>JAOXXN010000395.1:74730513-74743743 GCA_026770055.1 Myrmophylax atrothorax
CGTTCAGCTGCAAGATTGTATTTAATTGATAATAAAAGACCCCAAAAGAAACCAGCACAAAACACATTCTACAGAGATGAACACACTAAACTCAAGTTACAATACAGCACAACAGACAGAAACTAGCAACAAAAAACTACTGACTAAAACCACAGCCACTTAGAATGCTTATTTAGACACTCTATCAATAAAATATCTTGCACGCCACTCTCTCTGTAACACAAAACAAAACAAAAAAAGAACAGAGCTGCTCTTTATCAACATACATCTTGAAAAAAGAAACTGCACTTTAAAAGTAAAGCAAGTTACTGTAGTTGCAAAACAGAGCTGGTCTTATGAAGTAAGAATGGCAAAAAGCAATAACTAATACAAAGTAGCAAAGTGTGAAGCAAGTTACTGTTATTAGTATTAAGGTAGCAAAACACAGGTAGTAAAGGAGATGAAGCTTTGTAAGAAAGTAAAGTTAAGAAAGTAAAGTATAGAAAAAGAGAAAGCACATGGTCTTCTTACCCCTACCTTGTTCCAAGAGGTAGGAGGAGGCAGGACAAAGATGCCAGTAGCTACCTCAACAGAGACAGTGGCATTTTCCTTCCCCCTTGGAGTTTAAACTCTGCACTTTTTATACCTTTTTTTTCCTTCATGTGGTTTTTGTGACTAAAAGTCAATCTTTTGGTAGGGTGATACAGAAGCCCAAGGGGGGTAGCTCCTTTGAGTGGTCATAGAAGATATGGCAAAGGGAGGCCATGCTATTTCTTAACACTTCACCCTTTGTTAATCTCATCAGTTTGAAAGCTTTTGTTCTCTGCTGGAGCACCCTTCCAGGGGGGCTGAGGCGTTTCCCTCAACACATTCAGGCTTATCAGGGGCCATCACCCCACACAGGGTCATAGTAGTCAGTAGCAAGTCAGTACAGGTAGACTTATTCCAGCACTACCCAGACAGTCTCTAGAGCCAGACTTCCTCAGAATATTGACATCAAGAAATACGGACAGCCTTAAACTCACCAGACATCATAGTCAATATGGATGGGTGGAAAGGGGGAAATGGATATATACACTGGGCTGAATACTGTGGCTATAAATTATTTCAACAGATAACAGACTGGAAGGCTTCAGAGGTGATGTACCTTGATGGCACTTAATCCACTATGACAATATTAGACATAGAGCTTCCTTGTGACAGCTGCTGCTTAGCAATAATACTGCTATCTTCCCTGTTACCAAAGAAAGAGTAGAAGCATGCTAAGAATACAATTCAGAAAACAATATTGCTTGTTTTGTTTAGAACAACTACATTCTCAGAAGAATACACAAGGCTTAATCTACTTGAGTTTGAGCAAAAAAGAATGTAAGTATCTGTGTTAATTCTCACACACATACCTACCTCCTACATAGCAGGAATACCAACACTTAGTCCTGCATCAGGTAATATATGAACTGAAAAGAAAACAATGTTAAAAATTCCTGTCTTGTAGTCTCCTTGCCCTCTCTCTTTGCCTGTCTTGCAGAGGATGTGATGTTTGCTTTTGACTAGCCATTGCAAACATCCCCTCATTATAATAAAATCACATCAACCTTGATGAACTCTGCCAGCATCTCATTTGCTCCCGTAGGTGTATGTTCTACTTGCTGGGGTTCTCTAGTCCTTTTTCCTGCTGCTCTGGTGAGAGTTTCATTCCCAAAGCATCTGTCACAGGGCTCTGTGACCCAGCCAGACTAAGAGTACAACTTTCCAGTAAAAATGAAGGTAAAGAAATTATTCAGCATCTAGATATTTTCCATTTCTTTCATCCCCATGTCCCTTACCTCATGAGCAGAGGGTACAATTTTTAAATGTTTTTTGGCAGTGCACTGGCAATACAATTCCTAAAGTACCCAAGCCTGGCACTAAGTTAGGAAACTTATTAACCTGTACGTGTCTGTTAAGCACTAAATTGTTCCTTGTTAACTCCTGGACTTTTACTAAAATAAAGTGTGATCTTTGATAGAGTGATAGTTTAAGTTTTTATTAAAGTAAACTAATGACAAATACAGAACTGCGATATTTCTATTGTTCACTCATCCGTTCCAGACCAGGAAAACAAAACTGAACTTCCTGTTATGTAAAATGAAAGGGTTCTTGCATGTCACATTTTAAATTTCAGCTGCGTCTAGAAGAACCAGGAAGGGTGTTCTTCCCATCTTCTGCATTTAAAATTGTCATGTAAACTTGAGAGTAGGAGAGGGTCAAAGAAACCAGTCCTCATCTTCCTATGAGGCGTGAGGTGTTTATCATGGCTGGATAAAGGACCGGGAAATACCATGCGTGTGCTCTGATGTATGAATAAGTCTGAGGCATAAGACTGGTAGTAACACATCTCACACTGTCCTGCTCAAGGAAAGACTGACCAATAGCTTTGCATTCAGGTAAGAATTTTTCTCCAACTTAAATCTGAACAGCCAAAGCCATGGAGACTTTTCAATTTTCATAGAATCGCAGAATCATAGAATGGTCTGTGTTGGAAGAGACTTCGAAGATTATCTAGTTCAAATCCCAATACCATGGGCAAGTACACCTTCCACTAGATCTGGTTGGTCTAAGCCCCATCCAGCCTGGCCTTGAACACTTACAGAGATGGAAAGTCCGCAACTTTTCTGCACGACCTGATCCAGTGCCTCACTGCCCTCACAGTAAAAAAATTCTTCCTAATATGTAATCTAAATTTATCCTCCTTCAATTTAAGGCTATTTGGTCTTGTCCTATCACTACATGCCCTTGTGAAAAGTCCATCTCTAAGCTACTTGCAAGCCCCTTTCACTGAAGGATCATTCTGGATCTGTCCAATATTTTTACTGAGTCTGTCTCATTTAATGTATTTCTTACTCTTGCTGACACTGGTGGCATGTCTGTGCTTCCTCTGCTCCATCTGGGGTCAAAAGCACTAAGGCTTCCAAAAGACTCTGAAATAATCTGATGGAACTTCATGCTAACCTCATTGCTAGCATTGATTTAGGTCAAAAAAATACATCTCTGACTGGGTGAACTGTGGGGTTTTCTCATCAGCAGAGAGACACTCACAGCTGTTAAATATTGTTGAACTCTCCCTGGGACTGAAAGTTTCTGCACAAGATGGAATAAACTGAAAAATGTATAAAAGTAACTGGAAGAAGTGTGCTTAGTGAGTGGCAAATAGAAGATGCCAAGCTATCTAGGAGGGTGGGTACATGTCATTGACAGCACTATCATTTTGAAGTAGTAATAGTAGTGAAACATGAAATTTGGCTTATGACTCAGCCATATGTACCCAAAAAATAACAGTAAGGCCAGCAGGAAGTAAATATTCCTTTATTTTTCTGTCAGGACAGCAAATTCTGGAAAGTACTCAATTCCCTGTCAAAGAGCAATTCAACACATAGTTCAATAAAGCTGCTTCTTGCTAAATGTTATCAAAAGAATATAGCTCTTGAAAGATGTTCACCAGGCAGCAGACATTTCGTCAAGACAGTGTTTAGGTCTTGATATTTTCTAAATCACACAGAGGCCCACCACCTCTTCAACCTGAAAAGAAAGTACCTATTTACACTCTATGTTATCCTCACCCTCCTTCAGTGCTGGAACAGTCAGCTTTGGCTGCGACCTGCCCAGAGAAGGGATGAGATACCTATTCTGATGTAAATTCATATTGAGGAGTCTGGGGCATCTAAATAGCTGCCAAATGGAAACCAGCATAGATACAAAAAGGAAATAGAAGATAACAGTAAAATGAGCCTGAAATACAGCTATTATAAGCCATGATGCCTTAATTCAGACCCCAATGCATAAGCAGAAGTCCATTCCTCTTCCTTCTGCTGCAATGAAGTAAAATGACAACATGTAATAAAAAACATTTTATACACATGCCCCATATAATACACCCTGACTTATTTCTTCTTTTCCTGTGAAAGGCATCATAGGAAAGAAAAACTCGAGGTTTGGGAAATGTTCCTTTTTGCTTATAATACATACTCTGCAAAAAGAGTACAGAAAAATTATTAATATGGATGATTCCTTTCCAACAGTTTTATGCCCTAAAATACTTAGTCTTGAAGAACGCTTCAGTAAAGTCCAGGTAAAAAACATTCACAGCCTTTCTGTCATCTACTATGTCGTTCAGATAGGGATGACTATGGTGGTGCTAGTTTGATGGTCTGACTAGCTGATCCCTCAGAAACAGAGAGACCCTGCAATGAGACTCCAATAAACAGCTGCACAGTCAGCAATTGCAACAGTTGAGTGGGGCTCTAGATCCCGGGAGCTAACCCATTACCTAGAGGGGTGTGCTCCCCCTGCTGTCCCCCACCATGTGGTCCCCAGGGAGCCCCCAGAGACCACACAGGGACCACAGGAGAGGGAGGAGAGAGAGCGTTTATTACTCAAGGGTGAGGGTTTATAAGGGTTTGGGGGGGATCCTAAAGCTACCAATAGTAAGCAAAGGGGGATTCGGCTCTGTGCCAATAGGAATAAAGAGTTAACAACCAATAGAAAGGAGTGAATAACCTCCAATAGGAATACTTCTTTTAACTTCCTTCCAGAACAGGCAAAGAGGCTTCATGACCACCTACTAGTCCTTGGTAACTTGACAACTAATTGTCTGTGCATTCCAGAGGAAGAATCATAGGAAAGGATTACCTTTGAGGCAAGGCTGAATAACATACTTCCGCAAACCAGTGTTGCTGACATTTTTTTGTATACATAACCTATTCAGAAAAAACAAACAAACAAAACATCAGCTTTATTAGAATTGAAAAAAATTAAGAAATCAAGTTTTTGTTTATACATCACCTATCATGGAGAAAGAGCCCACAAAAGTTTATAGATTTGGTTACATAATAAGATTCTTCTGTGAACTATGCTGTCTCTCAAATTCCACATGTAAAACAGTTGGTGATAATGTTAACCCTTCCTCTCTTCTTCAAGTAACGTGACCATTATACAACATCTTGATCTGGACAAACTTCCGAGAGTCGCAAGACTCAACAAAAAGGCGTAAGGCTCAACAAAAAGGCATAAGACTCTCCGATCTTATGATTCAATCCACCAACACAAAAATGCAGTAACAATATTTATTTTTACACCATCAAATCTATTATATTGACCAGCATATCTAGAATGAGAGAACCCACATATAATGAACCTTAATTATATAGAATATAATTTTTTGGCTTTATCTTTACCTTGCTCACTCTGTTTTATCTCTCTTGATTATTTCATAACATAAAAATTTCTAGAATGAATGAAAGGATACATTATATAGAAGTTTGCACTCCATGAGAAGGGATTTTTAAAAATTATTTTCTGCTTTTCTATTGTTTCATTAATTATCAAAAGATACAGCAAAGCTAGAAACATAATTTCCTTAAGCCCTTGTGACTTCATTTTTTTTCTCTTTAATTTTACAAAATATAAGATGCAATATCAGTTAATGAATCAGAGACTAGCAAAATAAAATTTACTATTTATTTAGGAATGGTAGTATGTGGCATATGTCTTACATTTTAAGTAAAAACTTTTATTGTTTAGGGTTGAGAAATTCTATGAAAAACGCATGTAGGTGGCGGTAGCTTTAACATCAAAACATGGTTAATTAGATACAAATTTATATAAAATATTTTAACTCATTGAAAAATATCTGAATGGTGAAAGCATTTAAAGGATCTTTTGATGAAAATTTGCAAAGAATCCAAATGGAGAAATAAACAATGATTGCACTGACAGATGAGATGACACAGGAAGGAAAAGCAATTCAAGGCCCTTAAGAGTGATAAATGCAGTGACACGGGAACCATATGAGGAACAAACTAGACATGTGACAGTGTATTAATAATGCTGGGTGTTAACTACCAAAAGTTGTGAGTCAATAATGAGATAATTATTGCATTGTTTCACAATATAGTAAAACATAAGCTTTCATGTCAATGAAATCTTAGTATTACTTTGTTCACATAGAGTGTTTGGTAAGAAGTAAAGATGAGCCTCTTAAAGACCATTATTTTTTATTGAATTCCATTTCACATGAAACAACAATGTAACAATGAAATAGAAAAATATATTTTTCTAGATTAAAAAACCTGAAAAAAAATAAACCTGAGTAACTCACACTGAGTGGAGCTAAATGTATAGGTTGGATGAAAAGAAGGCATTATCAGTTATTTTTTTGAAAACAAAGAAACAAAACATTATTTCATTATTTGCAAACCAATTTTCTGACTTTTTCTGCCTGGATAGCTAACAACAACTGTGTTTTAAGTATTGCTGCTCATTGAACTGAGCAGTTAGCTGATATTTTACACCTTGCTGGAATAGCTTATAATATAAAGATGATACTGAGAGGTGGGTATAGTCTTCTTGGACTCTGCAAGAAGCAGTTGGGAGGATTATAGGAGAGTGAAGTAAAGGAAGCATGAAGACAAGATTCCCTGAATACTAACAAACTCTAAACAGAGGCCGCTCCAGCTTTCCTGCTCAGAAATCCCCAGGCTTCATACTGCATAATCCTCTGTACTCAGAAAATCTTCTCATGGTGATGTTTATAGCTGCATATCCTGGCTTTCTGATGGATTTTATTGCTTCTAGGCAGTAGCTCTTAGGCTCTAAGTTAATTTTAACTAGTATCTATTTTACCTACTAACATCTTAGTATGAAGTCTGTAAATTTCTATTAAAGAAAGCAGTGAATTTTTGGCAACGCAAGTAAACTTCGAGATTATGGAACAAATCGTACATGGAAAATCCAACTCTTTTCACTCTACACCTACTAGGGATAGGGTTGTGCAAGCAGCTAGAATGTGATAATATAATAAGCCAGCAAAGTATTTACATGATCATACCCATAAATTACCACAGATAAAGCTTTTATTGATGCTGATCTTTTATCATCTTTGTTGTCTTTTCTGGACGTGCTCCACACACATTCAAGAGGTATTTCAAAACTACCTGAAAAATTGTTATCATGTCTTTCCTTATTTTCCAGGGAGAGAAAGAAGTTCAATTCAATATACATATAGAAATCTTTCATTCAAGTATGTCAGAAGAAAGGGATGAGTACTGTGATTGTGTATTGGGTTTGCACTGCCAGGTTTTGGTAGGAGAGAGCTTCGAGGGTGGCTTCTGTAAGAAGCTGCTAGAAACTTCCTCCATGTCTAGCACAGGCAATGCTAGGCAGCTGTGAGATGGAAGTGCCAGTGGCTGAGGCTGGGCCCATTGGAAATGGTGTTAACACCTCTGTGATAACATATTTAAGAAAAAAACCAAAGTTATTGTGCAGATATAATTGCAGCCCGGGAACAGACGATTGAGAGAAACAAACACACAGACACCCAGGTCAGTAGAGAAGGATAGGGAGGAGGTGTTGCATTTGACAAAGCTGAAATTTTCCTGCAGCCCATGGTGCAGGGTGGTGAAGAACATGGTGAAGCAGGATGTCCCCTTGCAGTCCATTCAGGACCACAGGGATACAGAGATCTGTCTGAGGAAAAGGCCCATGCCAGAGCAAATGGATGCCTGAGAGAGGACTGTGAACAACAAATGGAAAGAATTATAAGTTGCTTGAGTTGAAAGAGTTCTAAAAAATAAATATATCTTTACTTTTCCCCAAATGCTTTTAAAACAGTTTTCAGAATATTTTCATACTTACCATTTGGTTAAAATATAGAAATAAAGTATATAAATATACAAATATATATATATAAAAAAATAGATAAAAATATATAAATAAAGTAAACAAACTACCTTACAAAAAATTTTACCTTTTCTCAGCTAAAAAATGATATTGCAAATAGTCAGGTAAGGATGATGCTGTTAGAAGCAGACATTTTACAAGTCAAGATGTGCTATGCTCTCCAGATTTGTGCTCCAGAGAGCGCTTACATTTCCACTCAGTGCTGCAGCTGCATGTAAAGTGAAGCAGATTAGATGGGGCTGTTTGCAAAACTAATGCTATGAGATTCAACTGTACTTAAACATGCCTCATTCCAGAACAAGACAGTACAGGTCAGTTCATCAGAGATATGTTGTGTGTGTGCTAGAGGGACTACCAGCAGCCTGGTGAGTAACATGACAGTAATGTTTCAGGAAAAGACAAAAACTGTACACAAAAACTCACAAAGAATTCTCCTTTTGACCATAAACAATAACAGTAATGCAATTATGTGATGAGAAGCAAATGCACAGGAAGAGTGCAGGGCAGGTACACTTGGACACATTTGGCAGTACTTACTTGTCTAAAGACCTTCTGAAACATGAAGTACATGAGGTAGGTTGTGGAGATTAGATACTCACTGTTACTCATAAGCTAGGGAATCATTTAATACGTAATCAAAACAAGTGCACCAAATAAAAATGCACTCAGGGTTCAAAATATTTCAATTACCTTTTCCACATCTATTTCAGTTGCCAACATCAGCCAGGGCTGAAAGGAAACAATTGAAGCCTTAGGAGAATCCTGAAGCAGGATTTTAGAGCTATTTGGAACAAGAAAGAACTGGTTCATATTATGTTACCTCAGAGGTGATCTCTTCTTGTAGAGAATCTAAAAATAGCATTTGGATGCCCCATAAATGCAATCAAAACAATGTTTAGATGCTTAAACAATGAAATGAAGGATTAAGACTCTCTTAGCTGTTAAGCTTTTGTACGGCTGAGGAATATCCAAATGCCTGATACCGTGGGTAGAACAACCCAGATGAACAGAAGCAGTTATAGCTTCAAATATGTACAGGCTCTCAAAGCAGAATATATTGGTCTTACACCTTGCGCAGTGATATCCCTCATGAGTAGGCTTCTGTAGCTTATCCTTATAGGCTAAAGGATGGACAAAATATCAAACTGAGCAGTTTGTATGTGGCATACTCAAAATGAAATGTATGAGAAAGAAGAAAAGATTGCTTGCTGCAGTTTATTCTGTAAAGAAGTTCAGAACTCAGATTTCCACTCTCTTCCTGTAAAAGTGATGGAAAATATAGCCTTATACTGCTGTAATGTTTCTTCCAGTAATCAATCACAACCAAAAATCTGTTATAAAAAGTGGAGAGAAATTCACAGTTTATAGGCAGATTCCTCTGCTAGTGAAAGGATCTAATTCCGCCTGTAAAGGCTTAAGTAATTTGCTCAGGAAGCATATTGGGTTTAATGTTGTTATTCTGATGCCTTACAGTCCATTAAGGCATGAATGATACGGCTTTTTATAGTTCTTCTGTGGTTTGTCTCAGGGCAGAGGTGAGGTATACTGGAAGACTAGCCACCATATAGATAATGTGAGCTCAGATTTTTAAACTAATTGCTGCTCTGACCACCCTACATGTCTGGCATGTAACCTAAAGTTCTGCTCTGCTTATGAGAAGGCTGAAGCACTAAGGAAGACCTACAAAATTGTAGCTGCCACAGCTATTTCTGAACAGTTAATATGATAGATTATTAGAGTATGGTTCTACATAAGAACTTGAAGAGCAGTTTGCCTGTTCTCATAGTATAATAGAATTTTTCATCACTTATGCCACCTGTCCAGCTGACTGCTTTCAAAGCTGTGTTTATAAAGCCTTAAATATATACAAGGCTTTATTATCACAATAGTTTGAAAGCACATGAACAGATAGGAAGCACACATGTTTAGAATACTCTCACGTACGTTTTGTATTTATATACACAGATGGCAGACAAAAACACACATAGGCACACATTATACTTACGGAAATACTTTTCCAAACCCATGCAAAAAAAATTAAAAAGTCCCATTATTTTGTACATCTGGCATATGCATTGTCCCTCATGAATAAATATGCAATTATAGAAAAATCCAATTGTCACATCATAGCCTATTTAGGCTTTTTTTATTTTAATGAATAAAAATGAATAGTTTTTGTTGTCACAATGGATTTATAATTGAAATACCGTCTGTTCATCTGGAGATCAGTAAAGATGACAATGCAGACATCATTGTTTTATTTATTTATTATAAATGCAAGAATTGTACAATAATTTCTGCCAGATTTTCAGATTTGACAGCTGCATGAAGGAAAACCTTCAGATATTTTATCCTCTTTTCTTATGAATTTTGATTTTCATCACAACTGCTTGGCATTCTACCAATGAAAAATGCTAATACTGTGAAAGGAAAAAGAGAAAGTAATGAATTATGGCCATTGAAAATTACATGTGCTGTGCCCCCTAAAAGAATTTTAGGCAAGTAATGGAAGAAAAAGAGTGCATTATTCTTAAAAACAAACAAAAAAAACCCCGAGAAATCTGGCAATGGTAAATTAAAAAAATTAACAACAAATTTCAAAAGTTTACTGCATAGTGGTGTCTCACTGATGAGCTTTGTCACGCAATTTATTTCCTTTCTGACAACTTTTACACTGTTTGTCATTGAAAAGAAAAGCTAGAATGTTTTATCTAACCCTAATGCAAGATGTCAGACCTGCAAAAGTTATGAAAGAAAACAAGTTCAATGGAACAGACATGCATAGGCTCACTATTTGACACATAGTAGTTTCTAGTACCCTCTTGTACTCACTCCTAATAAAGCATAAGCCTTAACCTTCTCAATGACAGATTTTAAATTTAAAACCTCCAGCTTCACATCAAGGCTATCAGTCAGCCTTAAAATTCTACTGCTCATCATAAACCATATGAACGGTTATGTTCTCATTTCTTATGTCAACAGAATCCTTCCCTTGAATATCAAGCCTTGAACCAAATCTGAGATCAACATTTATTTTGCTTCTTATGTCCACTCTCTCACAATCATTTCTCTAGTTGATAGGCTTCTGGCATGAATTAGGTGGTAATATCTGTAATACAGCAGCCAAAAGCATTCCTTAAAAAACTACTCCTGTTCTGATCACCAGCATTAATCAAGATTCCTCCAAATAAATCCTGCTATCCACATTAAAATCAAGACTTGCACAGCCTTACATTCCTGATGCCTAAGGTTTTAGAGTGAATATGTATATAAATATATGTATAAATAAAACAGTATTTAAAATGTCCAGATATGAATGCACATTTGACATAGTTGCTCATGTCAGCCTCAGCTGAAATGTGATCCTGATTTTCTTCAGTACTTACTGCATAAGCTATTCCTGGGAAGTTTCCTGTACCCTTGAAAATTCTCCTTTATGATAATAAGTTCCAAAATCAGTGAATTCCTCCCTCCAGTATTCTAATGCGTTAATGCAGCTTCTCCTAGTAGTTCATGTATGTGAGATTCCAGGGAAGTCTGTAGTAATTGTAGTCATTTGCCACTAATTTAAGATGACTGGCATAGCTTTAATAATATGAAACTAATAGAAGTTTAATTGGATCAGATAGGAAGATATGCATTCCCACTGGTTTCACCATGCCAAATTACAGTTTAAATACAATAACCAGAAATTTGTACAGAAATATGAGACAAGTGAGAAAAGGCTGCTCTTTCCACCAGTTCTGGTAGTTGCACTCTTTGATCTAGCAACTTCCTTCAGCAGAAGGGTTGACAGTTACTACTGGGGAGCTGAGCTTAGATGGTCAAATGAATTGCTTTTCACTCTTTTTATCATCCCTATTTGCTACTGCTTGCAAATAGGCAGATGGTGCTGCCACTTCCTCACAATTTGCTGTCTGACAATTAACACAGGGAATAGCACATTTCAGAAAGCTTTGATTGTATTAATCACAGTGGAAGCAGCTCTTAAACTTCCTGTGATATATCTGTGTAGACTCAAGCATTCAAAAAACAGCAGTTTGGATTTTTCAGTAGCAGAGTCAGAGAATACACCCACTTTTTCAGTATATCTGAAAAAGATTGTGATATACTCAGAAGAAAGGAATTTTATTGTTAGTGAGACATGAATTTAAAATGGGGCAGGGGGAAAGGCAAGGCAACATGTATCTGTTCCTTTTTTTGTATCCAGTTTAGAGTATGCTCAGTGTATTGCTTCAGCTGTCCAAGACACTTGAGACTGGAGTAGGCTGAAAAACAAAGGAAGAAAATAGAAAATCTTAATCTAAAATATATCATTCTGGAAAGTCCTTCCAATGCAGCTTCCAACAAAAAACACCACAGAAAATTTATGTCTTTCCTCTTTTTTTCAACTTGATTTTAAAATTCCAAATGAAATACATCTGCTTGATGCTTTGATAGAAGATTCAAACTTTTTATCAGTTGATATTTTACTCTCATTTCCTTCTATGTAAAATGGAATAAAAATCATAAAAGGGAAACATTACAGAAATAAAAAGACAATATGATGCACAGAACAATTATATTACTCTTCCGTTTGTTATGTTTCAAAAAGGAGTTTTATTCTTGTTATATCTTATCAGAGTTGTGGCTTAGTGTGTAACTTTTCAATTTTATGCCTCTGACAAACCCTTGTAGGAGCTTACAACAGCCAACTAACTTTCATGACAAGAAAAAAAAAATTCCAATGAACCAGTACAGAGTTATAAATCACAAACTGAGTCACACAAATCATATTTTCACACTTCCATTCAGAGATAAATGCAACAGTACTATACTGGGAATAGAAAATAAAAAAAATATAGCAAAAGCAAGTTAGAAAAATTTTCATTATCACCAACCTGGAAGAACTATATTATGTACCAAGATCAACAAGCAGAATTTGTTGACTGAAAAAAAGTGGACTTAGAGAAGATTGTCAGCTATTAACAGCTTAGTAAATCTGTATTCCTGCAATATGAGGGAGACAATTATTTTTGTATGCAATTTAATAAGACTTCAGAGATGTGAATCTGAGTCATTCCTGCATGCAGTTTTGTAGGGCAATAGAATTACTTATTTCAGTATAATGTGATACCTCCTCAATATTTTTTTCCCTAGAACAAAAGCCAGTGCTTTTTAGATTTTCTTATTCCATGCATTCTTAAAAAAAAAACAACCACGTCTAATCACCTTTGCATTTTGTAAAGATAACATATGATACAATTAAAAATATGACGTGACAAAAAAACAACCTAAAAATTCCAATTCTGCCCTATTTTAAAAAAGCAAAACACAAAACCCCAAAACCAAACAAACAAGCAAACAAACAAACAAGCAAATCCGAGCAAGCAAAAGATGCTACTCATAGACAAAGGTGTATTTAACTTGAGGAAAAAAAAACGAGTCTCCATTTCTATTCCATTTGGAGTTGAATAATAACTGCTAACAAGGACAATTTTTTTTAAAAAAATTATTTACTTAAGACTTCTACAATTCTACAGAGAAATCTCGAAA
>JAOXXN010000395.1:74755840-74769728 GCA_026770055.1 Myrmophylax atrothorax
TGTTCTTTTCAGGTTTTATTCCCCTCTCTCCATGCTGGGAAGACTCTGGGAGGAGGGAGGAGGAGGAGGCAGTCCAGGGTTGGTTAAAAAAACTGGCCTAAACCGAGACAACAGTGATTAACATCCAATTAGAAGCTGTAATAAAGTTTAGATACTGTCATAAACCTATGAAAACTGACCATGGGTGGGACTTAGGATATATATTTTGTAACTTCTAGTTAGAGAGGGGCTTCTTCTTGCTTTCTTTTTCCTTTTTCATGTTCTTTTTTGCTGTAATATAATAAATTCCCTTGTGTGTGACACCTGCGATCTGTGCCCTTTTTGTCCACCACAACGACTTGCAACAACAATTAGGGAAGGAATTGTCTTTGCGGGATTACACAGTGTTAATTGACCAAAGGTGTAAGGTCCCCTGACTGCCTCTTTAGGGACTGATTTCCATCCCTGAAGTTCACAGATAAGAAATACCTTCTCAGAGAGGACAATGTACCGTGGGGGAGATTGGATTTCAAGGGTTATTTTTAACTTGCACCTGAACTGAAAACTAGAATAGGCTCGATAAGATGTTACATTGAGCTGCCATTTACTTTTCCCTTGTATTTTTGTGTTTAAATAGAAAAAATGAGCTGAGGGGAGGGTGCCTAAAATTTCCTATTCTTCAGGATAATTTTTTTATAGGTAAGGGATTGTGGGGTTGTTTTGAAATCTGGGGAATGGGGAATGCAGAATACAATCTGGTTTCCATTTTTGTTGGGATTATTACACCAAAGGGATTATTGATTTCAAAATCCAGACCATTTTTGAGGGGACCAGGGGATTGCAAATAAACATGTTTTGAATGGGTTAGGGGGATCTGAAACTGAAAGACAAAACAAATCAACCTTCAAAGACTTAGCCAAAGAAAACCTTATGTTTCCATGATTAGTTGCAACTCAATCTGGAAGAGGAGGAGGTGTGGGTGAAGGCCAGTGTGACATGATGACCGGATGGATCAGGATGATGATGATGATGATGATGGAGATCATGATGGTAGTTACTCACTATTGTAAAACTTCACCAGGCATTATGGAACCAACTTAGGACCGGATGCTGTTGAGACACAAACATGCCCCCTCCCCCAGTGTTATAACACTTTTACACGTAACTTTGCCATCAGTACTGACTTGGTTTAGGTGTGCATTAAAGTGTCTTTCTGTACGTGATGTGTCTTGATCTAATCTATTAAAAAAATTGATAACATATAATGCCTTATTTAATTTCTCTTGCGGTGTGAGTCCAGTTGGGGTGTTTTGTTGTTTGGTTAACATATTTTTGAGTGTCTGATGAACACGCTCTACCACTACTTTACCAGTGGAGGTGTGAGGGATCCCTGTGAAGTGGGAGATGCTCCACATGTTAAAAGAAGTCTTTTAAGGAGCGAGAAGTGTATGCTGGCCTGTTACCTGTTTTTATAGTTTTGGGGAAACCAAGGACTGATATTGCAGCCATAAGGTGCTTTTTGACATCTCAGGCCTTCTTTCCTGCATGAGCTGTTGCTAAAATAGCACCAGAACATGTTTTAATGGACACATGGATGCATTTTAATTTTTGAAATGGTGAACAGTGTGTTATGTCTGACTGCCAGGTATCAAGTGGGTTAATTCCATGAGGGTTTACCCCCTCAGAGGGTAGAGGAGTGAGTCTCTGACAGGTGGAGGACATGGAAATAATTGCTCTGGCTTGAGATAATGTAAGATGGCATGTTTTTCTGAGGGATTTTACATTTTGGTGAAAAAAAATGTGGGACAGCTTTGCTTTTTCGAAATTGTTTGGAACTACTGCATTTTGTGAAAGGTACCCTGTATTAGCTATTTGATCTTTGCCATGATTTCCTGCTGTGATGGGTCCTGGGAGAGAAGTGTGAAAACAGGTATGGATTATGTGAAATTTGTGATTACAATGACTAATCTCATAGAGTAATGATTTGAACATTTGAGCTAATCGTAATTTGGAGATATATTTTATGCATGAATTCTCGGTTCTCTGGATTACTCCAACAACATAGGTGGAATCAGAAACAACATGTAAAGGCTCTGCAAATAGCTGAAATGCATATATGTCTGCCGAAAGCTTCTCTGTCTGAGAGGAGTCTGTTACCTTGTGCGTGTCATATAGCCATTTTCCTTCTTTAAGCCATGTGACAACTGTGTTAAATGTTTTGCCAGAACCATCTGTGAAAGCAGCTCTAGCACCTGCTAATGGTACAGCTGCAAAAAAGGAATACATGGAAGGTGAACTGAAATTTGACCCCTGCAATCAGCAATGGCTAACTGAAAATCAGAACTATGAATCTGCAATTGAGGTAGTTGAACAGTAGACAGAGAAACATAAATAACATCTGGATCCCTCCCCACGAGCTCCCAAAGCCCTAACCTGCTTTTGTGGTAGACTTTGGAGAGCATCTCAGGGTATGTAGTAATGGATTTGAGAAGCTGAAAGCTTAAGAAAACCCATTCCCACAACAGAATATCTTTGTGTTTTACATCTAATTGTCCTACTACAGCACAGGGTTGTCTGATACCTAAAAAAATTACTAGAACAACCGATAATGCATACACTTTTCTTCTGCTCTGACAGAAACAGTCTTTGATTTATGTCCTTTAATACTACCAGAGCTTCCAGAGTTAAGCGTCGAGCAGAGTTTGGGACTACCTCCCCTTTCAGGAGTTGAAATAGCAGTTTCAAGGCATCTGCGTTTATACCTAACACAGGCCTAACCCAATTGATTGAACCTAGTAGCGATTACAAGGTTTAAGGTGTGGATGACAGTGAGTAAAGTAATAGTCTGAGGTTGAATCCTAGTGTTATTGATTTGAAATCCAAGGTATTTCCATGGAACAGTCGCTTGTTCTTTCCCCAGTGCAATTTCAAGGCCATGTGTCAATAATGCAGTTTTCATGGACAAATGTATTTGCTTGAGTTGTCCCTTGGATTACACTGCCAGCAAGATATTAACCATATAGTGGTAGATGATGATATTCAGAAACTATCAATGGACTGGTGGTAACAGGTCTGCAATGACTCTTTGGCAAATGGTGGGGCTGTTCCTCATTCCTTGTGGAAGGACTGTCCGGTGGTAGAGCTGAGATGGTTCCGCTGCGTTAATGGAAGACACTGTAAATGAGAACGTACAAGAGTCTTTAGAGTTCAATGCGATGTTAAAGAAACACTCTCTTAAATCGATAACAACTACAGGCCACTCTGAAGGTATCATTGTTGGTGGTGGAAGTCCTGCCTGAAGAGCCCTCATGGACTCTATTATTTATTGAGTTCTCTTAAGTGCTGCAGCAGTCTCCACTTTCCATTGGACTTTCATATGGTAAAAATGGGGAAGTTCCAGGGACTATTAGTTGACACGATATGTCCCTTTACTAGCTGTTCCTTTACTAGTAGGTCAATTTACTGCAAATTCTCTCCCTTTAAGGCCCACAGGGATATCCAGATCAGCTCTTCGGAGAGCCATGGGAGGGCGGGAGACTGCAGCTCACCATTGGCCTTTAAACTAAATTTGAGGTAGTTAGGTGGACTCTCCATTGTCCTATAATATACCTCCCCCAGAGGGTCATTGGAATATTAAGGACATATGGCTTTGCAAAGGCAGTTTTAACTTCTGGTCTTTTGATCAGTAAAGTGAAGACACTTTGAAGTGGTGTCTGGGCTCCCAAACCTTTGATGTCACTGCATGGCTCTGTAGTGCTCCATTTCTTTGGCCAGACACTTTCCACAAAGATGGTGACATCTGCTCCAGTGTCTACTAGACCTTTGACTCGAACACATTGGTTAGTGTTGGGAAAAAATACTGTGCAGTTTAGCATTAGCTGATTGAGTAAAATGGACTGTAACCACTGGACCAAAGGCATAGAGTCCAGTGTTCCTGCTGTCAGCTATGGGGGTTAAATTGGCAATGGATGTTTCTCTGTCTAGCTCCAGGGGTGGAATCAGAGCTTTTACAGTCACTTCTAATGCTTTTGGGTTGTCTATAGTCACTGATTGTGGGATAACTGTTAACCCTGCATTATTAGATATAGCAGTCCCAGTTAAAATATATGTTCCAGCAGGCACTGGCAGGCTATTTGTTGGTCTCACAAGGACCATTTGGTAACTATCACTGTAAACAGTTGTGAGTTGGTGGGGAGGTGCTAGCTCCACCCTAGAGACACTTGCTCTGGGTCTTTGTCTGGGATCGAGGGGAACAACTGGGTGTGGTTGACTTGTAGGGCATTTTTTGTCATTCTGCTGCCCTTCATGCTCTGCTCTCCATTTCACAAAATCAAAGCCAGCTCTTGTGCAGTTCTCAGTGAAAGCAGCTGCCCCTCTCTATCAAAGAGTGATGTACAGTCACTTGCCCACTGCAATCCCTTTTTGCATCAGGGACACAAGCCGAGTGGTACTGTAGGTGACCTTTTTTTCAGCTGAGGGTAATCCTTTTTAAAATGTCCTGTTTGTTTGCAGTGGTGACATGGAGCTTCCCTCTGCTTTTGCACTGCCAGGACTTCAGTGAGTAGGGACTTAGTGTACGTGTGGGATCCCACATTGCAACAAGCCTTAACAATGTCCATTGGGGTGGGAACTTCAAGGGACTTTAATATTGTTTGACAATCATCAGTAGATTGCTCTATTGCCAATTTTAGAAACAATACATCTTGAGCCTCTGGATTTTTAATTTATTTTGAGATAGCATCCTTCAATCTGTCTGCAAAGTCTATAAATGGCTCTGCCCACCTTTGCTGGACCTGGGTGAATGATGGCATTGCTTCAGACACCTCAGTGATGGTTTGAATCACTTCAGAAGGCAAATTCTTTGATATCTCCAAATCGTTCGGCGACATTGCTGTTTGAGCCTGGTTGGATATGTACAGTCCAACCCTAAACAACCTATTAAAGGAATCCAGGAGTGGGATACCTGCAGCAGAAGAGGTATGCTCTGCCTCCTTTTGGATGAGAGCTTGCCACTCAACTAGGAAAAGTGACACTTGCATGTTCATGAGAAATGCTTTTACCTGTGTTTTATATCATTTGGAGTAAAGGCATATGCTGCAAAAATAGAGACTTTAGCACCCCTATTATGTAAGGTGAATTCAGTCCATATTCAGCAACAGCTTTCTTGGCATCTTTAAGAACCAGGAGTGAAACCAGTTCCCAGATGGGAGGATTATTGGGGCGGTAGAACACCAGGAATGCTTTTAATAAATCCAAATCATCCATTGTCACAACTTGTTGTTTAAAGTAAACCTATCAGCTGCTTTGAACATTGGCTCCAGAAAGATCGAGTCCACAGGCATCGCCATCTTGGCAGGGTCCCGCTACCGGAAGGCCAGAAGTAGGCGGAGCCTGTGGGGGTGGCCCACCTCCTGGAGGATGGGTGCTGCTAGATGGTATGGCAGGGATGACAGCATCACCTACTGGCATGGCAGAATTTATGGCACTAGTTGGTTGTACTGAAAGAGAGGCAGTGCCACCTGGTGGCATGGTGGGATAAACGCCACCACCTGCTGGTATGCGAGAGGGGCAGTGCCATTTGCTGGTATGCGAGAGGGGCAGTGCCATTTACTGGTGTGGCAGAGTAAGAGGTGATGCCCTGTGGGGCAACATTTTGGTGGTCTGTGCCCCTTTGTGTTGGTGGGGAAGGAGACAAACTGGCCACAAAGCAGTGGGCATTTTGAGTCTGGGGAGGGCAAGCTGGATGCTCCGTGCTGTGTGTCTGATGGCAGTACAGAGGATGTATTTTCTCGCCCTAAATCTGTTCCCAGTGCAACATGCACACATGGACCATGACCCTGCTCTGTTCCTTCCTCCCAAACAGTTGATTTTGTACTTTTGTTTTTGTCTAAGGCGCCTAAAATTAATCACCACACAATGGTAGTTTGGGATGCTAAAGAGTCCTTGATTTGAGTAGCTTTCCATAACTTAAATCCCAACTTGTCCCCTTCCACGTAGGTGATACTATGGGGAAGAGTGTAATTACTCTTGAAAAACCATTTGATCAGTGCTTTTAGGGAAACTTAATCTATTAGGAGTCCGTGCAGGTAAACAAGGTTTTTTAAGCATTTGTAGCCATCCTGTTTCCATTTAGAGGATAGCGCTCCCATGATTTTTAAACTTGGCTGTAGGAAATAGAGGTACGGGGCTATACAACTACTGGCCTACCTATTCATGGTAGGTCGAGATCCAACGCTGAGTTGTAGAAACTCCCTGTGCAGGAAGCCGAAACAACTTTGTCGCCTGTGCCAAGAGATGTCCAGAGAATTCTGTACACAGTAGAAGATCCACTGGGGTACTTGCCATTGGGCATCAATTGACCGAGGGATGGCTCCTCACTCACAGCCTCTTGGAGACCAGGTCGGATGGTGCGAGCCCCAGTGCTGGTAGCAGAAACCACAATGTGCTCACTCCAAGGGTGCAATGGTGAAAAGCGTTTATTCAAATCAACAGAGGGGTTTTAAGGCTTCTGGGGGAGGGCCCCAGGAAGTGCGATGTGATTGGGTAAGGGCTCAGGTGGAAGGGAGTGTCTTGGGTACTCAGCTAGCCAATCAGGGAACAGAAGGATCAAAATCCAGTAGGAACCCAGGTACTGGGGAGAGACACGTGAGGCAACCAATGGGGTTAGGAAAGAGATGGGGCAGAATATGTGGGCAGGACTGCATGGCACTAGCCAGGAAAGCCATGTGCCGGGGAATATCAAAAATTAGGGGAAACCCGTACAGTAAAAACGCAAGTCCTAAACTTAAATTTTAAGACTCTCTAATTCTGAAGGGTTGCTGTCGTGGTCATCTCATGTCTAAAAGTGTTCTTTCCACGATTTGTAGTTAGGGCTTTCTCCCACAATTCCTCCGTTTTTGTTTTATAATGAGACATAAACTTGAGTAACATTATGCAAAACAAGGGCTTGAAAACACCTAAATATACATTGGAGGACACAAAGAAGGATTAATAACACAAACAAAATGAAACCCAAAAATAATAGTAATTTTTTCAAGGGCAATGAAAGTCCTTTTAGGGATAACCAAATAAACATACCATCCCAAATAACCATGTCTGATTTTAGGATCTGTTGAATGAGGGAGAGGAGATCATTTACGTGGGAGTGGATGGATGGGGTCTGAGAAATTTAAGACAGCACAGCCCTTCAAACTCACTGCAACCGTATCCGTTAACCAATAATAGAAAATCAATTGCAGCTCTATTCTGTTATGTTGCTTTCTTAGTTTGTTGGGAGTCCAGTAAAAGTGCTTCCAGTGCTGCACCAGTTGCATTTGCCTCTTTGGATAACCAGCATCCCATTTTTATGAGCAAATCTAGGGCATACATTGTGCCAATGGCTGAAATTGCTATGCTACCCCAAATATCCTGGCTGTGTGACCAAAAGTTAGGTTAAAGTCACATTCTTCTGTGAATTGATGCAAATTTTGAAATTTAGAAAGAGGATGCCGCTGATCTGGAAGGTGGGAAGTTCCTTGAAGGGCTGTGTTTTTCACAATTGGTCCTACAATGTATGGTACTCCACTCTCTTTGAGTTACCACACTGCGCATGAGTCCCACCTTTCAAGGTAGACTGTGATGTCATGCTTTGTAAATTTTTGGGGTGGATTAATAATTAGATGTTAGGATTATAAAGGTTTTTTGAATTATGAAGGCTTTGAGGCTGCAGGCAGCTTCAGGCCTAGGTAGAATGGTACCTCCTTGTACAGATGGGAACAGCAAAGGATAATTAAAATGGTGAGAAAACTAGCAAGATAACTAAAACAAAGTGAGATAAGAAGGGATTTGAGAGAGGCAAACATGGGATGGAATGTGTGAAGATAAATTTCTCATTAAGCAAAAGTATGTCCGGACAGTTGTAATGGGTTTGATCCATGACTTCCTCAGTAACTAGGTGTAACTAAGGAAGTGGACATTGCATGGGTATTCCACACGTGTTTTCCACGTAGCAGAGGAGGAGGGGAGATAAGAAGGAGTTTAGTCTTCCTTCTTCTGGCAAGGCTTGGAGGAGCAGGAGGAGCCTGGACGGTCCCTTGTTTTCAGTCAGTTTTCCTAGCTCAAGACGTGGTGAGTGTATCATTGCCTGTTCTCCTCCTTGAAGATTTTAATTGTATTTGTCTGTTTCATTTGCTTTGTTTTGGTTTTATCCCTGCTTATTCTTTGTTACCTCTTTCCTTTCCCGTTTTCCCTTTCCCCTGGGGTGGGGCCCCACATAGTGTGTACAAATTACATACGTAGATGTAAATGTTAGAAAATATAATTTCTGCTTTAATTCAGAAATTAAATCATATATTATATGCATATTAATGATATATATGCATGTATAATAAGAATAACATTGAAGATTGATATAATTATAATTATATTATTTTATCATTATGTCAATCAATTTCTTTTGAGTTCCGTTCTTTCCAGGTTTTTTTTTCCCTCTCTCCATGCTGGGAAGACTTTGGGAGGAGGGGGGAGGAGGAGGAAGCAGTCCAGGGTTAGTGAAAAAACTGGCCTAAACTGAGACACTAGTGCCTATCTGTTACTACTTTCAAATGATATGATGCCTAGTAAGTACAAGATCTCTCCTTTAGTTCAGCATTTGGTAAACAGAATAAAAGGGAGAAAATAAGTAAAAATTTCCCTCATATATTTAAAGTTACATGAAATTTCATCTACTCTGAAAAATGTTAAGCCCTACACAACACTTGGAGTTCCTACTCTGAGCCCCTGCTGATGTTATGACCTTGAAAATCCCCTTCATTCCAGACAAGCAAGATCTGGACAAAATGCAGAGCGCTTAGTTTAATTGTTATCTCTTTTAGGGCAAAGGCAGGTGGATTGCACATATAAAAAAGGCTCTAATTTTGATACAAATTTGGAAAGCATTAAAGCTTTTAAGCATTTTTCTATGTGGTTTTATGCAATTTTCTATGTCATTCTTGAGTGTACAGAGAGGAAATTGAAAAAGATCCTAAAATTTTACCTTTTCCTTCTCAAATACATAGCAGAATTATCATCCATCATGGCTCGACTTTGCGAATGAAGATTTGGGAAGGGCTTTACCCATGTGGGTGTGTCCTTCAAGCCCGCGCAGTGGATTTTTCAGGTGAGGCACAGCGTGCACAGAACTGGCCCCACCCTTTAACTCCAAAGCTTCATCTGCCACGGCCAAATGAGCTTGGACGGTGACAGTGAAGTCCTCAGGACTACAAAGCAGAATATCCTCTTGAAAAATATCTAACAAGGAGGATTTCCTCAGAGCAAGCATGTTAATATATTCCTGTTCATTTTTATTCTTAATATGATTGCACTCAGACTCAATCATACCTATTTTTTCAAAATTTATTCTTTTCTGAATTTTTTCATGTGTCAAAACTATTCTTACTTAGAATGATGTGAGTCATGCGGAAATGCAGAAAGACATCTTAAACTGTGAGACCACAAAATTTTAAATGGTTCATTGCAGTTCAGTGAATGTTGAAAGGCACCAAAATTTACCTTTCATTTTGAACAATTTGAGAAACATTTGGGACACTGAGGGTGATAATTCAGTATGGAAATCCTAGAAGATAACATAAAAATAAAACAGAAGGATTCTGTTCCATCTTGATATGGATATTATCCACCTTCTACATTTACATTGTAATTTGAGGTACTCTGGGGATTTGGTTGGTCCACCACCCGTCTGGAAAGCACAAGAATATGCACATCTAGATGTCTATGCCTCTGTAAATGTTTGGAGAAACTTTGCCCTTAGGAGGTCAAAGTATATGATTTGACATTCTGAGGAAAAATCAAGAGCTTTAAAGGAAACACATCAGTTGAAGAAGATTCCATTAAATGTGAGAGAGAGGTGAACCAAAGACAACGTATGAATGCCAGTGAATCCTCACTTTGGAAAGGGAAAAATAATATCTTTGGGGTGTTCGTTGCTTCTTATAATCGTTCATGTGCAGAGGCCTATTTCAGTCTTCATCACTGGGATGAGGAGGAAGTCCAGGAAGGCAAAAGGAAACAGAGACCCAACAGAACAGATTGTGATCTATTGTAAGGCAGAGAAATGCTGAGAAGTTCATAAGATGTATTTTTACTGCAAAGAAAAAATTATATCCATGAACTCAGAAATGCATTGTCACAAAGACCTGCCCCAGCAGAGGTTATGAGCAAGACAGCTGCCCTGACTTTGCCTTCCTGCTCCTGGAATTACAGGTAGAAACTCATTCAAAATGAGGGTGAGTAATTTTAATAAGCACTACATAGCACAGAATATATTTGAATATATGTATATGTATATGCATATACTCACCCAGAACTGCCTCACTATCATTACTGACATTTTGTTCCTCCTATTACTATTGCCCACATTTTTCGAAGTATAGAAATATTTAACTGAAATCAAAATCTAAAGACTAAGAACCTTGGACATGGAAAAAATCTTTAATGTCCCTCTCTAACTTCTCTCACTTTCGACAATTACCTTTGTGAGAACTCATGGTTCATCATATCTAAGACATGTTTTTATTCCTATTTCCTTCTGGAGGTTTTAAAAATAATTTGAATTTTTCCATTCGTGCTGTGATCAAGAAAAAATAATGTTAAAATAGTGCTGCAGAATCACAGTGGCTGTACACACAACAGAGTACCAAATTAATTCACAGCATCTATAATATTTGATCACCCAAGGGGACAGATACATGAAGAAAATCAGTATCATCTAAAAACAATTTCTGAAACAATTTCTTCTGCAGAGATTGTCATGTAAGAGACAATGAATTTGGTGAACATCATCACATTATCATTGGACTATTGAGGATATGAGTGTGTGTAAAACTTTAAGTTAGAGAAGGATAAGAAGAGAACTCTAGAAATCTGTGTACAAAAAAAAAATATGAGAGTTGTCTGTCATAGACACTTGACAGGAACAATTGTGCTAGAATCTGCAACACCAACTATTTCTATGAAATTGGTAGTGCAAGACAAGGAAAAGTCCACCTCAAAATCAAATTATGAAAATTTTGTCCATGTATGACAGAACTAATAGAACAGCATGTTTCTTTAAACATAAATTTTGGTTTCTAAACAGCAAAATCAACGCATTAAAAATTCTAAACTGTCAAAAATATTATATTGTTTAAAACAGCAAATGACACAATAATTATTTGCATTATATTCTGGTAGTAAACAAATAGATGCAAAGAATCTGTGTATTCATATAGTGCATTTATTTTCTAAATGGGTAATTAAAGAACAGTAAGTAGATTTTCGAAAATACAATAGGAAATTGGATCCTAAGCTTGAATTTAATTGATGGTGATAGGAAAAATTCCAACAGATATTAATGGGGAGTTTAGACAAAGTCCAAAGGGAAAACAAACAAACAAACAAACAAACACAGAATCCCCAACTGAAAACTTACGTGCTTTAAAAAACATTGCTGCTGCTATTCATGTCAATTATCTAAGCAACTGAAGCTGTGCTACTGGATATATTGAAGACAAGTTTACTTTGGCTGTTTTGAGCATAGTAGGCGTAAGCAAAATCATTCAAAATGCACAAAACAGGCCTCCACTTAGATAAGTTCCCCACAGGGCCCTATTTAGAAAATGTATTCAGAGGAAAATTATTGTATAAAGACAACACAGATTATAGTATCATGCATAAGAAGAGCAGTCCCAGTAATTTCAAAGCACAGTAAAGGAAGAGAAGCAAACAATAGAGAACATGACTCTACGGCCCACTGATGACAGTGTCTCTGTTGTAAATGGGAAAATTTGTTTGCTTCAGGGAGTGCTTACACATCCTGTACTTATCAGGCACAGGGTAAAGTGTAGATATGCAAGAAAGTACTGGAATCAAGCACTGTAATCTAGGATTTTTACTAGATGAATGCTCTGAAAAAACAGATCACAAATTTTATTGATGTATGGTAAAGAATCTTTTTTTTATAATTCTTTGGGACAAATATGATGACTGAATTGTTTATAATAAGAATGGTAACAGCAATAATCTTCATAACCACTGTTCTTTTTTCTTCTTCACTAAACCTTCAACCTGGTGATCTGAACAAACACTCTGCTTAAACAGAGATTAGAAATACATTAAGCATTTGATTGTTACCTTTTAAAACAGAAATTAGGATCAAATCCAGTGAACAGACTAAGAATTTAACAACCAACTTAGAATACAAATGGGCTGAAATCCTGAGCTAAATTGGAAACAGTGCAGTACTGGCCCTTCTTTACTGGTCATGTGAAAAGCGCAATGTTTTTTACTGTGGGCAGATCAAAGAGCTTTCAATAATAAAAGAAAAAACCTTAATTGTCCTATTTAGACTGAACAATTATAATAAACATAGTGAAAAGATCAAAGTACTAGCTAATAGCAATAACATTTTTAGGAAAATTTAGATTAAAGAGGTCAATTGAAACCCTAGATTTGGGCATAAGCAACATACAACAACTGGATCAACATCTTTAACAGATGCTATGAAAATGGCCATAGTGGAAGCAACATAATTTTCATAAAAGGAAGTCACACTTACAGACCTCCTAGAATTCTATGAATGGATCACCAGTATGGAACCAAGATCATCCATTTCACATAATCTACCCAGTTTTCTAAAATGCTTTCACAACTTGCTCATGAAAGATTTTGAAAGGAACTAAACAACCTTCTTATAAAATGAATGTCACTGCACAGATAAATAATTGATTATGAGGTAGGAACGAAAAGTGCAGGAGTGGAGGAAGGCCACTGGGTAATTTTCACTTGGGTTTGTTCTGCTTAACACATGGAAAACAGGGTGCGGAATAGAATGATGACGTTTTCTACTAAAATTACTTTTTTCAGAACAGAATGGACAAGAACAAATAAGGAAAACTAAAGCTGAGAGTCTTATGAAGTGAACGACTAGACAATAAAACCTCAAGTAAAAGTCATCATGTATGAAGAAATGCCCATATGGGAAAAAAAGAAGTATTTATTTCATGCACAAAAAGGTTCCTTGGAGACTCCTATGGAAATGTGATTTTACGGTTTAAAATAGAGCTCTACAAGAAATACCAATTTACTCTTAAGCATCAATGAAAAAAAAACCCAAATCAAATCCTATGAATCATTTCAAAAGGCAGAAGGAAAAAACAGAATATAATTATACCTTATAATAAATCTCAGGTTTACCTGCATCCTGGATAATTTGTGTAGTTTGATTCCATTTCAAAACTTGTGCAATAAAACTAAAAGTTCAGAGAGGTAAGTTCAGGGCAAGAAGAATGATCAAAAGTATGGAATATTTTCTCATTGGAAATGGCTAAGTGGACTGTACTTTCAGCCTCAAAAAAGAGATGAAACATAAATAGACAATAGATGAAAGGTAATTGGATTTCTCTCATCTAATAGTAGGATTTACTATACTAGGCCAACTGAAGAGAAATAAAAGGGGCTGATTCTTCAGGCAACAGGTGGATGATCACAGAATTTCTGGGCACAAATGTTTTTGAATGTCAGCTGTTTATCTGTGTTTACAAACAATCTGGATAAGTTCATGCATGCAGTGAGAGTTACTTTAAGAATGCCTAACTAAGAAATATGGATGTGGATTTCATAACATATGTGAGTGACCATCTGAACTGATGCCGTGAGAGAACCCAAAAACAGGACTCCAAGCCAAGTTAATGTGGGATAAGATAAAAAGTAAAAGTCCTTTAATATCAGGCCGAAGGCCCACAGGAATACATGATGACATGCCCTGCCCGTGCCCCCCACGGGGGCCATTCTAGTTTCAATGGCTTTTTCTAGTTTCAATGGCTTTTATAATATGATCCCTCCAATCATTACTTTACACATTTCTCAGTCCAGCCCCAGTTCCACCCCTGTTCCA
>JAOXXN010000395.1:74797866-74808586 GCA_026770055.1 Myrmophylax atrothorax
CTAGACCGATCATGCTGTCTCAATAACTGGTAAGAAAAATGATATGAAATAACACAATGCAGAATGCCTAGTTGAATTTACTCTGATCTTAATAAATTTAACTACTTACTGTTGACACATTTTCTTGCACTGTATATGTCATATTGTTTTTCAATAATACTTCAGCATAAGACACTCCAACCAACAACGTCCTTGAATAGAAACATTCAAGAAACTTCAAGTAAGCTGGCTGAGGTGCGAGAGCCAGTATCGCCCTGCACCCTTTAAGTCCATAGTACCAAATCTTTACTTGGTAGAAGAGATCCTCACTTCTTTGCACACATTTTATGATTGCAGGCTTATAATATACAGTCTACTTTTTATCCAATCCTTTACTGTACTTCAGATATGTTGAAAATACCTCTTAGTAACCCAGTAGAGTTTTGTGCCACTAGAAAATTGTGTGAGGAAAACCAAAATGGAAAACTAATATTTTGCTAAAACATAAAAATTATATATTGTATACAAAGCTGCTTCATGCCCAAATTTCATGCATATCTCAGATGTAGTCAAAGAGATGCAGATCTCTTCTGCACACCTGTTGAAGCTTCCTACTAGTATCTCCATGCATCTATTAAATGTATCATTATCAGTAAAACTTTAGTCAGGCTAAAGAGTTGAAGCCCAAAATATAATGTTACAGCAAATCTGAAATTTTATGGTGACAAGGTCTAACATAAAAGCACAGGAAAAGATAAACTTTGCAAATAGACTGGGACAAGTTACAGATAGAAAGCATATCTTAATAAAATCAGAGTTAAAAAAATGAGGGTACAGATTCATGAACTGCATTCCACCAATTTCTTCATCATATTATCAGTTACTTTAAAATCCCAAGATTAATTCATGCTGTGGCAGGGAACGAATCTCACCTTTGTAGTTCATCCTATATTCTTTCTGTCAAGGATGAACTTCAGGTGTCACTATCAGAAAAAAACACAGATAATGCTTAATGAGACACAAAAGAGCTCAGAGCTTTAATCTGTTGTATTTTTATACTGCTGCATGGTAAATCATATTTCACTTCCTCTTCTACTGAATCTAAAAATACCCAGCTTGGTAAAAAAAATCAAGCAACTTGTGTAACTTTTGGGGGGTTTTGTTCTTTTTGTTTATTTGTTTGGGTTTTGATGTGGTTTTTCATTGGTTTGGTTTTGTTTGAAGACAGATATCCACCAGAAACTGCTTAAAGTGTAACTATGTGACTCCAGATGTTTATTTGACAAAGAACCATTCCTGAGTGTTCACAGGTCAGTTTTATATAGCATTAAGCTGCTCCAGTTGCAGAAATGACCAAAGGCACTAAAATGTCTGAGTACTAAAAGTCTATGAGTAAGCCTTAAAAGTCCACCAGCAAGATGCCTAAGTTTTTCAAACAGCAGCACCTTTAATGGCTCAACTATGGCTAAAGAGCAACTGTAGTCTGCAACGACCACTGTCATAGTCAGAAGAAGGAAAAGTTGCCCATTAAATGTCCTTAGCTCTTTATACAGGCATCCAACATAGGGAAAAATAAATATGTTAACAAGCATATTGCTTTTCTACATAAAATATCACCTGGAAAAGACTCCTGTTGTTCCAGAATGTAAGATAAAGCTACCCTGATTGCTGGAAATGATGGTACATCGTAGCAAATAAAAAACATGCGAGGGTAACTGTTGATGTTTTTACCAAATCTAGTTTGTGAAAGTGGAAATCTAATTTTACCAAATCTAGTTTACCATCAGTCTAGATGGTAAAAAAAAATCTAGACAGGTTTCAAAGTAAGTACTGTGGAATTCAATATCTTACCCGTTGCTTAACCATTTCTTCATTCTTTTCAACAACTGGACACTTACTATAACAACTTTTTAAACTAAGAGGTGGTAGAAAACAGTTTTCAGCATTACTGAAGACAGCCTAGATACTGCAGTCCAACTTCTTTGTAAATTTAAGAGGTAGCCACAATGAGTAACAAGGCTCAAAACTCCACAACATGAAAATAGAAATAAGACAAATTATGATTAAAAAAATTATTCCTTAACAGAAGCCAGATGAAGTGAATCAGTCAGTCAACAAAAAAACCCATTGCATGTATGGAAACATTGATTATACAAGAAAAAAAATTATTAACTTCTACTTCTTTTGTGAAGAGTAGAAGAAGGACTTTCTGCACTTCTCCCTGGAGCTCTCCCCAAGCTGAAGATGAAGCTAAGCTTTCTCCACAATTCTGGATCATTTGACTCACAAACCTAGCAATACAGAGTCACAGCCTCAGGGCCTGAGGTACAATTGCCCCAGCTTTTCTTTTAAGCAGTATATGAAAATCTTCCACTTCACTCTACCAGTAGTGGGTTTTAGAGGGTAAGATAATTTTCAAAGATAATGACTTTCCAGATTAAGTAATTAAACAGCTAAGACTGAGACTATTGAAGTCTAATGAGAGTGAGATGAACTGAATAGAAAGCCTGACAATCAAGTCTACCCTTTGACAACTGTGCAAAAAACTGGATAGCTTTTTTATCCAGTCCTCTCCGTTTGCAGCACACTCCCTCTAGTTACCACGGATAACGTGATGCTTGCTGTAAGATTGTTTCCCTAACTCCTTCTGCCAGCTTCACATCAGTCTGTTTGTGCAACTGTCTGACTCCAAGCTGAGCCTGCTACATTACTCTCAGATACCTCTCCCTTTGCCATGATGAAAGATGGGTGACACTAACTTGTTTTTGTCTTCTCCACCACTCTGCATCATTTAATGGAGATAACACTTCAAACTGCAAACCAGACTTAAATGATGGTTCTCACACTCTCCCTCATTTTTTTCAACATGAATAGATCTAAACTTCAATAAGATTTCTACAGTCTTCAAGGAAAGGTTTCTATTCAGTTCCAGATTTTAAATCTGTTACTCAGAGCTTCAGAAATGGGTGTTATACTGCATAAAATTCTTGATGTAACAATATATTTAAGAAGAAGCAGCCTTGTCAATTAAGGTCATCCTGTTTGTCATGAAAGGTCTGACCCAAAATGCTACTAATTAAAAAAAATTACTGTACCTGTCCATGTTTCCTATTGTCCTATTTCAGCAAGCTGGGACCAGTTTAACACTGTGTGGGTGCGACCAAAGCTGTGCATTCTAAACCCTCTACGTCATTTCTCATGAACTATTAACAATGGACCATTTGCAGCAGCTGCCCAGGGCACACCCAGCCCCTCAGGATGTAAACTGGATGTTAAAAAAGAAGCCTGTGAGATAAGAGCTGTGATTCCTCCCTTCCGGGGAGTTGTTAGCACCTCCACACTCAGCCTGAGGGGTCATGTCTGCTAATGGGTCATCAACAATCCCAAAAATACCCCATGACTCACAGAGTTAGATCACCCATTGTTGGATTCCCCATCCTGGGGGAGGTACGGGGCATTCCCACCTGAACCCGAGAGTATATAATCTGGGGTTTGGGGACTTCTGGTACCACTCGTCTGATCCAGAGGAGAACCAGAACCTCAACAGAACTGTGACCGTCATCTGCAACAACAGGTTTTTCTTTCCCTTTTTTTTTTGCTTTGGATTTTGGAGAACCACGTGGGGCTCAGAACAGGGGCTAATGAACACCGCTCTATTTGTGCCCCAGGGTGCTGGGTCATACTTCTCTTTGTAACATTGCATTTATCATAATATTTTTATTAAATTGTAACTGTGGCATATTCTCTTTTGTGTTGGGTTTGTTTCTCCTCCCGGTTTACCTTTAAACTAGCACATCTTTAATTAAAGGAAATAGAAAGCCACATTAATATTAATTGTATTTTTTTCTGATTTGGGGTTATAACAATTTCATTTTCTTTTTAAGAATAAATCTAATAAAACATAAAGCCCAAATGAATTACAGAGAAAGTATCAGAAGTGTTAGAGCTTTTTCTAGAGACACCCCCCCCACCCCCTTTTTTTTTATCCACACGTGAATTTAATACACTCCAGCTGATATACCGGAGAGAAGGAATGTCATTTAGAGCAACCTTGACAGGCTTGAAAGGTAGGCCCATATGAACCTCATGAATTTCAACAAGACTGAGTATGAAGTCCTGCACCCGGATGGGGGCCACCCCAAGCATAAACACAGGGTAGGTGTGACCAGCAGGTTGAAGGAGGTGATTCTCCCAAATCTACTGCAATCTCATGAAACCCCACCTGGAGTAATGTGTCCATTTCTGGGCTCCCCAACACAGGAAGGGTATGTGCCTGTTGGAGACAGTCCAGAGGAGGATGATAGGAAGATGATCAAAGGGTTGGAGTACCTCTTCTATGAAGACAGGTTGAGAGAATTAAGGTTGTTCAGCCTGGAGAAAGGAAGGCACCAGGGGGACTTTATTGAAGCCTTCCAGTAAGGAGGCCTACAGGAAGGCTAGAGAGAGACTTTTCACGAGGGCATGTAGTGATAGGACAAGGGTTAATGGCTTCAAACTGAAAGAGGGCAGGTTTAGATTGGATTAGGAAGAAATTCCATTTTCTTGGGAGACATAGTTTGTCTAAGAACTGAATGTATATCACTATTCTCCCACTCCTGGAGGTGTCCACAAAGGATTAGATTCCCAACAGCACAGTGAGGAAGTCTATCTGAGTACTTTCATATGTTATCCTGGAGTGAAATAAGGAACGTCAGTGTTAGTCTGCTACCACACTAACTCTAAAACTTCATTAAAATATAAAAAGGAGACTAGCTTTAGTCAGCTTTTGTCAATCACACAATTGGAAAATATTTTAAAGATAGTAATCTTTCACTGTTCTAATCAGAGAGGAGTAGAATAATATTCTAAATTATTTCTAAACAAATTTCATGTAGTATTTTTATTTAGAGGAGGGAATTTCTGTTTGCTTCTATAGAACTGCATGCATGTTCAAGAAAAGAAAACAAATGTTTACTGTGTTCCTTGACATTTTAAATCAAATGTGCAGCAACTGAATGTTTATGAGATGCAATTAATCAACAGTGAATGTTCTCACATTTATGGATGGATTAAACACTATAAGATCTAATTAGCTCATGCTTAAACAACACAAAATTATAAATAGCAATCACGTTACTTAATTTACCTCTCTTGCAATTTTCACTCTAGGTTAAGAAAAAAATCAAACATTATTAAGTATTAGTTAAATTCAGGATAAACACAACAGAACGTTACATATGGAAGAGGAAATTTTAATACATTTGCCAAATGTACCATGTAAACTTGTTTCAGCAAAGCCATTGGTATGTCTTCAGCTTTTTAATAGCTTTTCCTTTGTATGGGAAACAAATGAGGTGAGGGAGAAAAGGTTGAAGAGAACAGAAACACAAAGTAGCTTTCAAATATTTTTCTCCCTCTGGTTTCATACTAAATGGTTATAATTGTAGAAAAAGAGTAGAAACAAATCTCTTTAGCCACAACTTCTCTGAAGAAATATCATTTCACCACCATCTGAAAAGGCTGGAAGGATAAGAATGTGAGAGATACCCTCAATCCATGAGAAAATATTTGATGAAGTGTGATTTCTTCCCCTGACAGAGATAACTATACTGTAGTCACTGAGACACTTGCCCTTGTTTAAAATTCTCTAACACTATGTGTTAAAAAAGAGCCAATACAACATATTATAACAATAAAATCTAAAGGGGAAACACTGTTAATTTCCTGTGCTTTACTTTCTCACTTTTTAATAATACCAAAATTCTGCTTTGAAAATAACTCTAAAAGACAAGAAAAGTATTTGTTTGGTGCCTTAATCTAGAGTTAAGTGGAAAAGGTTAAGGGATGTTGACTAGTTTTTCCAGTCACAGTTTATCTTAATTTTCAATTTTCTTTTAAAGAAAAATTCTCCTGACATCTTTTCCCACTCATCTGACATTTCTGTTGTTTGTGGAAGCAATTATCAGCTTGTAAAGCAATTATCTAATGAGATAATATTGTGTCATATAAGCTTCTGTTATCTTCAAATGTGGAATGATATGTGATTTCACAAATATGCAGTTGGTGTCTGAGATTCTTCTGGTAGATGCTCCTCTGGAAGATGGGTAAACCACTACATGCTTTATTTTCAGAAGTTCTGACACATGCCCTTCTCAGGGACTTAAACCCAGGAAAAACAGGTGACCAAACCCCGTGGAGGACATGGGGGAAATAACCTTGAGAATGAAATAAGTGAGTTGGAGAAGTAGTAGGAAGAAGGACCTACATCCTCCTCTCTGCTATAGTCAGTTTCCACAGTTAAATTAGCATGAAGGAAATGGAGGACACAGCTGAAATATAGAAAGCTCATTGGAAACTGATTAGATCTCAAGGAGTAGTTCCTGTAAGCCCTTTTTAAAGTTCACAGATAAGGGAGCCAGCTTCTACAGATAACAAGGGCTGAATCCAGTGACGGATGATTCCAATTTGCATTTGGATAATTGTCCACTCTATGTACTAAAATATTTATGAAAACACTGATTTTCCTAGCTGAAGACACAAAATTTTAGTATAATTACAGATGTTATTAGACAGATATTTTCATGTTTTAACATTATAAAGCATAACACTGTATGGAAACAGTGATAAGAAATACATCCCAATTTCTTTAAAAAAAGTTAGCAACTGCAGCAAAATTTCTTTGACTAACCCATGGAAGCAAAGCACATGTGAGATGCTAGAGGCAAAGTACGAGACTTCTGATGCAGGAGACACAGTCTTTATAATGTATTCATTAGCAGTCATTCTCCCATATCTTTTTTCCTGACTTCACTTCCCATCCTTCAAAAAGCTAGGATTAAAAACAGAGGATATATAATATGACAACATGGTGAACTCTGGCAGCATATAGTCTGTCAAAGAGATTCTCTGGACACCTAGGAACAGATGGTTCAAAGCCAACAGAAGCAGATACACTCTGGAAAACACTTACATTGATACATAAAACAAGTTGCTTAACTAAATAAGCTGTAACTACCCACAGTCACTACCACGGTAAAGAGACAATGTAAAATAATGCAACTAATCCTTCTCATCTATCAATAAGATTGGTTTCATATCTACCATCTAGTGCTTTTGAACCTGCTTAAAATCACTGAATAATCTAAAATTCAAACATAACATTATTAGCTGTCTGATATTTCCCTCTATGGTATTTTATTCCTTCAATGATGTTTAATGAGCCTAAATCCCCTTGATTTTTCCCTTCCCAACTTACAAGAAAACTGCAAACCCTCAGCCCACCATAGCCATCTGCTTTCTTGAACAATACCTATTTAGATGATGGAAGTGAAACTCAGAAAATTCAAGTAACTTCCTAGTGTTAGAATGAAAACACATATTATCAATGGAAGTATACTTATATTCCAGCTTAACTGTTGTTAGCACACAGTCCATAGCTGGCAGTCCTACTGTTCCCTAGAAACCATTCTTTCACACTCTCCCCCTGAAAAAATCTCAAAACCAAAACCAAACCACACTGTCACCTTTTCTAATGACCCTCTGGCACCATACTTTAGTTTTAAAATACCTAATTCCTATGCACATTTTCACACTGTATTCTGCAAAGAAAAACAGCATATAGAAATTGAGAAGTTCTGTTGTACAGTAGTCGCTTACTCTATTCCCCTTGCCTCCATGATGTGAAAACAATTTAAAATTACCTTATTTATTAATTTTGGCCATACTAAGGCAAAATACAAATGGTTGTGCATAAATGGAATACTTCAGTTCCATGAATCCTTTCCTAAACCTCAAGCTGACTTTTTCTGGATCATCTATGACAACTTTAAGGAGGGCCATGTATGCAAAAGTAATTCCAAATACTTACAGATATTCTGGTTGTAGTGGAGGAAAGAGTTAGGGGTCCATCTACCCATATGTACCCTCTGGACACGAGGAAAGCAGGTGGCATTATGCTGAAAAATATGCATTAATTATCAGGAAATACCTTGGTGGGGGAAACGCTGCCTGTGGATGAATAACTCACAAAGCTCACAAAGGATTCACCATGGAGTAAGGCAATTTGCACAGAACATTTTCACATACGTTTGTTATGGGTTTGGCTAGGTGTGGCCCTAAATTTGAGCTTTGGACTTCAGGGTAGGCCTGGGACTGTCAGCTGACAAGCTGAGCTGAGCTGAGCTAGCTGACAGCTGACTTCCAGCCAATGGTATTCCATACCATATTCCAACATCATCTCAAAGTGTAGGAGCCGGTGTGGGAGCGGCTTAGTCAGTTCCTTCAAGCTGTGGTCCCAGCAGGATGCACTGTGATGTCCCAGGAGGGATGGGAGGCTCAGGCCCAGCACCGGCTCACCACTATGTTATCTTAGGGAAGTAAAATGTTTGTTCTTAGTCTTTCTCTTTGCTTGGGTCTGTCTCTGGGGAATTGAGTTCTCCAATGTGATTTGTATTTAGAATGGTGGGATTTGTGCTAGATGGGGAGTAGAGAGTTATTTCTTGTTATTTCTAACTTGTGTAAGTGTATTATATTGTAGATTCTTCTAATTTTCTCTTTTCTGTTTAAATATATATAGTTAGTTTAAGTTTAACCTGTTTTGAAGGGTTTTTTTTTCCTTTCTCCCTTTTCTTGATGGAGGGAAGGAGGCTCTAATTCTCTGTGTTGGGCAGTTGGCATTTTGCCAGCTCAACCCAAGACAACGCTGTTCTCAATGAAGGATTTAGTTTTACTGGTCTACATTAGATTTTCCAGAAGTGCACATAGGCCAAGGCTGGTAGTTGGGCAAGAGTGTTTTTCCACAAAAGAAATCATAATCTTTCATGCTCCAAGAGTTGATTGTGGGGACATTACAACTGAAACCAGTACAATTCCTTTATGTTGGCTGAATTCATTCATATAATAGGCAAATATTTCATTGAACCACTAGATTATGTACAGTAGGAGATTGTGGCAATGAGTAGTTTAAGCAAAATGCAGAAAATATAGGCCAATTTATCTACAGAATTTCTACTGCATGCCATATTACTGCAAAGGACTCTTTCATGGTTCAAAGAACCATTCAAAAGAACCATTTTTCTTTTTCTCTGTTGTGCACGTGTATTCCTTAGAAAGCTGGGCTTAGCTGCTTGTTCAACCATGGCCTATTAATATAAACTGTGGTAAGTCCCTTCACTTCTCTGTCAGTCAAAACCTCCCCTGAAAAATCAGAATAGCTTTGATATATTTACAGAATTTTGAAGAGGCAACTGTTACCAGGAATGCTTATATTTTTGTATCATAAAAGAACTTGTATTAGCTGCGTATCATCTAGTATTTCATGTGACATTGTAACGAGATGTACAATTAAATAGCAAAAGTATTTTTTTCTTAATAGGACCTTAATGGTACAAAAGTGCTTCAACCCAACAGTTATCTTCAAAATATGAGAGAGAATCTGTTACAGCTCAGGTATAAACTAAGACTGCAGAAAGAAACTTAACTTTGCCCTCAATTTCTTTACATTGCTGAGAAGTGGTGAACTTGTTCCGTTTTACCAGTCAAGTTGTCATGAAGCTGGTGCAGTTCCATACTAATCTTTGATACCATTATATTAATTATAATTAATGATTTCCCAAACCTTTTTATTTTGATAATTTTATGGTTATAATTTTGTATAACAGGAAAGAGAATGATCCATAATGAACCTTGCAGCCATTGCAGGGGGCACTGGGACTAGACGATCTTCAAGGTTCATTCCAACCCCTTAACATTTGATAATTCTATGATTCATTACTTTATGTTGGAGATTGTTTTAGTCTTTGACATGTTAATAAAATTGGTGTGAGGGATGAACATGACCCATTTGTGAGTCTATTTAAAGTTAATGCTTGTCAGTTTAAATGGCCTTCCCATGTATCATTAACAATGTCAAACAGTCTGTACATGCCACACACAATTTATTTGAGAGCCAAATCACAAAATCTTGGGGAGACTTGAGATAAGGATGATACAAGACTGTAGAAGTCAGAAATCCACAGCATAGGCATACAGTTCTGAGCCTTACCTACCACATTGCTTTAAAAGATGACATGGGGAAATTTACAACAGCTACTAGAAATATTCATCCAACATTTTCTATCAATAAAAAACAAATAAACCCCAAATATAACAAAGCACAAAACCAATAAAAAACCTCACCACAAAGCAAAAAAACAATAAAAAAGCCACAAATGTACATCTAGATTCCAATCACCTTCTTACTTTCTTCTGTTTTCTGCAAGTGAATAAATATTCCTCAAAACAATGTTAACATTAAATTGTGTGGAAGATGCTCTTCAGATTATTCCTTCCCTTATGAGTACAAATTTTAAAAGTGAAAAGGTCATCAACACTTTAAAGCTGAATAATGATAGAATGAGAATGCAGCAATCTGTAGCAGCCTTGGCCATAGTAAGCATGAAAAATTGACATAAAGATGCCAAGGGGAAACAAAGAATAGAGTAGCAGAGTCCAGACCTCAGGCATCAAGGAAACAGCCTGAGGCTTGTTCAGGGAGCAGGCAGGTGGAATCATACAGGAACAGCTCTAAAGAGCAAAGAAGGTGAGGGAACCTGTAAGGTCTAAAGTGCAGCATTCTCCAAAAGTTCCAAAATTGCCAGTCCAGCTTCAGAAAAATATGGCCAATCTGTTATTATGTCGACTCTTAATCTACAGCTTTAAATTTATGAAAGACATCTTGGTGGGGGGTTTTTTTGTGTTTGTTTTGTTTGTTTGTTCCCCCTCC
>JAOXXN010000395.1:74808686-74818893 GCA_026770055.1 Myrmophylax atrothorax
CATCTCTTTGCCAACTGAAATAGTGCTTCAACCCTCTACCAGACTGCAGGTTCCTCCGGTTCATTAACATTTTTCTTCCTCTGAGATGCCTGAAACCAGATACAATATTCCAGAAACACTCTAAAAAGTGCCAAAAAAGGCACTAAAACTTCCTCCAATGTACTATCTCTGTTTCTGTCAATACAGCTCAGATGTTATGGTATTAAGTTTTGGGGGGTTTGTTGATGTTTCAAGTGAATTATTGGCTCACACAGTATCAGTGAAATAATGTATACCATCTTTCAGGGAATGTTTATTGTGATTGTTAGCAATAGCAGCCTCAAGGGAGCGTAACACTATGAAAGGACTATTAGAATTCAAAATTATCTAAAGCTGGAAACACAGTATGAAAAATTTAATTAATTAATTAAATTATTTTTTTTCTTTTAAAGATGAAAATGAGATTTTTTTCATGTGCTAGAAGTCATATCAATCACAGGAACAAAAGGCATAGATCTTTCAGGGACACAGACCTATGAATCAGCAGGGGATAGTGTCTCCTAATTAAAATTAGCTCATATAGTAAGTCACAGACAGGAGACAGTGACATCCTCCTGAATTAGTTAACAAAGCTTTCAGCACTGAGAAAACAACATAAGGATAACAAGGTAGGGGTATTGCAAATGGAACTGAGGGAAAAGCCATTACACTCAAACACAACGGTCAAGCGGATACAGAACAAGGAAAAGAAAAAGAATACAGGCATTCCAGGGGAAAAGAAAAAGAACAGAGCGTGTCACCAATTTCAGCTAACATTGAAAAAACATAACTATCATATGGGACACATAACAGGAGTACAGGTACCAAATGTTAACAATTCCAGTTTTCTCAGCACTGATCAGAATCCAACTGAAATACACTCTAGGTAAGAGCAACACATCTGAAGACAGCAGTATCAAATATCAAGAACAGTAATATCAACACCAAAAAAAATCTATTTCTGTCTAGCTATTAGAAAGAAAAGTAAATATGAGACTGGAACATTGTGGGATAATTTGGCTGGAAATGTTCTGGAATTTTGCTGTTGGTGAGAAGGACCCAACAAACATCTGTTAGAAACAAGGACCAGTGAAGTGGAAAAAACAAACCAACCAATCAACCAAAAAAAACATGTAAAAAAAAAAAAGAAAACAAAAACACAGATAAGCTTTAGACCACAAGAATTTCTTTCATTCCTCTTCTTCTTATGAAAGAAATAATAGATATAGTACTTCATTTCTTGAACAAGAAAAGGCTTCATTGCCACTGTATCTACATTCCATCTCATACTTTCTTGATCCAGATTTGACTTTCTGGTTTGAACTTCAGCCTGCCTCATCCCTATTGACTAGCTGGTTGCTTGATTGAAACAGATTTATTATTTATTATGCTTTAGCATCCTCTCCATAAAACTTCTGCTTTATCTCTTTTCTATATATCACTTACTTAAGTCTCTAAAGGTGCTCTGTCACCATTTCTCTCACAAAATAACTACGGAAAAGCAAAGAGTGCCATAGAGAGTTCATATTTAGTTTCTAGATCAATTTCTATTTTTTGTTCTTTGGAGAATTTAGAAGACATTAATAACATTGGACTTTCCACTTTTAATAGGAGACCTCTACCTACTCAGTAATTTTAGGATATACCCACACAGGAATGTAGGAGCAGAAGAACAGTGTGAATTAGTTCACTATTGCTAGCAAGAAGCCACTGTATACTCTTCTCTTTTGATGTGCAAAGACCGTGCCTGCCTCATGCTTGTACAAATATACTTCCCATCATGGTGTTCACAGACTATTGTTTATTCCATGAAACAGTGCAATCTGCTCAGGCCATTCCACCTCCAGTGTTCCCTTATTTAGGAAGCTCATTCCAATGTTTTCTGCAATTAAGCTAGCTCGTTCCAAACTAGAACGAGTATCCCTACATTGCATCACAGTTTGTGTTGTAAGTATGGTCTTAGAGAATTCAGTTATCTATGAAATGTTTGTTCACATTTTTTGCCAGCAAGAAATAATTACAAATGTGCAGAGAACTGGTGCACAGTAGGCAGAACACAGTATATTTACACAATCAGTGTAGCGCCCCAAATCTACCCTGACTTCTTACTGTAGGTGAGTTCTTAGTAAGGATAAGAGAATTGGAGTTTCTGCTGGTCCCTATGCATACTTGCATCCTCCCTGATGATTTAGTTGCCTAACGGAGTTCCATTAGCCTCTGAATAAAATCAAATTTACTACAGTTTACCCAATCCATTGCATGGATCTTTTTTAATTTTCTTTATTTTTCTTTCTCCTGAAATGAGCCATATTATTGAACCATGTATTTGAAGCCTATCCTTTGAATTTTAGTTCTAAGTCTAACTGTAAAAGGGGACAATATTATCATATGACCCATCAAACAGCTGTACTTGAGGGCCTGAGTTAGCTCTTATGGTTCCATACTTAACAGAAATAGTCTTAAAATTAGTAAAAGACTGATTTTTTAGTAATTTACCAAGTGTTTCTTTGCCTAATTTTTATGTGACTGTGCTTGCACTACGCACATAGTTCCTAAGATTAGATATTTATTTGGGTTCCTTAGGAGAGATTGAACACAATAACTGTCATATTGGACTGACAATAATTTATTAAAAATCCTGCAGGGTTAGACGAAGAATAATCTATTGGTGAAAACAGAATTTTAATTCATCTTCTAGGGAATCACCTTAAAATAGCTTATATTAATTATACTGACAGCAAAAGAATCATACAAATGTATATTTGTTTACAGCAATGAGATCAGGTAAACTTCTGGCAAAAGCATCAATTGCACTGGTTTGTGCAATAGAACAGCTTCTAGTTCTCTAATGTAAGCATTAAATGAACAATTTTCCAGCACATGCAAACTCTATCCTTCATTATCTGAAGAAATTTCAAAGCCATTTGGCCTACTAAAGTGCTAATTAAATTAGTCAATATATTGCTACAATGTAAATACATTTTTTGTACTTCTAAGGGCTAAAGTCATAAGACACAAAATATATATCTTCCCCTGTCAAACATTATGCGTTAGACAAACTATATAAAAGGTTTCCAGAACCAAAATTATTTTTATCGCGTTAAGAAGCAAGTTTCCATAAGCATGAGCTATTGAATTCTATATTGTTTTCCAATTGATATGAGAAAGAGTTACCCTCTCTGTACAAGTCAAGAATCATCATTCTGTAGTTGCATAAATTCAAACTCAATGAAAATATCTTTTGGTGTCTAGGTCTATAAATCTATGAATAAGTTTTCTAGCTATTATAAGTGTCTAATTTTGAAATTTTTGCTTTCATGGTAGCTGCAGTGTATATTATTCTAAAAGTACTCCATCAGCTATTGGGGATCTAAGCAGTTGATGTTAGGATCCAGGGTTTATTTTCTGCTCTGAATTTCTTGTTGTCTTTTTTTTTTAATATTATTTTATTTTTATTTATTTTTGTTGGGTTTGGTGAGGTTTTTCTATTTTATATTTATTTTAAGATTTCTCAATAAAACTTTCTGAGAATAACGTTACATATTTTATCACTAAGTCTCAAGACAGTAAAAAATTTAAGCACTGTCTTCAAACATGCAAAGTACATTTTCAAAGTATTTTCCAAGAGTTCATCTACATACCTTGTAAGAGTTTCTGAGCAGCTTTATATTACAGAGTAACTCTCTGAAAGCTTTGTACAAATAATTTTAGCAACTATGACACATGTAAAACTTTGGAAGCATGGAAACTTCAAAGACTCATACTGTGATAGGCACTACCAACATAAGGAACATGTAATGCAGAAAGACCTGTGTCAGAAGAAGCACTGTGCACTTTTGGAAACTTGACTTACTCCATTTCAATCATACAAGCAACCTTGAGAAAATGCATTGGGCTATATACGAAGCAAATTAATAACCTTGATTGGTTTGGCTCAAGAAGTGGAACAAATAAGGGTAGGAAAAAGGGCTAAAGAAACTGCCATGAGTGACAGATTAATAGACTAGAGTGAAGAACTGCTGATTCTTTGCCTAGATTTGGTAATTCTTTATGCAGATGGTGTATAACATTGTAATGGCTATGAAATGTGGTAGCTGATTATTATTTTACTACACATACTTTGCAATGTGTTTTTCTATAACCTGTATCATACAGTTACTTTGTAGCCTGGTTTTACTTGTTCACTCGTACACAACTTTTTAAAAATTTTAACAAAAATAAGGACAAAGCTGGAAGGGTTGAAAAAAAATTAACTTCATAGTTGTCATTGGCTCAAAGTCCTAGCAGGAGGCGTGAAACAGTGTCCTGTCCTTCTCTTCTCTAAAATGAAGATGTGAGCTGGATATTTAATATAACAATTATTCTAATTTAGTGTGTCGCTACATTGTGGTTAATCCCTAGAATAATATGATAAAATTACATTCTTTAATTTGTGGCCAGATGAGGATTTTGACCAGCTCAAGTAAGAAACACAGCTGGAACTGGTCTGTGTCAGTTAAGTTGTCTCTGTCCTTTCCTTTATAGAGGAAGAGGTCTCAGGCAAGAGCTATTCTGGGTAACAAGACTAAACTCACATAAAGAATAGCTCATTTGGTTTCCAGAGTAGAGAGTCCATAGAAATTTAGCAATAGTTAACATAATGACAACCCATGCTGAATGTCCTTAGTTTTCATTAACTGAGCATGAACGCTTGAAAGCAATGTACCATTATTGTAGCAGTATATTATCCTGTATCTGCAGGTGATATGAAAATGAGGTTAAGTTCTACTGAATAAGGATTTTTAAAAGAAAATCTATCTTTTGCTTCTATAATGTCAAAATTTTACAATGCCTAAAATGTTCTGTTCCTATACCTTTTAGTTAAAAAAACAACTAATGTCGGACCTTGATCTTCCCTACATGGGAATATCTTAATCATGAGGAGTTTCACTTTATGCTCAGTTAATTTTTCATTAATTTATGCACAGTTTGAACAACAATGTTTTGCCCATACATTTCTGTTCCAGAATCAGGTAGCTACCATGCTTATTTAAAAGACAGGAATGTGTTTTGATCTGCCTTAGATTAGGATGGGGCTCTAAAGTCACTGCTGTAGTATAAAGTATTGCTGTAGTAAAAAACAGGAGATATAGATGTTTAAGAGCAGTTCATTCTCACACTTTCTGCTTCCGTGTTGTATAAATGGGAAGAAAGGGGCAGTCTTTAGAAGATAAATGTGGTGTCTAGTTATAGGAGGACACAATGAGGCAAAGAGATGTACAACAGTGAATGAGCCTTAATTCTGTCCTTAGGACTAGACGCTTCTCTGTTCAACCTTGTTTTTGTCAATGCATCCACCAGTCAGTGTCCTAGTTGTGATGAGTTTTGAAAGAGTATTGACACAGATTTTTGAACCAAACTCTTGGCTGAAAGATTGATTTTTTTCAGTGTTATAAACACCAACTATATTTTACTAGATCCATATTTTTAAATTAAACACTGCCAGGAAATTTTCCTGAGAACTGACATGCTGTCTTTTTTCTTATTTTTCTTTTCCTTTTTTTTTTTCTTTTATATGTATGTGTATGTTCAAAGTGTTACAATAGTCCCCATCATTTCAGCTTGCATAACCTAATGCTCTCTCAAACCATTTCTGGTTGTGCCTCCAGACCATTCCCAACAGAGTGCTTAACAGCATGGATGGCAGCCATTCCATGCTAGATGACACCAGCGCTGGATAATAATCCTGAGCATGGTCAGTTTAGCATTATGGACATGGAGACAGTGATTTGAGCCCTAGCCATTTATACAGTTTAATGCAAAAGGGAAAATGAGGAGAGCAATGTTACTGAAATGGATAAAATCAAAATACTGCAGCTGGTGTGGTGAAACTTACTCAAGATGCTTCTGCTTTGTGTAAAAGGAATCAAGAACTTTGCCATAACGGAGTTCTGTATTGTTTGTTTTGTTTTTCTTTTTTTTTTTCAAAAGATATACAGAGCTTTCACTTGATGTATTCCATCTTAATGAATCAGTTTATTAATAAACAACAAATGACCAGTGTTGTAACAAATACTATTCAACATTAAATTGGATAAAATTGCCACCAGTGCAGATAGAATAAAACACCCTGACAGTCATCTGAACTCTGTAGGGAAGGTACATGAGAACAATATCTATACATATCCACCAAAGACTATTAGGATGACCCAATTTAACCATACACTGAGAAATTTAAAGAAACTTTGGACCTTCACTGGATTTACTATCTCAAAAATTGTAAGGAATAAAAATAAGTAATTTTTTAAAAAAATATTTCATGAGCATCTTAAAATTGGAAGCTCTAGTGTAATTTAGGACCTTTACTATACAACATTTTTGTCAAGTCTAACAGTATTTTGATTGTTATAGAAAAATAGTGAAATGAAAATGTGAACTGCTTAACCCTCCTCCCAGGAATTTTAATGAAAAAGGAAGGTAGTCATGTCTGTACTTTTACAGTTGCAGCTGTTCATATCATAGCTGGAATCAGTCCTCCTCCAAATTAAATTACTCATAGGCAGTTTGTAATGAATATAACATTTAGCAGGTACACTTGAGTTCTAAAGAATATTGTAAGGCAGACTTCAGTAGTGTCTGTGATAATAAGGATGTAATATGGATGAATTTTAACTTTTATTCTAATCAAAGTCTTTCAGTTATTGCTTCATTATCATGCAAAACCCTACCAGGTGATATTCCCCTTATTTGATCTCAATCCAATGTGATTTAAAAGGGCGATAAAAATGAGTGCAAATGCTGCTGAGGGGTTTGGGTGCATGGAATAAATGGAAAAAAATAAAGTGTTTTTCAACAAATATTTTTGACAAGTAGTAGCAAGTGGTTACCTCTTCTCATAGGATTCCTGAGAAAGAGTTAGGCAAATGACATGTACTTCCTAATGGGTTTTCAGAAAGTAGGTAAGACCCCTAAAATAAATATCCCCTTTTATGTAATCAAAACTACATATATTCAGTAATGATTTGATTTTTACACATCTTACTAGAATGTTTATGTTACCAAAGACAAGCTCAGAAAACTAGGAAATTCAGTTGAAAAGTAAAAAAATAACTGAAAAAAAAATCAGCAAAACTTTTTTGGCAAAATTGAAAATTAAGACCACAAATTGTGTTTTAAAAATAAATTAATAGTTATGCAAAATGGATCTTTTCTCATGATCTAAGAGCTCTTAACCATGGCTTCAAATAATTAAAGACTTCAAGAAGTAATTTGATAAGAAGATATCAGCCCTTCACACACTACTGGCAATCCAGCCACAGAAATTCTACAGGGGAAGTAGTGCCATAAGAAGTAGTACCATAATGTTTCTTAACCATTAGTTATAACATGCCCTGCTTTGGCACTGGTCTTAATTTGCAGCTATTCTTAAAGGAAACATTCCTATATGTTTATCAAAAAAATTGCCTTTCCCTACTTGCTTTTAGGCAAGGTGCATTAAAAGCTTTGTAAAAATGTGTGAAAAACATACCTTTAGAAAACTTAATAAATTACTAATGGGATAAAATGTAGAGCCATGATAAGTTAATTATATTTTATCCTTCTGCTTTGCTTACAAATTCTTTATCTCTATAGTATATTGAAACAGTGAGTTATTTCAGCATTAAAACACTCAAAAGTTTCAAATTTACATGAGAAAACCTCTACCTGTAAAAACTTGATCTCATTGTTAAGCACGAAACTACTTTTTCTCTTCAAAAAATATTTCTTGACTCCTGAGTGGGGACAGGATTGTCGACAGATACATGCGACCACCAGGAAAAGAGTTACAAACACATCATCCTATATTCTCACTGTATAAACTGTGTTTGTACTTGATGTATGAAAAAAGTATTCCATTTAATAAGTCTTTTCCCAATGCAGCTATGTAAAATCCTATTCATTAAAATGGCCAGGTGTTTTAATTTTCAGATGTTCCTGCTATATACACTAATTTCCACTTTGCTACATTTTCTCATGCATAATGTATTAAACTGCTTCTTGTTGAGGCCAGGTTCTTTTACATGTGGTGCAGAACTGGAGAGAGGCAGAATCCCATCTCATTGTCTGCTTGAATTTTAAGTACCTTTGAAGCAATTACAAGTAAAAAATGCTTGAGAAAAGAGAGAAACATTTTAGAGGACAGCCACGTAGCCTGAAGTTTTTTCTGAATAACCATGACAATGCTTGGAAAGGTCAGTCTTTCTGGAAATCATGCTTTCATCATAATTTCTCATTTATTTAACATCTCATCTTTTGGACGTATTCAACATGGATGGATGGAAAAATTAGTATTCTGCTGAGGAACAGGGCAAGAAATCAAGCATTACTGAGAACAGATATAGGAAAGTAGGAGAGAGAAATAAAATGGAGAAAAAGTGCAACAAGTGTAGTAAACAATAAAAACAACCTCTCTGTGATTCCATCACAGGCCAGTGACACAGGCAGCAGGTGGTATAATTTGTCATGGCATCTATCCTGATAGTCTAAAAAGACAGTTCTAGCTGACCTTTCATTAATAGTATCATAAACCCAAGAAAGATATTGTTTAATGAGTTCAATAAACACAATACCAAATTCAGAAATATTCTGTCAGAAAAGACACTGGAGAATGTCATGCACTGAATAAAATTAAATTTCCACCTGCACAGAAATTCTTCAAAATGTGCATAAGCTGTGAAAACTGAAATGGGCAACTTGCAAGTATTTTAAATTTCACTTCATATTTCATGATAGTTTTCGTGCTGCAAGACATTATGGTTTTTTTGAAAATAATATATTCAAAGTAGTTTGCCCGGGGTATACTGAGTACATTACATGATATTATCACCTGATAACAAAGATATTGCACTTTTCACTTTATATCTTGCTTCCTCTTCCAAATATTTATGGTTATCCACTGCATTACAAAACTGAAATTACATCCAATGTTAAGTCCCCTGACATCATGATGATACTCAGCTCTGTGAAGAAGAAATTATAAGCAAGAAGACAGTGATCGGGCAAGATGCTATAAAGTGATGGATCCTCCAATTCTGCCTCAATCCAACACTCCAGGGAAATTGTGTTTTCTGATGCCTGTACTTTTTAAGTAACAATATGCATCAGAATTCATCCCTGTATTCAGTCTTTCAGGCCAGGGCATATTGTTTTGCATAATGCACCCCTCAGTGACAGTCATATACCATGACTTTTGGGTGCAAAGGATACAAAACTTAAAAATATAAATTTAGCATTTACTATTTTATAGAAGATAGAAATAGCCAACATAAGGAAGAAAAATAATGATAAAGGGAGTTCTTCCTTTCTTTAAAAAAAAAACAAACCAAACCAAAACCCAAAAAAATCCCAAACCGCAGAACAACTGAAAAAGACAAAGAAGCCATGGTAAAAACGGCAGGAAAATAAGGTGCTCTATGCTTTATTCTCTTTTTATGTGTTACCATATACAAGAATATCAGGCTAGTAACTCCCAAACCTTCATTTCAAAGCCCATTATGTGGTTAATTTTTGAAGTTTTAAGTTAAATAACATTATGGGACTCAAATACGTATAAGCTTTCTGTACCATAAGAAATCATGGCAAACTAGCAAAGGTGCTTGAATGGGAAAAATAACCACTAAAACCAGAGAAACCAGTCTCAGGAAGAAGCAACGTTTTCTTTTAGTAGAAGGAGATGTGAGACACTTATATTATTGGGCCAGAACCAACTGAAATGTGTGTGTCCAGAGGGAAGGGTCAAGTCAAATCTCGTGGAGGTGGAGTCAGGCTGTATCCCACATAGCAGCCCTGCAGCCCCATGTGGCAGCCCTGAAGCAGCTGTCAGTCCAAAGGCAGACTGGGAGCCCACCCACACCACAACCCCTGGAAACCCTAACCCGGTCTTACACTGGCTGGCACAGAACCTTTACATATTGGAAGGCTGCAATAAGGTCTCCCTGGAGCATTCTCTTTGTCAGGCTGAATAACCCAAGTTCTCTCAGTTTGTCCTCATAGGAAAGGTGCTCCATCCTTCTGATCATCTTTTTGGCCTTCATCTGGACTCACCCCAACAGAGGTTGGTGTTGGTATGTTGGTGGTCCCAGAGCTGAACACAGCACTCCAGATGGGGTTTCCTGAGAATGGGTAGAAGAACAGAATCATCACCTTTGTTGGGTTGGTCAAGGTTCTTTGG
>JAOXXN010000395.1:74823658-74840123 GCA_026770055.1 Myrmophylax atrothorax
TGATTTTGTTTCTAGAAATCCTATTTTATTTGTCAGGTATTTTGTATACAGACAAATCCCTCTGTCTTGGCTTTCAGTGATTTTTATGGGTCTTTATTATTATTATTTAATTGCTATTTCGGAGAAGAGTATGTGGATTAAAAATGTTTTTCCTCTTTTGTGTGCATTTTACTTCTTGAAACTGCAGACAACCGAATAAAGCAGCTTCTTTCACCTGTTTAATTACCATGTCTTCTTTTTCTCTGCATAGCAGAGTCTTATCAGCAAAAGCCAATTATGAATCCCAAGTGACTGTCAGGCGAATATTAAGAATTATGAAACAGTGCTCCAGAATTACTGTCTTTTTGTGACTTTCTGGTTTTCTTTCTAGTGGTTTAAGTACCTTTCTCCCCCTTCAAATGGTGATATTTGTAAAGGTTAAATTCCTATGTGAATCTGAATGGAGTATAAAATAACTTTTATAACGATTCTACTGTTTCAATCAAAGTAAATTAAGGTTTAAAATTACTCAGATTTAAAAAGAAAATGTGTTTAATATCATCTTTAAATTAATTCCAACACAAAATAAGAGTTTCATTATAGCCTTCACTAAGAATTTCTGTTTGAAAACTTCTTGGAAGAAAAGCTGTGTAAATCCAGATTTAGGAGAAACCTGCACCCCAAAATATAATGGCAATAAAGAGTACATCTATAGTGTGTTTCTTTCTGCTTTATACCTGTTAAACTAATGATATGAATGGAAATATGCCAACACAATTGCAGGGGTAAATAGCTTCTTTCCAGAAGCGATTGCACCTAAGGGGGCAGTTATTTTTCACTAAGGAAGCTTTCCTGCCTGGAATGAGGCATCTTTCCCAGACACAGTTTTGAGATATTTCTCTGCATGAATTCAACAGAAGGTTACTCCATGGTCACAAGAGAAATAAGACTCACAGATGTGCTACAAGGCCTTGGAAGACAATGGGGGAGCAGAGTTGGGGGAAGTGATGGTAGAGCCCGTGGAACAAACGAAAGCCTTGCCTTTGCCTTTTGCTCTGAGGCCCCGTGCTGCCTGTACAGTGCTGTTAGGGTCTGTAAGTTTTCAGTGTCCTCACCTCAGAAATAAACCTTTCGATGAATCCTTTTCACTGCTTTGCCATTCTTTGGGAGAATAACTGCATATATTTTGCTTTACAACAATACATCACTTGTGTTAAATTATTTCTAAATGTTGACTACATCTATATATACCTCTTTTTTATTGAATATATCCTATCCAGTAATTTTAGGTAGCTTTAATGTTTAATGGCTTTGTGCTCCTCCTGCCCCCAAAAATCACTTAAGCCCTCTATAATACAGTTCCTAATTATCCTTAAACTGCAACCAATCCATTGCACAAGAAGGTCCGCACTCTAAAGTGGCTGATACTTCCAGTAAATCTTTTTGGGTGGTGTTAAAGAGCTGTGACTAACAACTAGATCACTCCTACTTATCCACAAGCCCAGTCCTTCATATTGTCTTCATTTAAATCATTATATCAGCAGCAGAAAAAATCTGATATATTCTATTAATTGATTAAAACTAACATTAATTTCTTGTCACAGCTGATCCACTGCTTTGCCAATTTTTCAACATTTCTTTTGACTTTTCTTTGATCGGCTTCCTCCTTCATGTGACATCAAAAAGAAAGAGAGACAAAGTATCTCAAAGATCAAAGGAACAGGTGAACACAGAAAACTGGATTGGAATAAGAATATTTTCTCTCAAGACCTCACCACCAAGCTTTGTAAACAGATTATGTGTGATACAGCGAGTTCAGTAAATCAGAGGATTGCCTTAGAAATAAAAGATAAGGAGCTCGTGGAAGGAAGATTCATAATTTTTTATTTTGATCTGAGCCACAGAAAGAAATAACAAAATGCATGTAGAATGAACTTCTAAAGGAATTAATTGTAGCTGTCCTATCTGTATATTTCCCTTTAATAAACCCAAATGTTTTAATAAACCCAATCTAGAAAAGTAGATATGTCCACAACACAAAGTGGCAGAAATACTTAAGGTAGTGAAAATGCCATAAACTAGTCAATGACACCCTTAGCATTGAACTGCATCACTGTAATGGTTGCCAAGGCTTGGCCCTGGCTGACAATTGTGGTAGCAAATGAGCTCTTGCTAACCCTACAACACAGAAAAGTCAGTTCCTTACAACAGAGGAGTTCCCGCAGCATATATAATTGAGTATTACCTATCCAAACCTAGAGCCAATTGCATCAGTCAGCAGAGAGAGGCTCCAGGGTATCCAAGGCAGAAAAACTCAGGACAGAGCACGGACAGAGGGTCAGAGAGTCCTCTGCATACCCAATTGCATATTACCTGTGGGCAGGCTTGCCTTCTTGACTTCCTTTGGCCTCATGACATCTCCCTTGCTGAACATGGAAATCATTGACTCCTAACATTGCATATATGTCACTCGTTGAAGTATTTTCGTGTCTGAGTTCATTTAGTCTATTCACTGCTCTGAAATGGTGACAAACATTTGATCATTGAGAGTGTAACCCATCTAAATCAGATTTCTTCCCTGATAAGTTATCTAACATCAACATAACAAGCAAGTTGTTAGTATGCAGGAAAAAACACAGAGGAAAATATTTTGTCTTAGAAAACTGTGAATAAAAGAAGGAAGAAGGGAAGGAACTTGGCTTTGCTTCAGCCTTGAATCCAGTACTGGATCTCAGTTAGACATAAAATTATATTTTTATTGTGACCCCATTAAATAATTTTGTCAGATGAATCAGGTGCAAACAGAAACCTGGGCAGAGAGAGAGCAACAAAGATTCACCTTCTTCTACTGACACAGTGACCATATTAATTCTTTTAGAGAGAAAAAAAGGGTTGACTATCATCTTAGCCATCAGCTAGGTACTAAATAACTGATCGTTTAGAATCAGAAGTTCTTTATTCATATATTTTAAGCAGTAACAGAAAAAGAGAAATGAAATAAATACCGAATTATGCAAAAAGAAAATATTACTCTCAATATTTCTGTCCTCCTCATTTAATTATTTATTACCAAGCATAGAAAAGAAATACACAGGCATCCCTCTCAGAGATGAAGATCCCAGAGAAAGGCATGTTTATTTTATGTATATTATTAAAATGAAACTTTCCAGAGCCTCATAGTGATAGCAAACTCAAATTAAAGTATGTAATCCTAATAAAAATCTGCACTAGTCAGAGTGGTGTCAGCTAGAATCATTTTTACAATTTTACTTCAGTCCTATATGCTTGCCTCAACTGTGCTTGGAAAAGAAAGTTTGATTCACAAAGTTATCCATTTGTGCTCTCTGAGTATATGCCATCAGGAAAAATAATGGATCATGCCTTTCCCTAGACAAGGAGAATTCTTACTGCTGTTACATTTTTAGCACCCTATCTTAGCTCAGGAAATGAGCTGTTGTCTAAAACACATATAAGATTTGTTGTCATCTTATCTTCCATGTCTTTCAGAAAATATAGCAATTTAAATGGAAATCATAACATTTTGGTCAAACTCATACTCCTCATGCTTTCTCTGAACCTCAGCTTCTTTATCTACATGAATTAGTTGATTGGCCATTTTTTTATTTCTTTCCAAAGAACAGCATATTCACAGAAATGTAAGAATTAGTTATATCTTTTTATTGTACCATAAGTATCAGATAAAGACAAAATACGATTGTAACAGATAGGCGATTAAAAAAAGGAGAAGAGATTTGAGACAGTACACTGACATGAAAAATAATTACAGTTTAAGGAAAGACAGGTTAAATCTAGTCAAAAAGACACTTTTAGGATACGGAATGTTTAGTTCAATTACTATTTTATTTAAAAAAATAGAATGTAGTACTTCAAAGCCCACATTTTATTTAAATGTATTTGGGGGCTTTCCTTTCTTATTTTTTCAACTGATTTTAAATTCATTTCCTCTGTGCTAACCTGTGGTGAGAGTGATAGGAAAAAGACAATTTTAAAGCTCAGACTTTCTTAATCCCTTCTCCCCAGTGCTACAGCAGTCACATTTTAATAGTTTTTTACAGCAAAGGCCCCCAGGGATGGGTTTCATTCAGATAGTTGTATTTCTCATCTCTTCTCTCATGGCTGAGGGACACAAGATACACAGTATGGAAGGTACCAATGGAAAACAAATGATCAGGTGTGAATAGATAAAAGGATGAACACAATAAAAACACCTGTGTGAATTCTTAGATTTTACATCTGCCTCTGTCTGTATGAGGTGAATGCCTACTGCTTGATGCAAATACATTTTTAGTACTTGGATTATGGTCAAGTATCAAGACTGAGTTGCAGTTAATTTGAAGTAAGATTTCACAAGGCACATAAGAATACAGGAGTCCCTATGAGTAGATTTACTTTTGATCAGGTAGTCTATCACCTGTATTTACAAATTCCAATATGCTTTGTAAAACAGTTTATCAAAATAATGCCTATGTCTGCTTATATAAAGATTGGAAACTGTGAACATTTCTGCCTATATCCAACAGCAATTTCCCTGTTTGGCTCTGGCCCCCTGCCTCAGTTATTCTGATGCGTGAGTTAGATGTTGAAAACAGAAGGACACATCTTGAGTTTTTATTACTGACCAATAAAAGCTAAACAAAAAAAAAAAAAAAAGAAAAGAAATAGAAAAATTATCTATGTATTTAGCTTTAGTTCACTGAAGTTTCTCTTTAAGTTTATCTTTTCCTATATATATTGTTATCCACAATATATTGCTAGGCAAAGCCATCATCTAGAGTGAAAGCAAGTATTTTACTTTGAAATAGACATTAAAAATGTTAGCAGGGAAAGTTAAAGATGGGACTCACAAAGTAGGAGTAATAGTAAATGTAGAGGTAGGCATTTAGGAATTTATTTTATCTTTTTCCCTGACTGTGTTCAGCACAGTGCTGGGACATTATATGGAGCAGCCATATGGAGGTGATGCGAAAGAGTTAGCACATTTTTATTCTTTTTTAAGAACAATAAAAAAAGTATTTTTTCTTAACTCACACTGGTCAGAGATATTCAAATTGTATATTACTAAATTACCTAACAAAATCAATCTTGTTTCCCATTTAAAGCACAAAGATTTTCCGTTTAAAATATTGTCTCCTCTTGTTTCTTCCTCTAAGCTAAGCAGCAAAAATTGTATCTGTATGACAATTCATCATCATTATATGGCGCATTATACACAAAGTTGGTGATTACAACTTAATTGAATTTTAGCTTTGTTTTTTGACAGCCCAACCTCACTTCATTGATTTAAAACCTATAGAAATATCTTTCAGTAAAAGTTTTCAAGAGCACTTTCTTGATCAACACTGCATCTTCAGTACCTAAAATTAAGTTGATAGCCTTTTCAATGTGGAATTACCTTTTCTTCTTTTGTTTCTGTGGGTTTTGTTGTTGGGATTTTTAATTGCTTTTTTTTGTTTGGTTGGTTGTTTTTTGTTCAGGTGCCTTTTGATCCATGTTTGAATGGATGTAGACGAAGAACTGTAGATCTGATTATGTGGGTATCACTATACACAAGTAGATTTTTATTTCCTTACGAAAATTTTGTTTTCTTGCTGTTGAATTATTGGTGTTCACAGTTTAAAGTGTTCTCAGCATATATTACAAATGAAGCAGTCAGGGGTCTGTAGGGCATAACAATAAATATATTTGTAATTATGCAGGCATATCATGATGTTAGCAGTCTGATGTTCAACTTGAAATTAAATCAGCTTAAGGGTAATTGGTTACTTTTTTAAAAAATTCAGAAGAGCAATTCACTTAATACTTGCCCAGCCCACAAACTCATTTTGAAAAGGTCATTAACAACTAAGGAAAAACAAGACCTTTGTTGCAAAAGACTGTTGATTCTCTAGTCTAAGAATTCCTTAGAATCGTTCAATCTGTTAAACAGACACCCAACACAAAAAGACAAATTGAGGCTTTTTTTGTAGCCAAAAAACAATACAAACTATTTTAGCCATGTAATCTTCCATAAAGTAACTAACTAAAAAAAGCTTTTAAAACTATCATAAAGAACGTTTTTTTACTAAATTATGTTAGTGGGAAAAAGCTGCTTGAGTAAATCTAGTGAAAGTAGATGTGAGGAAGAATGCACTAATACATTTCTGTTACAGAAAGTTATTTCAGCTTAGCTTTTAATTGCCCCAAAGGACAACTCCCATAGTCAATTAATCCAACAGAGAAAGGCATCTACACAAGTCTTAAGACTATTTAACTGGAGTCCATTTCTACAGATGTATTTCCACCACGGGTCATCTCTTCTTACACTCTCTGTGCAGTCTCTCACAATTTATTGTGTTGATTTAGAATAAATATTTTAGAGTCATGGCAACATTCACAGGTTAAAAATAAATTATACTTCTGTGCTGGTTTTGTCTGGGATGGTCAGTTTCCTTTATAATATCTTACAGGGTACTATATTATGGATTTTGGACCAAAACAGTGTTGATAATACATTAGTGTTTTAGCTGTTGCTGAGATGTCCTTGTACAGCATTAAGGCCTTTTTGCTTTCTAAAGCTGCCCTACCAGCAAGTAAGCTGGAGTTGTACAAGAAGTTGGGATGGAACACAGCATAACAGCTGATCCCAACTGGCCAGCACTAAAAGCTGGGAGAAGAAGGAATAGGGGAATGTCCAGGTTTATGAAATGTACTTGTTTTCCCTACTCGCCACCACATATGAAGCCCTGCTGTCCTGGAAATGTCTAAACCTCTGCCTGATGATGGTAAGTAGTAAAAGAATTCCTTATCTTTGTTTGTGCACAGAGCTTTTGTTTTCCCTATTAAACTGACTTCATCTCAACGCACACATTTCTCACTTTTACCCTTCCTATTCTCTCTCTTATCCCACTGAGCAAGGGGGAGCAGTGGAGGGGGTGCAGAGGAAGCAAGCGGCTACGTGGTGCTGAGTTGCATACCAGGATTAAATCATAACAACTTCCAAAAATTAACCACTTTAATTAGATTCAGCAGCTTAATTCAAAATATTTTGTTCACTCACAAGATAGAAAAGTTTCCATTTTTACACTGCTCCAAAAACTTACTATAATCAGGCTCTTTCCTGTATACCTGGAAAAGCAGTGGTTTTGCAGAGGTAAAATGCAAATAGATACATTCCTCTTAGACTATAAGACATGAAAAATAGAGGTGCTTGCTTATTAATTGGTTACTGACAGTGTCCCAAAGTAAATAAATACATAAGAGGGAACCTTTCTGTCCTTAAGCAATTTTCACCCGAGGAACCCTTCGGGTAAGAAGAATTTCTGTATGTCATAATTCCTCACAGGCTTCTCTTCTGTGAAGATTGCTGGGCCACCCATGCCATTCTTAGCATTCTGCTGGCAGAACACCACTACTCCAACATTTTTTTGCCAGAAGGATCACAGTTCTTTGGATTATTTTGAAGCTGCTTTCAGTCAGCTTGATTTGATGCCTCCAGGTTATGTAACAAACAATAAAGCCCAATTTTCCTTCCACATACCATAAGCCCTCTGTCACAGTTTCTATCTCTTTTCCAGAGTGAGCAATACTTGTCTACTCAGCCATTCCTTGTGCAGAAGCTATTCAAACCTTTGAAGGTCCTTACTGACCTTTTCTTATATTGCTTTTAGAATGATGAGGGACAGAACAGTACACTGGGTTGACAGTATTGTAACAGCACAAATTTATACAATAGCGTAACAGCACAATGTTGCTCCCAGATTTCTCTCTCTATACCAGTAACTTGGAACATTTCATTTTTTTTCCAAACCAGTTATGAGCACTGAGTTGACATTTTCATGACGTTGTCTTTTAAAATCCCCAGATTTCATTCTGACTGATAACTGTCAGTTTAGAACATATCATTTCAGGTATATAGTTAAGATAGACTGCACTGTTTCACATTTCTTTTGTCCATATTCAATTCCATATCACTTCAATGTCTAGTCATCCCATCTTGTAAGATCCTTCTGCAGTTCTTCATGCTTGCCCCTCTCTGCACTGAACAAAACAACTTAGTACTGTTATCATAATCTCATTATTTTCCTCTTTTTCATTTCATGCCTGAATGGATTATACAGCATTAGTCCTAGCATAGATACCTTTAGGATTTTTCTGATGATCTCCTTCCACTCTAAAAACCAAAACCACCATATACTTCCACTATCTACTTCTTGTTTTTTTAACCTGTTATTTATTTATGCAAAATTATTTCATAACATCTTTAAAAATCTGTGGTAATGGATCTCACTAAAGACTTTCAGAAATGCAATTAATCTGTATCAATCAAGCTCAATCTTAGCCATCTTAATTAATTGGGAGAAAAGTTGATTGACCATAGGTCCTGTCAGACGTCACTAGAATTTAACCTGTCTTAATATTCACCTCTGTGAAATTCAGGATAAGAGTCTAACTTGAAATCTGACTATTTAAATAGAATCCGGGAAGTTTATCTCTATCTGAAGCACTTCTAGCACTAGCACTGTCTGAGAATTGCCTCCAAATGTAAATGGATGCAATTCCCAGCTGCTACTGTACTTGATATAAATCATTCAAAGTTTATGTTGATGAAAGTGACCAAGTTATATACAATGCACAGCCTCAAGCCCTAATTATCATGTAGCACCAATTTGCAAAGCCAGTGTTTCAAAAACATTCAGAGTTCAGGAAAGGCTAGATGATTTTCATATAATTTATGCAAAGTCACTGTTCAAATTACCCCAACATAGAAAAGACCTCAGAAAATAATTTTTAGAAAGAAAAAAGGTGGATAAATTATCTTTTTTGAATACATCAGAAACTTGACTGTAAATAGATTTAGAGGGAAAAACATGCAGTTCAAAATTAATGCATTTAAAGGTTGAAAAGTAATTAAAAAAACTTTTAGAAGAACATGATTTCAGGAGCCTGTTATTCAAATTAAATAGAAGGCTGAAAAAAAAAGCATGGGAATATTAAGTAAAGTTTCTGTTTACACTGTTCCTCTTAAAAAGTTTATGATTTAACAAGAATAGAAAAAAATTATATGCTTAGATATCATAAAGTAAAATTTTCTCCCTAAATAGACATTAAGGCTTCTTTTTAATATGAATGACCTTCTTTGTGTATTTTTGTTTTCAAATAAATTGTTCTCCTTTTTCTCACACATTTGCAAAAACCTGATTCTTACTTAGAAGGATTTTTCTCTTGTGCTATTAATCTGGAAAGATATTTTATCCAAAGAAGATTATGCAACAAGGTAGATCATAAAGTATCCTTTTGCCAATCTTCTGCTTCTGTCCTTTTTGTACTTTTCAAGCTTTACTCTTTTTTGATCATCACTGTGGTTTAAAGGACAGAGATCTCTTTTTTTCTATAATACAGTACAGACATGATATATTTTTATTAGCTATCCAGTGGAGCAAAATGTGCAATATTTTTGACACATGTAGATAATTCTTCATCTGAATATTTACTTGTCAGCTAGTGAAATGCCTGCAAAACTGTATTCAGGGAGCTGTGCATGCCTGTTAGATTTCATGTTTTGATATCAAAAAGATACAGTTTAATAAAAAAAAAAGGAAAATAAATCGTTGATATGGTCAGTTGTGGACCTCCTTCCTCCCCTCTCCTCTATATGGGGTTTACGTGCCCAAACCTTGTTGGTGGGGCTGTGTCGGGGCTATACCGGGGTTGCCCCGCCCGGACACAGCCCGTCCCAGCGACTCCAGCGACTCCAGCGGCTCCAGCGCAGGGCACGGCTGAGCCCCTCAGCCACGGACGGGAGGGCGAGAGCCCCGGGGAAAGCCTGGGCAAGGCAGGGCAAAACGCTGCCCGGCAGCCAGGGCTGAGCAAGGGCAACCGGGGGAGAAACAGCTCTGCGAGCCCCGAGGGCAGACCGGGAGGAGAGATCCCAGCAGCCATGGCCCTGCGGCCCCAGCAGAGAGAGACCGTGGTAGGGCAGGTGTTTCCCTCCTGGGAAAGACCCACGATGAAGCCGGGAAAAGCGTGAGGAGGAAGAATCGGCAGAGAGGACCCATTGCCTGTCCCTCAGTGCCCCTCTTGAGGGAGGAGGTAGAGAAGTCAGGAGTGAAGAGGTGAAGCTGAGAATAGAGAGGAAAAAATATGTTTTTATTTGTCTGATGTGTAGTATCTATTGTGTTGTTTCTCACTACCTGTAAATATTAATTTTAAATGGTAATAAATTCATTTTCCCCAAGTCAAGTCCATTTGGCCCCGTTGGGAGTGTTCCTCTCTTTATCTTGTCCCAAGAGCTTTATTGTTCCTTTTTTGAAATATTTCATTCCCTCTTTCTGCTGAGGACAGAAGGAGTGAGCAAACAGGTAGGAGTTCGGCTTTTTGCTGAGCTTAACCCACCATGCCTTCCATCTTTGAATTAGTTGTAATTGTTTTCAGATAGCACAATTTTGCAGTAAAGATTACTATTAAAAATAATTTTTACTGTAACTACGATGGTGCAGCGTGAGTACTGGTAAGAATATGTGAATCAGAATTAAAAGGTGGCAATCAACATCTATCTGCATTTTCCACTTTTTAAAGTTAGGGACAAGGTGAAAATAAGTGCCAGGAATAGGGAGGCAATAAGAAAAGGAAATGGTTGCCACTGTCTAGGGCTGTGGTGGTGTTGCTCCCAAACACAAACCTCACACTCAGCTGCAAACCAATACCACCAGCACAGATGTGATGGCTGCATCCAGCTTACTCTGGAATTTGGGGGATAAGGAGAGCTAGCTGGGGGGGTGTCCCATACATCTTGTTGGGATGCCATTATAACTATAAGTCAATCACCTTACTCCATAAGTAGTGGAGTAGGAATGCTGTAGGAAAAAAAAAATACAGGTGAATAGTTTGGTTCATCTTTTTATAGGTGCAGAGTAATACACAAGATACCACTTTTTTGTATGTTTGTTCTCCAGTTAGGCTGTATTGTTGTGCATGTCACATATGTTCAAGGTGACATTTGGATGATATAATGAATTAAGCTTGCCTAAACTTTTCTTTTTAACAGGTTGCTTTTGAGAAAAGATATAAAATTTGTAGAAGAACTATATTTTTTTTAAAAAAGTTCCGCTTCAAGCAACATTGATCTTCTGGTCTGCTTAACATTGTAATGAACAACTTCCAACAACTACCTACATAAAATGAAAAATGAGGGTCATAAAGAGTCAATTGTCTTTTATGGTTTGCAGATCATGTAGCTTTCTTTTCCACTTATGATTTAATTAGTTGTCCAGTTAAAGAGCAAGGTAATTTGTACACTGAAGTATGAAATCTCCATTATAAACTTTGATTTGGCAAGTACTGGTAGCACTTGAGTTTAAATAGGTGTTTTGCAACAGTTCACAGTAGTATTTTTTATTGTCTATTAGGAGATCAGAAAAGACATTTGAAGTGATAATGAATCATGTCCAAAACAACTAAGGCAATAGTTTTTGTGTGATCACAGCTTTTCAAATGAAAGGCACAAATGTCAGAAGAAATTAAAGATGACATTTGACTGATGAAGGGCAAGGAGAGGGGTTTGAGCTTAAAATTTCTGCAAGGTCAAGGAAAGTGGAATCTGACACCCAATCAGAAAAAAAAAAAAATGAGCTCCAAACTATTACCCTCAAAGCACTAACAGTCTTTCTGGAGTGATCAAGAGAGTAAGCAATTTCTATGGCTTCTGTAATCCCAGACCGTTATTGCTAAAAATATAGAACAACTTAAGTGTGCATGAGAAAAAAAAAAAAGTGGTGATTAATTCAATTGGCCTCTATGTAGGAATCCACCTTGCAGCTCAACATTATTTAAATATGAGAAACAGTAGTTGCTGCCATGGAAATGCAGTTCAATCTTATTCTAACTTACACGGAGAACACCCACATACAATGTGATGTCAATCTTATTTTCTCCTTTGTCTTATCATTTTATAATAGGCAAAAAGATTTATGAGTTCACACAATGTGATATTCTACCAGTTGAGATTGCAAAACTATCTTTTTCTTAAATGGGGAGAGATAGAAGTAAATAAAGAATAGCAGCCAGAAGCAATTATGTAAAACTCTGAGCAGTATTCCTTAGAGAGAAAGATACTTACATTTTCCTGTCTAGTTCCATTATGTGTATTCATTTCAAAACTAGACACTTTCCAATACAAACAGAACAAATTCAATTTTGTTCAAACAACATTCTCTTCTAACACTTCATGTGCCAACTAAGGAAAGCAACAAAAATCCTCTAGCAAATTAAACAACTCTTTTAAGAACAATGTAAATGCTGTTAATTTATTTTCAGTAATGGGAGTTTTTGTGATTTGCTGCATGGCTGCATTTGGGTGTTGCAAAGAATAAGCTATTTGTTTCAACCTTAAATCTTGTTTGTACACAAAAAGATTTTGTCAAACTCATGAATGTCAAATAACGCATTGTAAATATAGTCTTTGTTAATTTCTTTTACAAAGATTTATGTAGGCTTCAATTAAAAAGGGAAAAGAGAGGAGTAGGTGATAAAATCACATCCAGCTCTGCTGAGATGAAGTGATATGGCCATTTTATTCATCTTATGGAATCAACTGGGGAAACATCCTCAACAAAAAGCTGGAACATACATATACACTCACCCACTTTTCACCTATCTGCAACACATAAATGGTGGATGCATCCCTGCTTGATTGATAAGCTATGTTAACATACTAACTATAGAGAAGGCATTAAATGAATGAAGGAAAACTTAAATAATGGACATGTATGGTGGTATTAATGTGAAAAATGCAAGGTATTGCTATGCCCCTAAAATTGACTCTGATCAATTTTGATAAACTGGGTTAAAGAAGATAAATTTAAACAAGAAGTGAGGAAAAGGCAGCAGCTCTCAGCATGTTGAGAACAGAGGATTCAGCTCATGGAATGAAATGAAGAAAATTCAATTTATTCATCTTATCACAGTAAAGCCAAAGGGACTACTCCATTGCCCAAACATAGCAAAATATAGCTACCAGAAAGGAAAAAAAAGCTATCCAAGAACCTACTGGCACAGAAAAGAGCTGTGGAGCAGTCTGCCTGTATGACTAACAGAGGTGGAAGAGTGGTCTAGCTCTAAGATGAAAGAATGATTTCATTAAGTTCTTAAGTTTATTAAGTGAGTTGTAGGATATGTATTTCTGCAATAAGAAAAGACAGAGACCTGTGATCTGATTTTAGATTCAAATCCTTCTAAGATTCTAATTCATATTAAGGTTATACTACTTAGGGTTGTGCTGAAGTCTGTATCTATTAGATAGATGCAAAGAAACTTACAGATGTACAAAACCTAATGATTTGCAAGGAAAGGGAGAGTATTTCTTTTGCTGTCTCCACCCTCTAATAGGTAAGAGAATAAACAGGGACAACCTGTTAAATAGAGTAATAAACCTTGAGGCAATAAGGCTGTAGGGACACATCAGTAAAAGAAACAAAAGAACATAACAGCATTTGCAGAGGGTCTGGATGAGACTGTGATTAACAGCCTAAGCCTATGGAGTATAAGAATACTTTCATGAATATAAGAATGCTTACATATTTATATGTGTATTTATGTATATACACTGTTCTAACCTTCAGGCTTTTGTTGGCTGAATGCTCTCTAAAACAGATACAGTTTCTAAGCACTGAGTTACTTAGAATGGATTTTTTGTTAGTAAATTTATTTGGAATCCTTTTAAACTCCATGAAGACTACAACATTGATAGCATCCTATTTCAATGATTTCCAAGACTGATTTAAAATTTGTGGAAAAGACTACTTCTTTTTCTTTGTTTTGAACTTACTACTTTACAACTTCATTTAATTCTCCCTATTTTTTTCTACTAACAGAGGAAAAAAAAATCAATAAAACCTGTACACTTTTCTCCTCATCTCTCATTCTATCTATCTATGTTTCCAATATTAATCTCAGCTATTTCTTTTCCAGACTGAAGTGTTCTTTCCATGATTCTCTCTTGCACAGAAGTCTCTTTTCCTGATCATTCATCAATGCCCTTCTGATCTCAGGGAAACCATGTCCCACATAGCTCCCACATGAAGTTCAAAAATACAGTCCATAAGCTATTTTAAATATGACTCTAAAGCAAAAGAATCATAGCTTGAAGCATGATGACTATGTAAATTTTTAAAGACTTTGTATTTTGTAGACTTCAATAAAGTCTGTTAAATAAAGATTTCAGGTCGTACTGTAGAATCAGTATTTGAAGAAAATAATGGGTACTTTGTAAGGACCTTTCTCTTCCATATTGTTGTACATTTTTCAAATTGAAAAGGAAGGCTACTCAAACATAAAGACAGAAGCATTCTTTTCCGACTCTGAACTTTTAGCTAAATTAAGCAACAATGCATCATAATGACACAACTAGAACACTCCTCTACCAGTGTTTTGTCAGATCAAGACAATCTCTGCTTAATCCTCTCAACTTGCCCGCTAATGCCTGTTGCAGTAAATGCAACATCAGGACACCATCAAAAGTGCAATGTATCACTAATAACCACAAACATGTAATCCATGAAATTGTTTCATGATCCTTCTTCTAAGATCCTTCTTCCAGTCTAGTGAGTTAGTTAGAAAATGTGATACTTTCATATCTAGCTGAGAGAATACATGTAAGTGCTGAAATATCTAGTATGTAGCTTCAGATTTGTTCAGTTTGTCAAGGATTTTTGGAAGTATAAGCAATATATCTGTGAATTACCTCCTTGTCTTTATTATTCGTGTGGTACCAGTTAAGCAGCAAATTCATAAATATATGTGGTGAATTTGCATCCAAATTCCAATCTGAGATAATGTGCTATTTCAGCAGAACTTTTAGACAAATAAGTCTAAGTCTATTAATCTCCAGCAGAAACAGCAGATCTCAGTGACTGAAAGCTAGAAGTGATAAAGTTTTGTGATAACCCACAGAGTGATGAGCTTAGTGGGATTTGAAATTCCTCAATATGCTATTTTTTATGAAGATGCATTATTATTTCAGCAATGAATATGCTGTGTCCCATTATTAAACATGAATATCCCCTAATGATGTGCATAGAACAAAGTTCACTATACCGATGTACATAAATTTTCACAAATTTTTGGCACATTTCAAGAGCACCCTTCAAGTTACAGGTTTGAAGTTATCCATCTTACCAAAGAACACCTCTTTGAACTGCAGTCATTTGTTCACAGACCATATTGGTATTCTGTTTTTTTTTTCCTAGAAAGATCTTGCCCTACAATCTTAAGCAAAAGCAGTTCGTTTAAACACCTCTGTGACTAGAGAGACAGATATAGGCTACAATATGTTACAATCCAGATATAACTCACATGAGCTTTCTCTTGTTCTAGTCAGCTTGTGTCTGGAGTAGGAGTGTAGCCTCTTAAGGCAGCACATCTATTTGGTCACTGTATGACAAAAAGGTGTATCTGAGCTCTGAAGACAAAGTGATTAAAATAGCAAGTTGGCAGCAAGGCAGCACCCATGTCCTCCCAGATTACTTTCCCAAAGGCATAATTATTTTAAAGAGGATAAAAACTAAAAGGGATTTTATGCCCACTAATAACTGTAAACGGAGTAGGTCAACAGATGTGAGGCTGCCACAGTTTCCTGTTCCTAGGTCCCAGCAGACATGCATCCACAGACACACATCCTCACAGCCACAACCACCCACATCACATATACACCTATGAACAGAGATCAACACAGATAGGAAATACATCATTCACATAACCACAAACAGCACAAGTTACCTCACCCTGTTCTGTTCTCAAGCTGATCAAAATGAAGCCTGTTATGGAAAATATACACATGTATAATATATGAATCCCTCCAGTAGCTGATCTATCCAGTAACCGCATCCTCTGACCTCCCAGATGGTGGCATTTGGGTGTGCAAACTCTACATCCCCAATCCACATACTGATGGATCTCCTGACACGCACATAGACACACGCAATATCGGGCCCTACAGCAACTGGCCTTAGATGGAAGGTCTGTTCAGCTAATAGCCCCTGCATTCCCTGTCTTCTAGTTGACTCATGGACAATCAAACACGCGCAGATAAGTCTATCCAGAAGTTGGTCCAGATGTGTGACTTTTCTGCTGCTGAACTGATCAGAGGAGTGGTCTCCAAAGTAGCTTCTTTGGCCCCCCTGGTCCCTCCAGTAGTCAACCTGCAATCCCTCTTTTCTCTCTAGTATCAATACCAGACCTACAGCCTTTCCAATAGTTGGCATCCAAGCTTCTTACCCTATTCACTAGTTTAGTGCAGCTTAATATTGGCTAGTGACACACACTGACACTCTGTTCCAGGGAGGGTTAGGAAGGATTCCGGGCTGAAACCAGACATTATTTAAAATTCAAGCAAACAGTGTTCATTGCAGAGAAATAGCAAACAAAAGACAAAACTGAGAAAAGGAAAGAAACAAACCCCAAGACAACTCCCACTCACTCATAAGTTACTTAC
>JAOXXN010000395.1:74840223-74857558 GCA_026770055.1 Myrmophylax atrothorax
CACTTCTCTTGTATGTGTGACCTTTCAGAACATTCTAACAATACCTTGCTCTTTAACATATTTGTTTCTGTCTTCCCTGGGCATCCTGTTACTGGCCCTGGGAATATCCTACTTGCAGAGCTGTGTGGTTGTGTGTTAACTAGATTAATGATGGGTGTCTTCCCAGCACTAGGATCTTTGTGGTTTTAGGCTTATCCTAGGTTCAGTCCTATAATGAATAAACCTAGATCCTCTAGCTGAAGGCAGAAAGTACATTCACCAATTATTTGTGCTCTACACTTGCTCTGCAAGGTTTAATATCCTGCTCATTATTTCTTTTTGTTAGTTTTTCTTGGACAAACTCCTTTGATTTAATACTAGCCAACCAGGCAGTATAATATTACACAGTTAAAAAAAAGGCTCATAAAATGTTAATGGGAAAAAAAGACAATATTCTCACTTCCCCATGGTTGGATATGACAATGCCTGAAGAAATGCATTTTAGACAGACACACAATATGATGTGAATTAGCAATTATACTTTGACAAGAAATCTCTCTCTGTGTGTGTATATAACCTATAACATTGGTGATCCAATTATAAAAACAACTAAAATTCTCAATGTTGGCTCTAATGTGATTTTTCTGTAACAATAATATTGACTCTTCAATTATGCAAGTAGTATGATTAAAAGTGGGGGTTTTTAAAATCATTCTTTTACTTAGCCATGTTTGCTGACAGTAGTTTTAATCAATTTTCTTTAAGGAAGTTGGAAGTACAGAATAGAGGCCACAATTAATAAAATAGAATGTGGAAAAGATCTTCTAACAAAGGAATATATGTATGTCTCTCAAATATTTAGGCTTGGATTTCAGTCTTTACTACTGCACAGATGAACAGATTGAAAATGCTATAATAATTAAAATACACCACTAATTGACAATTTCATAAATATTTAGGAAAAAATTTTCCTTTATCCTATGTTAAATTATATCAAACTTTAAGTATTAAGTTTTTTATGGAACCTCTTCTACAGAAAAAAAGCTGACTTTTTTGTTTTGAAACCTTGTGATACCATTCAGAGATTCTATGCAAAGTCTTCTATCTATCTACAACCATATCATAAACTATATCATCTTTAATGTAAAAACACTAAGTTGAAACACATAGCCCTACCTTGTAATGTAAAGTCTTCTAGCATCTCAGAGCTCATTATTCTCTTTTCCCAATAACCATTGCCTTCTCGAAGTCATATTGTGATAGAAAAAAGAGCATTCAGGTTTGTAAACACACAATACCTTGATTTTTAGAAAAATAATTGCCTTATTTTTCAGAAAGTAGGAAAATCAAAAATCATTGCACTTTACTCATACCCAAGCCAAATGAGTTCACCCTTTGCTACTGATGGGTTTCTGAGCTGCTAATTAAGCTGACTCTCCTGTGAGGAACCATCTTTTTACCAGCTGTTAGGATAACCAGAGTTCAGCTAAAAATGATGCCTTTAACTGTAAGAAAGGTATTGGTCCATGTCTACCTCCTTCTATACATTTATCAGGAGACATCAACCATTGAAGTCCTTTGATATTTTTCTGCTTCTGTTCCTGTTTTTTGAAGATTTCCTCAGAGAAAAGCTGCCAATGGAGGACTAAACATCTATTTGGAAAACAGTGACAGGATAGGATTATAGTCTTCACAGCCAGTCCTAAATACTCAATCCAAGAATGAATTGATATATTTGAAGGAAGATATACTTTGAGGGAAGTAGCAGCAGGAGCAACATGGTCTTTCCCCTCCTTATGTTAGGGTAGTCCTTGTGATAACCGTAGCCATATACTCTAAATTTCAGTTCCAGTCTCACAGAAGCCTCACTCTAAACTGCAGTCAGTATTAACATTGCTAACAGAATGAATATATGTAGAATCTTCTCCACACAAAATTTTTCTCCCATTATTTAAGGTACAAGGCAGGAAGCTGACCAATCAGCTTCATGAAAATCTTCACGAAAAAGATAACAAATTATTCCTTAGTTTACATTTTATGTGACTGATTACCGAATTATAGAAGGATTTGGATTGGAAGAGACTGGTAAGGGTCATCTGATTCAAACCTCCGGTCAAAGCAGGGCCAATTTTAACTTACTACCTTGGAGTGTATTTGCAGCCATTTAACTATTCTTCTGGAGGGACAATTTGATTTTCTATCTTATTGGTTAAACAATGCCGTTTACTCCTAACAGAGCAATCTATCTTTTGCAATTAAATGCTTTAATGAGGAATACTATATAACCTCTTAATAGAAAACTGAATTTTATTCAGCACGTGAAGAGGAATATTATTCTATGGTAAGAACCTGAACTTTAGGAAAACAAACTTCCAGATCTTTAAGGAGTTATTCAACAGGACCCTCTGGGTAAAAATTCCGACGCTTATAGCTGCATAAAAAAAATTTTAAATTGTGAACCCCAAGAACCTGAAAGGTTAAATAAAGAGAACACAAATTGATAATTTTTAGAGATGCTGTGTTTCTTTTAAGGCTATTGTAATTTTGGAGTCACACCTTAGATTCTCAAATGTCTGAGGATAACAGGGGTTATGGGTGCCTAGGGGAGGGTAGCTTTATACTGTAGCCACGTGTCACTATGTGAGTGGAATATCTGCAAAGGAGGGAATAACTGAAGCTTGTGCATGAGGTGTACACAAGGGAGTGAAGCAGTGAGAGAAAATGCTATTGGTAGCTTGTAAGAGAAACTTTCTGGCTCTAAGAGCTGTTATTTTGTTCTTATCTTGTTTGATATTAGCAGTGAGATGAACTGAGTGACTTCGAAGTCTCTGTTCTGAGATTCTACCTGGAGTACTGTGTCCTCAGGATAAGGAAGGACACTGACCTGTTGAAACTAGTCCAAACAAGGGCCACAAAGATGATCAGAGAAGTGGAGCACCTCTTCTTATGAGCACAGACTGAGAGAGTTGAGGTTGTTCAGAAGATAAGGCTCCAGGGAGACCTTATTTTAGCTTTTCAGTACTTGAAGGGAGCCTGTAAGACAGATGACAGTAACTTTTTAGGGGGCCTATTGCGAAACCTCAGAAGGTAATCATTTTCAGTTGAAGGAGGGTAGATTTAGATTAGACATAAGGAAGACATTTTATTGTACAACAAGGGTGGTGAAACACTAGAACAGGTTGGCCAGAAAGGTGGTGAATGCCCCATCCCTGGAAACATTCAAGGGATCAGGCTGGATGGGGTCCCGAATAACCTGATCTAGTTGAAAATGTCTCTGTTCATGGACTAGATGACCATTAAAGATCCCTTCCAACTCAAACTATTCTAAGTTCTATGAAGAACAAACTCATTATATTCCTAACTATGTAAAAAATATTTAGTACTATTATATCAAGTGAATTAAAGACAATCCTTTCTCAGTTTACAACATCTCCATTTCTCAGATGTTTTCTGTTTAGGGAGACTTATTGAACAGAAATGACAATCTAGAAATGACAATTTATCAGAAACATTCAGAATTTTTAATTTGTCCCTTTAGATAGATTTATACAAATTAAGTTTTATAGATAAATTAAGCAATGTATGTATAATAGTGCTGCAGTGACTTCTTGACGAAAGTATCGCCAAGCAAGTTCTACGTCCTGGTGACATACCTCTTTGTGAACAGACAGATCTGCCCACAGGCTGTCTGAGCTGACTACATACAAGTCAGCTCCAAACACTAAATCAATATAGGGTTACAAACCAAAGCCCACCCCTCGTGCCTCAGTAACATACACAGTGACATAGTGTCTGGGACTGCTAAATGACTGTGAGACACACTTAGAGGTGATGTACAGATGCTTCATATTTTATGGAGACACACATTTGAGAAGATGTTCTAAATGCTAAAAGTGTGAGGAGATAATATAAATAATCCCATCATGACCCAGAAATATCTGTTTCTGCTGATTGTTGAGTTTTTACCCTGGTTCCACCTTAAAATGAAAGATTTTTTCCTAAAAATACTTTAAAAGAAGGTATTTTGCACAAACAAAACTGTTTGGTCATGAACAAAACTGTATATTTTGAATGTACCACAAATTTCATATATTCAGCATAAGACATGTCTCCTTGAGAACATAATAGGATTAAATTAGTAGTCTTGATTTAACATTACTAAGTTTCTACAAAACCCAAAATTATTTGAATGCCTCATATTCTGGAATAAGCAGAGTCATTTTATTAAAATATTGAGGGGCAAGAATAACTTTTTCAATATTATGAAAATATGGGAATCTTCAAGTAACACTGATTATTTAGATAATTCTCCAAGCCAAAGCTAACACAAAATAGAGAATATTTTAGTTTTTCTTATTGTGGTTTGGTTTTTTTTTAGCTCCTTGTCAGCAATTTGGCTTGTTTTGATATACAAGGAACATGATAATTATAAACATTTCAGCAGCAATAGCTGAAACATCTGGCAAGGAGAGGAAAAATTTACTAGAATATGATTCATGATAAACATCAGAGGAAAAATATATATTAGATGATTAATATAAAAGTATATTTCAACTGAATAAATACTTAGGATAGATTCTGAAAAATGTAAAATTAAAGGATTTTATACAGTTTCTTTTTATTAGAATACATTAACACTAATAAATTGCTAAATTTCCAATTATTAAAAAATAAATGCAAACAAGTTTGGTCAACTCATATGAAGTAAACAATATAGTGCGGCACAGAGAAAGGACTTCACACAACAAACCTATGAGATTCATAGTGAAGACATTTTATTACACATAGGACACGGTTTATATAGGGTTAAAACTACAGCTTATTGGCTAAAAAGCATTACACACCACCACGCTAGAAACTTCAATTGATTAGAACCTACATCTCACAAGTCCAATGTTTCGGAGAACTTATCCTAGATGTTTTCAAGAACCTCTCCGGTGTGCTGTGAGAAACCTGAGGAGGTCCCATGAGAAACTAACTCCTCCTAGCATCTGTGACTTGTTTATTCTTAGCTGCCTTCAGTCTCACAGGGTCTTCTATAGATCTGAATTGCTCACTTGTGATTTTACTGTAACAACACTCATATATTAATATAGTTACTTAATACAGATTAAGTTATTTCAGTAAAATTTTCAGTTGCTATTCCAGTTTTTAAACCATGGGATTCACTTCTCTGTTATTAAAATAAAGTTTAAAAAAAATCACATATTCTACTTTCTACATGCCTATGAACAACAACAATTACTTTAACTTCCTTTTCACCACTCATAAGATTTTACAGACAACTGGCTATCTTTTTACCTAAATATTTAATTATCAAAAATCAAAACCAGGAAGACTATTTTGACTAAAAAAAATAACATACATGACATTATCAGAAACATAAGATGAATTGTAAGACTTTCTAAATGTGTAATTACATCAACAAACTTGTATCTGTGATTATTAATGTACAGTTAATCAGAGTTGCCCCTATCTTGACTGGCAGTTAGCTAAAAATATGCTTGTAATGGAAGAAAGAAGAAAGCTACAATCATTTTGAGAAACAGAAGACCACAGCATTTGATTATTCCTGTATTTAAATATTTTTATATTTAAAAATAGGATACCCCATTAGTGGAATAAATTTTGTTATGAGTGATTCAGGAAAATCTAGTAAAGAGTCAGACATGGCTTCTATAACTTATTACTGAAGATGAGCTCATCACTCTGAAGGTGAGTGTCCTGTGGTGTCCTATAACACTGGACATGCTGTAATCAGGTCAGAAAGAGCCAATAGACACAGATTCAGCATGGAATTTGGGAAAAGTTAATTTTTTTCCAGAAGCTGATTGATTGCGACAAGTTGTCTAACATCTGGAGACCCAGAAAAGCTATATGAACACCCACAATTTCTGCTGTGGGCAGGAGTAGTACTGTACTTGAAAAACACAGCCCTGGTTACATTCTGCACATGAGAAACTATTGCATTTGTAAGGATTTTCACAGAGCTATCTGCAGAGCACAGTATAAAACTGCTGTATCTGAACATATTTTTGAGTTTAAAATAATTTTTTCTATGGTATATTGCTCCATAAACACAAAAAATGGGTTAATACATTTTATCTAGACTCTAATCTGTATTCTTATGTTACTTTATGAGCTTCTAATTAAATTAGGAAAGGTATATGTATTTTAATTAGAGAATGGATAAGGTTGGAAAGGACCTCTGGAGGTCGTGTAGTCCCATGTCCTTGCTCATCAGAGCCACATAGGCATGGCTGCCCAGCATTATGACCAGGTGGCTTTTGAATATCATCAAAAACTTCTCTAGGCAATCTGTGCCAGTGTTCAGGAAGTCTCCCATTTTAATTCTCCATCAGAAAATGGATTTCCTGATGCTCAGAGGAAACCTGCCATGTTTCCATTTGTGTTTTTTCTCTCTTGATCCGTCAGTGCTGAAAAGAGCTTGTCTCAATCTTGTCTACATTATCCCACCAGGTATTTATGTACATTTTTTTAAGATTCCTCCCAGACCCTTCTATTCTCCAGGCTAAACAGTCTCAGCTTTCCCAAACTTTCTCCAATCCCTTCAACATCTTAGTACACTCTTACTGGACTCTCTCCAGTATGTTCACGTCTCTCTGAGTAGCCCAGAATTGGAAGACACTCCAGACACGGCATCACCAGTGCTGAGTAGAGAAGCATCTATGACAGAGAAGTATCTAGAAAAAGTATCACCTCTCTTGACCAGCTGGCAACAATCTTCCTACAGATGCAGCCCAGCATACCATTAGCCACCTTGGCACCTATGACACATTGTTGGTTCATGTTCAGCTTGGTGTCCATCATGATTCTTATATCCTCTTCTGCAGAGCTACTTTCCAGCTGGCAACCCCCAGCATATATGTTCCTTCCCAGGTACCTCCATGAGGTTCCTATCAGCTCATCTCTTCAGCCTGTCCAGGTCCTTCTAGATTGCCTGTCAGTGACTCCTCCCAGTTGTGTGTCATCAGCAAACTGGCTGAAGTTGCAATCTGCCCCATCATCCAGATCATTGATGAAGATGTTGAACTGGAGATGGACCCAGTATTGACATCTGTGGTATACTGCTAGTTATTGACCTTCAACTAGACTTTGTACACTGATCACCACACTCTGAATCCAGCTGTTTAACCAGTTTTCAATCCACTGCACTCATCATCTGTTCATCCTGCCCATACTTCATCATACTTTTTCATTAGGGTCTTATGGGAGACAGTGTCCAAAGCCTTGCTGAAGTTCAGACAGACAATACTCTCTGCTCTCCCATCATCTACCAGACCAATATTTTTGTCGTAAAAATCTACCAGTTTGGTTGAACATGACTTTTTGATGAATGTATACTGACTGGTAAATTTATTGTCCTTTGTGTGCCTAGAAATGGTTTCTGGTATTAACTACTTCATCAATTCCACAGCAATCAAGGTTATTATATTTATCTATTTAGCTAATTTAGATATTTCTAAAAGTAGGCTTATTTTATGTAGAGATGTGGGGAAGAGGTTGTTTTTTAAACATACTCTTATTATTTAAATATTATTATCATATGATGGATATTTTCTGTATGAACTTCTATATCTTTCATAAACCCAGGTATACTATTTTATGCATTATATACATGAATTCAACCCCACCCTTTCCATGGAGGTTTGGGGGTTTTTTTGTGTTTCTTTTGTTTTGTTTTTTTGTTTTGTTTTGTTTTGTTTTTTAATGTACAACTGCTGAAAAAAAGATTGCAGCAACACTTATGGTACAAAGCAGAAAAATAAGTGATTGCGTGTGAAACAGAATGTATGTGAAAGTGAAGGTAAGAGTGAATCAGATCCTTATTTTTCTTATGTGTCTTGGAGGGAGAGTGTGAAACTTTTGAAATTGCAAGGGTTTGTCTGACAGGGATCATTATCTGCATCTCTAATGTGCCAGACAGAAAAAGCATACAGAAAGCTCTCTACTGTCCAGCCAGTCCCTAAAACACCATACATGGCATCCATCGTGTCCTGTGTTGGCAACTTGAATTAATCTTGTGTGTATCTTCCTCACACCTCTGCAATGGCCAGTGTCAAAAACAGCACCTGCAGTAAGTGTCTTCAGCTGTCTTCTCTACATAAAATCACCATAGCAAGGGCAGAGGGGAAAGCTGCAGGCTGCACAAATTTTTCAGCCCCTCTGAAACACTTAAACTCTTGTTATTGTGTCAGTTCATGAGTAGGTCACACCTGTGTGTCCCTGGACTATTGCCAAGGGCACTGCTGCAAGTAGTACTATGACAGGTAGATAATTAGACCTTGAACCTTGTTCATGGACTCACTCTGATAGCAGTGTAGAGGTAGTCCTTATTCTATTTTTTGCCTCACCCTCAGGGATTAGTGATTTAAAAGAATCAGTTTTAAGAACTGCATCTTATGAGGGTAAAAAGTCATCACAGGTCTACATTTGTATAAAGTTATCTTTATAGCTTAGCTCTTTGAAAGAGTGTGAAAGTTTAGGCTAAATACAGATGGAGTCTAGTCCTTAAGACCAGAAAAGAAAAAAAAAAAATCAACAAACCAATCATGAATAATTTTATATTGTAGAGTTTCTTTTGAATTAAGGTCTGATCATGAAAGATGAGAAGGGTAAGAGCTGCATGGTATTGATATACTTTCTTGCAGGATACTACAACAACAACAACAACAACAACAACAATAATATAGAAAGTAATTCCTTGGGAAAAATTCATAATTCACTAACCTCTCAAGCTAATAAACTGAGAAGCCTGTCACTATACCTTTAACCACAATAAATATATCTTTCAGTAGATTTTCCTGTACTGAATCTGAACCTATGCATAAGGACTTTCTCACAGAGATTAAAACAATCAGGGTTACTTAATTATACTCTGTAATAAAAATGAATGAAGCCTGGTATTTCTTCAAACCTCAGACAGAGCTGTCAGTCTCAAAAGCTTCTGGCTGCAATACAGGAAAGTTCTTCCCTCCATGAGGGAGAGAAATCACATTTCAAATGCATGGATGTAAAGACACGTTCAGATAAAACTTGGCACCCATAATAGATATGTGGACAAAGACCAAGCATGAACTCCTAAAGCCATGTCCATGCAGACATGCTAAATATTTCTTTTGAAACTCAACTCCTTTCTTAAACATAGCCCTTTTTACTTGAATACATATATTATATTGGTAGTTGGCTGCTCATCTCGTCTAGTCAGAGATTTGTTTCATTACTGCATTACTTGTTAATTAATATATCCTGTGGCTTTATTCCTGGAAATTGGTAAATAAAGGAGAAATTAATGGAATATGCATTTCAGGATCTTTATGAACTGATTAGAAGCAGACCGGTTGTCACATTCCCGTTCTCCTGTTAGAGTCTGTGTAATTCCCTACTTCCTTCAGTTACTGTGTGAAATTTGGATGCTCATAGGTCTGAAAAACTGTTGTATTCAAAGTATCTCTATCTCTTTTTTTATATTTTCAGCTCATGAAGATAGGATAATAGAATAGAATCAGTCATAGACTCATAAAATCATAGAATTGCTTGGGTTAAAGGGACTTTAAAGATCACCTAATTCCAGCCCCACTGCCACAGGCAGGGACACCTTCCACTAAAACAGGTTGCTCAAAGCCCCATCCAACCTGGCCTTAAATACGAAACTGAAACACTATGAGGAGCAGCTGAGAGAGTTGGGGTTGTTTAGTCTGGGGAAAAGAAGGTTCAAGGATGACTTTATCAATCTCTACAACTACATGACAGGAGGTTGTAGCAAGGACGTAGTCAGTCTCTTCTCCCAGGTAACAAGTGATAGGAGGAGAGGAAATAGTCTCATATTTTGCCAGTGGAGGTTAAGATTGGATATTATGAAAAAAGTCTTCACCAAATGGCTTGTTGAGCATAGGAACAGGCTGCCCAGGGAATGGCTAAAATAACCATCCATGGAGATATTTAAAAGACATGTAGTTGTGGCACTTGCGGACACGGTTTGAAATGGACTGATATTTTTAACTCAAGTTTTATATGGATTTCCAAATCTTGAGTTATACTTAAAGCCCATGATAGTGAGCTAATATGCAGGAAAAAAAGTTATAGAAGAAACTAGCCTGCATATATTGCCTTTGTTACAGTTTTATGGTAGTGTTTCTTACTGAGATCCAAAATTTTGTCAATTCATAAACACTTAGCAACCTATTTCTCTATTCTCTTACATCTCTCTAGTACTTTGTGAGAGAAAAGCATAAACATAATATATAACCTGATTTTATCCAATAAAACCAAAGTGTTTCAAAAATTCCCAATGATAGGGTAAATCCATTCAAAATATTAGTTTTTCATATAACTTCATGCTGGTGTCATGTATTCTTAACACAGCCATGCAATTACTGTTTTCTTTCATGCAGTGGAAAAAAAATCTCACCCTGTTTCATCCATCTAGTGGGCTTTTTCTTGCTTTGAAATAATTATAAGGCAACATAAACTAAGTATTAAAGTATATATGAAATATTTTAGACTTTTTTCACTATGGCAGAAAAGAATAAGTACATTACTTTCTTAACTGCATCAGTAATTGGTTTATTTACATGTCTACCTAATTGTTAAGAATATTTAGGCATCATTACTCTCTCATTGATTCCTTTGTCCTATACATTATAAGAAATTCGCTAATAATTGATGCACAAAGTGCACACAAATAGCTTGCTTCAGATCAACTCTGATTGTGCACTGTAATCCATTGTTCAGTGAAACATTTTCAACTAAAAACCATACAAAATTCCTAAGAATTATTATCAGTTCATACACCTTATTGTGCCCCCTATTCATTAATTCCAATGTCTATGGCACAATTATTTTAACAGCTGGCAGGAAGAAGGATTCAGTAAGAAAAACACTACACTACAAGTAGTGAGACATGAACTCTTAACTCCTTTCACTGACCTCTTGTTTAAGTCTGAGAAGTCACTTGATAAATTTCATGTACCTCAGTTTATGAAGTAGTGAAAAGATTCTATATTTTGAAGGCTTATGGTAACCTTCCATAAAGAAACTAAATGGGATGTTTGCTTAATTAGATATTTTAAACTGTTTGATTATGGAGCACAATGAGACAATAGCTTTAAGGAAAAAATAAAAAGGTCAGTGCAGTTATCTGCAGCACAGAAAAGTCCCTGGCAAAGTCACTGATGACAAAGCAGGTCAAAGTGATTAAACAAAAGAATATTTGCAACCTGGCTGATATTCAGCTGTCTTTCATTGCCTATTTTGTCTTTTCCTCACTGGGCATACTGTATTTCTCGTTCCAGGAGATCAATGCAAGCTCACACAGTTCATTAGCCCAGATGAAAAATAGTTTGTCAAGTGATGAAATACTTTCAGTGGTATGACAGTGGCCTATTTGCACATGCTGAGCCTGAAAATATACACACAGAACAGAAGAGCACAAGGAAAATGATTCAACCAATGATGTTCACAGCTTGCAGAAAGTTGTCAACTTGATCCATGGAGCACATCTGAGCTGAGAGTGAGCATCATGTAGGCAGTGATAATCCTTCACTTAGCAGTTGGACGACTCACAGAAGAGAATTTTTCAATAGCTCCTTCTCTGACAGTTACTAATTTGTTTGCTGCACTTGTCTGGCAGAAAGGTTTTAAGTCAACTCTGCAGCTCTTAAAGGGCACATTAAATGAACAAGAGCAGACAACTGTGCATCTATCAGCAGTGCCAGTATCACAGCGTGGAATGAGTTGTCTTAGCATAACACTTTCTTAAGTTGCTCAACTTGTAAACATATTTCCAAATTGGAATATGAATGAAGGAGATATATAATAGTAGACATTGACTTGTATGAGCAGATCCCAAACTACTGAAAAGCATAGTAGTAGGACAATACGGTTAAACATATCTACAACAAATAGGATTCTTCAGTTCTCTCAGATCTATGGTAAGGTGATGTCAGAAAAAAGTCTTGTCTTTTCCAGCAAAGAAAGCTACTCTTAGTTGTTTTATTGAAATTTTCTACTGTGATTAAAGGGAAGGTTACCTATGAGAGACTAGAATATTAATGGTTAATGACTCAAAACAATTGCCCATTTTTGGAGGCAGAAGGGCACTTTGCCTAGACCAGGTTTGCACCCCATGGGGAAGCAGTCAGGTTTTTAGGTGTGTAGTGGCAAGCCTCTGGCCTGAACAGGACAGAGAGGGTGAACACACACCACTGGAGGCAGCAACCCGGGCTTTGAGGCAGATAAGAGAGACAGGATGGTGCTTTTTATTGTGCCAATTGTCCTCCCTTATACCCCTCACCTCTCCCTGGAGAAGGTCTAATGAGTTATAACTGGTTCAACTCTGCTGACATGGGAGGCAGGTGTCATGTCTTAGAAGGTGTCATATGCAAACAAAATGCCCCCAAACTCATTCCTGAGACCTTTCACCAGAGAATGGAATGCTCCACTAAAGTAAACAAAAAATAAACAGCAGAGGAACTGGACTTCACACAACAATCTATGAGATTCATAGTGAAGACATTTTATTACACATAGCACATGGTTTATATAGGGTTAGAAGTACAGCTTATTGGCTATAGTTACACAACACCACACTAGAAACTTCAGTTGGTTAGAACCCCGTATCTCACAAGTCCCATGTTTATAGTAACTTATCCTAGATGTTTTCAAGAACCTCTCTGGTGTGCTGTGAGAAACCTGAGGAGGTCCCATGAGAAACTAACTCCTCCTAGCAGCTGTGACTTGTTTATTCTTAGTTGATTGCTCACTTTTGATTTTACTGTACCAACCCTCCACCCTCAGGGGAGGTACCTGGGAGTTCCCATCTAACCTGAGCATATATTAACCCATCAAACTTTGTGTTTCGTGGGCTTTTCCCCCACTCCTAAAGGATCAAGACTGTGAGTATCATTTGACCAATGGGCATTGAAATTGCACACTCAAGTCTCATAGTGAGATCTGTGAATGGCAACATGTTTCCACTCTTCTTTCTTTTTTTTTCTTTTCCCTTATACTTTTTCTTAAGTTATATTTTTATGCTTTTATATTGCTATATTACTATAGATAATAATAACTAAAATGGCTACATACCTGCTTTCCATCACAACCAAATTGTTCTAAAATAAAACATATATATATATATACAAATATATTTATAAATGCCAGCCATTCCATGTTGTTCCTCTCTAATCCATCCCAAGGGATCTATCAGCAAGAACGTGGCTTACCCTTGCCTTCAAGAGCAGGTTGCAGCGTTACCCCTGTTGTTGGTTAGTTTTGGCCATTGGTTTTGTTTGCAAGTTAAAGTTTATCTGAGTTTGTGACCTGTATGAAGTTGTTCTCATGTACCTCCGTGACAGCTTGCCATGGGATCACAGCCTTCTTCAGACACATCCACCTGCTCTGGCATGGGCTTCAGGTGGATCTCTGTACCCCTGTAGACCTTTATGGACTGCAGGGGGACAGCCTGTCCTTACCATGATCTGTACCACAGGTTGCCACGTGGTCTCTGCTCCAGCACCTGGACCACCTCCTCCTCCTTCTTCACTGACCTTGGTGTCTGCAGGACATCTCTATCTACAGCTGTGGTGGTTGGGGTTTTTACCACTTCTTAAATATGTTATCCCAGAGGCACTATCATTGTTGTTGGGCTCTGCCTTGGATGGTGGTGGGTCTGTCTTTGAGCTGGTTGGCATCAGCTCTGTCAGAGACAGGGGAAGTTTCTGAGAGATTCTCACAGAAGCCACCTCTGTAACCCCCCAACTACCAGGAGAGATTGTTATGTAAATCCAATAAAAACTTAAATTTACATTTCAAGGGGCACAAAAATTTACTCCTCTTTTACTGTGATTGTTGTGTATCTAAAAGTGTATCACTGACTACCATTTTCAGTTTCTTAAGCTTTGTTGGATCCTTCTTAAATATTTTACTAACTATAGAAAGATAAAGTCATTCAATTTAGGAAATTAACCAAATACTGAGGCTCTGATAGGAATAATGTATTTGTCATCCAAATGACAGCAAGAGCTATAATTTTTTCTCTTTAATAGTGAGCCTGGCTTACTGCTACTTCATGTATTACAGATAATAATACAGCATACAAGGCTCCAGACAGCTATTTCTGCTCAGAAATTAGCTCAGATTAATGTGCTGATAATTGTTGCAGCTCAGTTACATGTTTCTGCTAATTAAAGATGGAGGGAAATGCCATAGAAGAGACAGTAACATTTATTAACAAGAATACACTAATGATTTGGCTATTCTCATTGACCTCTGAAGAGGTTAAACTGCTAGACCTTTTGGTGAATTAGTAAATCTGTTAAATCTGGGTTATTCTTTATCTTACTTAAAAGAAAGGAACTTAAAGAAAAACTTTCATCTCATCAATAAATATGAGGAAATAGTAATAGACTTCTCCATATATTCCTAAAATTACTCAGAATTCGCATGTGTTTTAATCCTTGTTCTTCTATTTTTTTCTATCTAGCTTGATAAAACTCATATTCATGTGTTTTCTTATAGATGTCTCCTTCTAACAATTTTTGAGCCCTGCTGAAACAGTCTAAACTAATTTAAAAGTGGAAAAGTAGTCTCAGGACCACATTATATATTGCATCATTTGTCAATGAAACTGTTGCACATAATGAGTTGGTGACCTCTTTGAAAAAGAAATGCAAATGCAATATAAATCTAAAGATACTTATTAAACTCTCTTTTTTTCAAATTTGAATTAGGGCATAGTTTTTCTAAAATAATTTAATTTAAGTAGCATATCCTTGGACTCACTGTCTTATCCTGTCCACATATAAAGCAATTTGCCATCTTTTCTTCTTAAAGCTCAATTTAATTTCATTAGATTTAGGTAGTACAAGAATCCATGTCACTCATCATTCTGAACACTATCTTATACTCAGAGTAAATCTTAAAATTTTTATTATTTTGTTACCAAGACCTTGATCTGGATACTCTGACTATGCCATCCAGCTCCACTCTTTGTGAACTTAACGTATGTTCTTGATGAGTGTTACAGAAGTTTATGGAAGACATTATCTATAACTGGGATAGTAAAGACATCTTACATTTCAGAACATGTGTTTGCATTCAGGATAAATGTTGGGTCATCTCTGGTCAAAAATGCATTTTAAAACAAAAGGAAAAATATGTCAGTGTGTGAAAAAAGACCTGATTTTCCAAGGTAAAAAGCACAGAAAGATAGCCGAGAAAGTCAATTCTGCAAGAAAAAATGCTTTTTAATATGATGATGATTCCACTGTTAGTGCAGAAGATGCCACTGTTAATACTGTACATTTCATTTGCTCTACTGAAATGAGACTCTCATTTCACTTCAGTTTGGATTTGCTTTATAATAGGACACTTCACACTTTGGTAAAGTAATACCAGCCAAAATACATCTTCTTACTGTGTCTGCCTACAGTGGATTCTATTCATTCTGTCAAAGCCAGCAGAAAATCTGTATCCTTATCCCATATAACAGAAAACAATTTTTAAAAGAGCACTGATCTTTCTTGCTATATGTGACTTGTTTCTAGCAAACCACAAATTCAGTCCCAGACTTCACAGGTTCCATCTGATGTTCTGCCCTTTATCTTTTATTGTAATTCCTCTTAGACACTGAAAAAAATTCTACAGAACTTGTGTAAGTAAATGAGTTTACAATTGGAGATCAACTTCAATGGTTTTTCAGAAATAGAATGCCATAATGTTACTGCTACTTAAACCTGGTTAGATTTTTGTGAAAATTCTATATTGATCAAATATAACTTTCTGACTAAATTCTCAACAATTCAAAAGTTTTCCTGTACTTAGTCTCCTGTTACCAGAAAAACATCAACTGTACAGATGAAAAGACCACGTAATCCTCAAAAAGGAAACAATACAACTTTTTACTGCTGTCTGCATGGGGGCAAGCAACAATCTTTGTCTTGTAAATAATACAAGTAATGAGAAAAAGATGAATATGTTTACATTAAAGTACAATTGCACATATGCAGTGACAGAAATGAAGCTCTTCTGAATATTCAATCCAGAAGTACCTATCTCTAGAAATCATTTGTTGGGTACTAAAATCGTCTGCAATAAACTCAAAAATACACCCTACACCACCAGAGCAAAGATGAATTTAAAGCATACTTCATAGTCCTTAGCTATGAAGTCCATAGCTAACAGGCAAGTTTGAAGTAAGAGCCCATAGCTCTTAAAATCCATATTAATTTCTTTGTAGTCAAAGTAAATATTTCAACTTATCATTGTATCATTAACTGCTGGAAGACAAGACAGACAAGGAAACGGTCATTCATTAACACATTGTTATTGTTATCTAATTTAATTTAGCTAAAGGATTGATCACATCGATAACTTAGACTCAGATAGACATTGCACCTCCAGGCCTATAAGCATTTACTTTCATGTACTTGGAATTTCACAAAAAGAAAATATTTGCATTCCTTATCATTGTCAGAATTACAGTACTTCTGTCATGAAGTTTTAATTTCTTGTTTATGCATGCTAATTTTGTAAATATTATGTAATCTAATGTACAGTTGCAAATTAAATAATTGCTTCAGTGCTGATTGACACAATAGATTCACTCAAGCAAAGACCTTAAATTACAAATTCAATTATTAGATAATTTTGAAGTGGATTTAAAAACCATATTTGTTTATGGAAATTGATAAGAATTTATGTTCAAACAGCAGGACAGAAAATTAAACAATATGAAAGGCAGGCAAGAACACCAAGCAGCAAAAATGTTTCTTATTATCAGGCTTATGTTTGTGTTCTGCAGCTACCAAACAAACATGGTTTAATGAGATATAACTGGCAATATGGTCAATTACTTATATTTACTTTTGCCTGGGTCTACATGCTATTTGGGAAAAAAATTACTGGAAAATGTAAAAGGTAATATTTCACAGCCTAAAAGCATAAATTTGTGCAATAACTTATCTTTTGAAATTCCAAATTTAGTGTGGCACTATTAAAAAAAAGATCAGAATTTCTTAGAACTAGTCATGATGGTTAATAGTGCCTTTTCTTATTTTTACTAGTATTGCTTATATCAAGATCTTGCTATCTTACACCCTGCTAATATCAGAATCTACTTGAAAAAAGTCAGTCCAGCAGATAGCATCAGGTAAAAACTAGTTAGGATAATTCTTTTCCTACTAGGTGACTTATGAAGTACAATACCCAAGAGTGTGCTGTAATTATTTATTTCTTCTCCGGGGACACCCCCTTGTCCCTGGGGGAGAAGCTTGCGTGCCCTCATGAGGTTGAGAGCTAAGCTGGCGGTGGTTTGTGCCACCGGTAGGGTCTCCCA
>JAOXXN010000395.1:74882335-74897452 GCA_026770055.1 Myrmophylax atrothorax
CCCCCCCCCCCCCCCCACGGGACACACAGTCATACTAAAGACTACAATTCTCTTCATAAATAAGACAGACAGCAAAATGGTGGTTACATTTTTCAGGGAATTCTCCCTCATTTCTTTGGTTCATTATAGAGAAGAGAAGAAGAAAAGTGTTAACATCAGTGAAAAGTTGAATAGTTTGTGTTCCTACAAGGATGTGGATCAAGTATAAGAACTTTATACCAAGGCTGGTTTTCTTGGGTACTGTAAAGTAAATGTTAAAAAAACCTGTGAATATACTTCCCCTGGACAGCCTGATAACTTTCTACAATGAAATGAATCATTAAATGGGGTGAAAGCATCAAAAGCTCATTACCTAGATTTTAAAAAGGCTTGTGACGCAGTCTCCAATTGCTGTTGGAAGGTCCTTACAGCCTGTGTACACATTTGTCAAGGGACCTTGTTATCAGGCAGATGTCCCATGTTGGTACCATTCTCACCATTCTCTACACACTGTTAATCAGACTCAAGCCAGTAGCATGGACAAAGACAATTCTAACATTTGCCAGACCACAGCAGGATGATGAAGTCCAGTTTAGTACTCACCACACCAACAAAGACCTCAGCAAGCTACAGCAAATGCCCAAGAGGTGAGCAGGCAGACAGAACACAGAATATGCGGGAAAGGCTGCACAATTGACTTGAGTCTCACTGGAGAAGAAAGGCCAATGAGGCCACATCCTGCCCTCTTCAACTATGTTTCAACATCCTCGAGAAAACATAGCCAGACTTTTCTCCTAGCTTCACACTAAAGTCACAAGAAGCCAGAAAAGATGCTTAGGTGACATCTGCAACAAGGGAACATAAAGGACAAGCTGGATCTCCTAGTGACCACATGACAAAAGACAGGGAAAAAGCCCAAGGGCCGCAAAGGTTTCTTTTTCTTCAGATGTTGCTGGAACAATCTGCTCTTGGACTGCCCAGGTGCCTGCATCTGGTATAGGAGCTGGGATGAGCAAAGAAGCCTGAACTTCCTCCCTTTAAAGGCAGTTCAACTCAGAGACCACTAGATGCCGTGATAGCAGAGCAGTACTAATTTTGGTAAGAATAAAAGCTCTGCATCTCTTCTAAAGAGCTATTAATTAGAAGCAAACCCTGAAAATATTAGTTTTCAGAGACATGACATGGTAAAACATATCAACTGTATACATATAATTTGTAAGCTTGTAGTGAATGTTATTTATAAACCAGCAGTTTCCTTGACTGCCCTGCAAAGGATAAATCTAAGCATTTTTCTGCGTATGATCAAAATATTTTTTCCCCAGTTTTCATTAAATTACTCTACATTTTGATCTCATTTGTAGTAAGAAGGCAGGTCTCTCAAGCACAGTACAGATGAAATACCATAGACAGAACTTTTACTTTAAATGAAAGTTATATTCCAATACCACATTTAATGCACATAAATCCAGTCAAACCCAGTTGTAAAAAATTTAAATCAGCCACCTTAGATAACGACAGCAGCCCATCCCAAAGAAATTTCAGCATTCATGAGGTCCATCAGCTGAGTATTTGTCCTGCTTCCTATTTGCATCACAGAGTATTGCTGTCAGAAAAAAAAAAAAACAACAAAAAAAACCAACAAAACCCAACAGAGTCCAGTTACCTCGTGTGTGGCAAGTAGAGAGACTCTAGCACAGTTTTGTTGATTAGTGATTGTCCTTTAACAGGACACATCTTCAGCAGCACTGAAAAGCATCTGTGTTGTGCTTCTGAATATTATTGTACATCTGTTATGATAACCATACATAAAGTCAAATAAGTCTTTGTTTGATTGAAACCCACTTCCATCAAAAGGTATATGAGCTTTGCCTTCACAAAGACTTATACTGTTAGCAACAAACAGAAGTAGAAGTGAGTGTTATTTCTTCGTGTGAATATCTTTATGTAAAATTTGTGCCTTCAACTAGTCACTGTACACAAAGGCCACAAGATGGTAGTCTTGCCTTGAAAAGTGATATGCTGACTCTTTTTTTCTTTTTATTTTTTTTCTCTTTTTCTAAATATGGAGTTGACGGTCTCCTTTGTGACATCAGGGATTTTCAGTTCCTAACCCATTTCTCTGAAATAAAATCTCATGTAAAAGTAAAATTAAAGCAAAGAGTGTTTAAATCTCAGTTTTCATCATTGAAAGCATGATATATTTCTAGGAAAATTAAGGAAGTCATATATAGTAGTAACTTTTAGAAATTCAGAAAATTAGTGCAGCTAAAAAATAATACTTGTATTTTAGTGGTGTCAATCTTTTTACTTACAGGAAATTCATTGTAATTTTGGCCTAGGACTGATTGTTTCTAGGATTGTTTCTTGTCATAAAAAATGACTATGGTGGATTGTCTGTAATAAACAACTACTTCAGCTTCCATAGTACTAAAAATATACTAAACATCAGCATTTTTTTTAAAATCCAGGAGAGGTTTACAAAAGTTTGATACAATTAAGTGCTTAATTGGAGGATTCTAACACCAGTGTTCCAGATCCATAACTTATTCTACCAGTTGCTAGTTCAGACTGGGTAGAGTAGCTAATCTCTTCTTCACATGCTTCAACCATGAGGAGATTTGGTTTTATACAAGAAAAGGTGGGGTTTAAAACACATTGTTTGAAGTAAATATATAAAGTCAATTCTTACATCTGCATCCCAAACTAGCCCCCTAAATGTAAATGGGTTTTGAGGGGGGAAACAGAGAAATAAACATCCATGAGAGCTGGTTTTCTGTTCTGCCTCCTAACTCCTCAAAGTTGATCTAGCTCTTTGATCTGCAAGAAGATTTTATTTTCTTTGCTAAAAGTGAACCAAGTTTTCTCCCAGAACCCTGGTACATGGAGATGCAGATAGATGAATCATGAGGTGCACAGCTTTTCTTGACAAATCTTGTTTTGCAACAAATGTAGACTTCATCAACCATTCTGCATGTACTTTCCCGTCATCTCTTTATATCATATTCTACTTTTGGTCTTGTCATTGATGACCTTGTTCAAAAGGATATATTTCAATTTCCTTAAGTCATTATTTTTCATGTATTCAGGTTTTGATATTAATCATCACAATGAGTAGTGCCAGATCTTTTTTTTTTTTATCTTTTTTTCCAAAATGGCAAACTGGGTATTTGAAATAAAAGTTTTTAAGTGCTTTCAAGTAATGTTGAAAAACTCATGGTTTAGGTTTCAGATAAAAAATAAGAGAAATTTTGGATTGCTTGTGGTCTACACCTAATCTATGACATCAGAAGTATTAGTTATTCTGTCACACTGAAACGATATGGTTAGAAAGGAATCACAATTCTGTGGTATCTGAGAGCTCCTATTTGCTTCTATAAAAGAAAAGACTCTTTCCTCAGTGCACTTAGCTAGGAACAAATCAAGAGCTCAGAAAGCTAGCATAGCTTTGGCGAATTAGGAATTTAAGGAACTAGCTACAGGATGCAGCAATGGAATCTATTCTTTTATCAGTTTGGTAAATTCAAAACAAATGTTTTGGGTTTACTGGGAGGTTTGTGGTTCTGTTCTACCTCCACTCAGTAGTATCACAGAAAAACTACTTTTCAGCAAATAATATATTCCAGAAGCATACTATCAGGAATTCACTCATCAACCCTCCGGAGTTATGTTGCCATGAATATTTTGGGATCTATAAATGAAGCTAAATAACTATGGAATAATTTTACACAAAAATAAGGCTGTGTGTAATTATTTTAGAAAAAGATATTTTATGTGTGAATAGTTATTATACCCCATTCCCTGGGAAATTAGACTTAATGTGTCTTTTCTAAGAAAAAGATAGTAAATGTCATAAATAGCAAAAAGGAGTGTAGCTTAGCAGTTTCTATCATCCTTTAAATCAAAAAGAAAAAAAAAAGATGTTTTTTGTGTGCAAGAGATGTCTACAGAAGCAAATAATACAGCACAATAGTACTTAATTAGTAGATCAAAACACTTAGTGCTGGGACTTCAACATATTAACTGCATGAATCATGAAGGTTTTCACTTTCAATCAGATTTAGTCTGATGGACAATAAGCAAAATTGTTCAATGCTGCCTGCATATTACATTTCCACCGGAATTTGAAGTGCATTTAAAGCCCGTCTGGAACTAGTAGTTTAGTTTCCTTGTAGAGAAATACAGATTAGACAAGTTTACAGTCATCTCCATTAAGAAAAATATTCAGAAGTTGGTACGAAAAGCTTAATTTTAAACTGTGCTTTCATATCACTTTTAACTTAAGGTAGAAAATTAAACCTGTAGAGAAGTTACAGCTTTTTTAAAAAAAATAAATTTCTTTCTGGAGAGGATTTTTGTACTAAACTATTTCCTCAAGGTTTTGTTGTTTCACACCAGAGCATAAATACAATGTTCAGATAACTTCACATGCAAACGTGTGCACACACACACACACACACACACACTCACACACCCCTTCTCCACTTGCTCAGATTAGAAATCCTCTAGTTACTCTTAGCTATTCATCATTAATTTATGAAACCAAAATTAAACATGTATTCCAAAATTTGTCCTCCCTCAGCTTCAAGCAAAGCTGAGTTACTACCCCTATTTTTGCCAGCTCAGAGAGGCAAGAGTTTTGTTTTAGCAGATATTCTCACAACTCTGACAGCTTATAGCATCAGAATAGAAGTTCATACATGAGTTTCCATAACAGAGACCACTTGTCACATAAATGGTCTGTTGTACGGAACTGTGATACAATTACTAGTAGCTAAAGTATCTGTTCTCTGGCATGTAATTTATTTTTCAAAGAAAACCTCTTATCATTTACTATTGATGTTATGAGTACTTTTTTCCCTTTTATTATGCCTCAGTAGCTCAACTAATAGAAGCAATAACTGCAGTTAAATTTTTACCTTCAGCATGGGAAATACTAGGTTGTATGTGGCAGCACTTACATTTACATACGTTTGCTTTTCAAGCAAATTCACATCAGAGGGAGAAGAAAACTGAATCCCTGATAGCTTAAATCACACATTGCATAGGTGTTTGAGTTAGAAAAAGCAGTAGAAAAAAGGTCAATATCTCAAAAAGTATGACAAATATACAACAGGAAAAAAAGGAAATAAGTCCTTTAATTTTTATATTTTTATGCAAGTCCAGCATGTTCTACTTTTAGATTCAATGTATCACACATTAAACAGAGTTTGATCAGTACCTGATCTCAGAGCTATCTTGTTTTATTGAACTATTAATTTTATTACATTATTTATGTGGCTATGACATTAAAATAATCTGCTGGTTAAGATTAGCAGTTCTGTTTATTCAGATGCCAGAACTAACTCAAGTATTAAGACCATCACTGACAAAAAAATATGTCTTATTCACATCTCAAGTGCAATTTAAACTGCTGTAGATGTCCAAGTGTAAATAGAAAAACAGTATGCCTTGAGACATCTGTACCTTTTAGTCTCATTTTTTTTTTGGTCAGTTAGAGAATCCAGAAGGAACTTGACAGGATATATACATTCCCTGTTAATGAAATGGTTGACAGTGAATGCAATATTTGTTTGCGTTATCAGGTGAATAAATAAACCAACTACTATGTGTAGGTCTGAAGTCATAGTGAAAATGCATAGTTATTGCAAAGAGTTGCTCTTTCATGTTTAATTGCTTTCCAGGTCTACCACATTTGATATTTTATTTTATTATTATTATTTCATATATATTATTTTTTATTATTATTTGAGAAAAATTTGTTTGTGGAAAGCAGTATATAAAACAGCTGCATTTTGTTACTACTAATAATAAGGTCTCTGGAGACTATGCTTCTAATTCTAGTGCTGAAATAATAGCAGTTTCCTCACAGCTGTTACCAACCCATTTAATTGACAAGGAAAAATTTAATTTCTCAAACTTGATGATGATTTAATGGAGACGTACCATTTGCAACTCTTTGCCATTAAAAACTAAATTATACCTGAACATCTTAACACATTCTCAACTTTTCTGATCCATGGGGAAACAACACTAAGCAAATACCATGCTGAAGGCAGTGCAATGCCTTGCTCTCCCTGTTTAGCTTCATCAGATGGTGGTAGGTGTTCTGGACAAAGTACTTAATTAGCAACACACTGTGTGGAATTCTTATCTTATTGTCCACTACTTTACGGTTTTATAAAGCTAATTCAGGATGCAAGCTCATCAGAAAAAAAGCTAGATTTTTACATGACTCTGAAAAGCAGCCAGTATATTTATTGTCAGTACTAATAGCAATCAGAAAATATTGTGAAACTTAGAGTTTAATTAATTTCATATTTTTTCTTTTGTCTTGATTTGACATCTGTGTCTTGTTAGCCTATTTCTCCTTGAGTAAATTGCTCAGTGTGGGTTATTCCCTTCCTTATAATTTGCTGTTGCATTCCCAAATGGATTTGAACTTAGAAAGCAATCACATGGTTAAATCCTAATTTACTTTATACATTGCTTCTCTCATCTAATTTGCCTCCCTCTCCACAAATAAATAGTAAAATAGCAAAGTTTTAATAAGTTTCAGCCAACATTTATTACTTTTTTGGATTTCTGATAGAATGCACTCATCTAATACATGCAACCAGATTCCTGATAATTGAAGGTCAAAAGATCAATTAAGCAGAAGTTACACTTTGGTTTTTATCACTGTTTCCTTCTTAGAGAAGCAGTGATACTACAAATGCTTCTGTAAATACGGTAGTTAAGCAAAAATTTTTACAGTCTGTAGCTTTCCTAGACCAGCATATGTTACAACCAAATAAAATGAGCTAATTTTTTTTCCGTTTTTAATTCTGCAAACCAGGAGCAGCTGTCTGTAAGACAATTGACTTACTCAGTGCTCATCACCAAACCTCATCCCAAACATTCTGACAGCAAAAATCAACATCATATCAGAAAAATCATCAATGCAGTTAAACTGTTCAACACAGAATATTTGAAGTCATTTGACTAGTCTACTTAGTCCAACATGACTTTAATTAGTAAGCCTCTGTTTATATTTGGTCCTCTGCTTTGTTTTCATGCTTAGAGCCAAAGGGTAAAAATGCAGTAGATTAATCATAATATTCTAGAATTTGGAAGAAAATAAGACATAGAAGCAATGATGAACCTGTATTGTTTGTCAATCTATAAATGAAAGTGAATATATGGAATTTATAGCACAATAGTTATCATACTCAGCCTTTCATGTGTGATGAAGTTGAGAGAAATACTGATAATCACTGAAAAATATCCCAAAGTTTAACATGTTTCTGGTAACACAGTGTAGTAGCAACTCCATGACTAAGACTGGAAAGCCAGTGACAAACTATTGGCATTTGTCCCCTCTACTTCAGAAATTTCTGAACCAAAGGTGTCCTTTGAGCCATAGGCCCCCAGAAAGAAAATAGAATCAAAGGAAAACATAGGTTGGAAAGGATGTCTGGAAGTCACTGTCCAGCTTCTGGCCTCAGGCAGAAGTAGCTTCAAAGTCAGACCATGTCAGTTTGGATTTGCCCAGTTAAGTTCTGAAAACCTCCAACAATGATAATTTCATTTTCTTGTGAAAATATTTTTCCTCACATACATCTAGACCTTTCTTTGTTGCAATTTATGACCATGCTTTTCAACTTTCCACAATGTACCTCTGAGAATAGTCAAATTGGTCTTCTTCATAATCCTTCTTAAGGTTTTTGAAGATAGCACACAGGAATCTCCTTACCTTTCTCTGCTCAGGCTAAATAAATCCAGTTCCCTCAGACACTACAACCAGGAAGCAGGCAGGAATCCTTGCTTTCTCCAAACTCTGAGTCTGACTGTAGGCAGTAAACACTGCCTTTGAGGTGTTACAGTATCCAGTACCTGCCTCCGCACTAACCCAGCTGAAGGTCATGACTATTATCTGTGTACAGTTGTCTAATTCAAGTGGACTGGATCTTCCTTCAGCTTTAAGCAACATGTGCATTAATTTAAATTTCTATGCTCTTCCTCTGTAAACCATTTAGGTAGAGATTGATACAGAGAGCACTCTTGCATTCATCATGTCTGAAGTACAGAACTCCTAGACAAGAGGCAGCTTTGCAGAGAATATTTTTTTTTGCATTTCTCTGACACTTTAAATAAATGTATGCCTTTTTAAAATTAGTAATATGACCTAGAGGAGGGAAACCTTTCCTACAAGAACAAACCTCGCCTGAATGTATCGCTTGGCCCTCGCAGTTTATTCACACAGCCACTGGATGATGCTGCAAGCAATGACTTGTTTTATATGTAAACATTTAAATGCTTTCTATTCACTGACTACCTTTAGACTTTATCACCAGTGATCACAAAATGACAGTTTTAGACTCTCTGACAAATAAGGAGGGTGGTCACCAGAATAAATATCTTGGACTTCCCGAGAGAAGGTTTCTGCCAGTGTGGAAATCTTGATGACAGTCCCTTGGAAGGCAGTCTTGAAGGGCAACAGAGTCCAGGAAGTCAGGACATTATTCAGGAAGGAAATCCAAAGGTTCAGGAGCAGGGCATTCCTATGTGCCGGAAGATGAGCCATCAGGGAAGACCAGCCTGGCTGAACAGAGAGATTTGACTAAAATTCAGGGAAAACAGGAGAGCTTATAACATTTGGAAGACGGCAGAGGTAAATCAGAAGGACTAAAATGATGACATGAGGTTATGCTGAGAGAGAATTAGGAGGATCAAAGCCCACCTAGAATTCAGTCTGGCTACTGCCATCAACATAGTTTTATGAAAGTCAGGTTCTGCCTGTCTTACCTGATCTCCTTCTATGATAAGGTGACCTGCATAGTGAGGGAGGGAAAGGCTGTGGATGTTTGTTTACCTGGACTTCAGTAAAGCCTTTGACACCTTTCCCCACAGCATTATCCAGGGGAAACTCTGCTCATAGATGGGTGTACTGTTGGCTGTGTAAAAAACTGACAGAATGATCAAGCCCAGAGAGTGGTGATGAATGGAGGTACATCCAGTCACAAGTGGTGTTACCCAGGGCTCAGTATTTGGGCCAGGTTTGTTCAGTATCTTCAAAAATGATGAGGACAAGTGGATCAAGTGCATTCTCAGTAAGTTCACAGATGACACCAAGCTGAGTGGGAGGGTGGACCTGCTGGAGGGTAGGGAGGCTCTGCAGAGGGATCTGAACAGGCTGGAGAGATGGGTCAAGCCCAGTTATGTGAGGTTCAATAGGCCAAAGTGCCAGGTCCTGCTCTTGGGTCACAAAAAAACTCATGGAACACTCCCTTGGGAAAAGTGTCCAAGAAGTGGCCCAGTAGAAGAGTATCTGGGGTTTAGAGCACAAGTCATTTAAGGAGTGACTGAGGGAGCTTGAGTTGTTTAGTGTGGAGAAAAGACTAAAAGGAGACCTTATTGCTCTCTACAATTACCTGGAAGGAGATTGTAACAAGGTGGGTATTGGTCTCTTCTCCCAGGTAACAAGACAAAAAAAAAAAAAAAGACCAAGTCACACCAAAGGAGGTTTAGGTTGGATGTTAGGAAAACGTTTTTGCTGAAAGGGTTCTCAAGCACTGGAACAGGATGCCCAGGGAAGTGGTGGAGTCACCATCCCTGGAGCTATTTAAAAGATGTCTAGGTGTGGCACTTATGCACATTGTTCAGTGATGGTGGACTTGGCAGAGCTGGATTAGTGGTTGGATTCTTAAAGGTCTTTTCAATGTAAATGTTTGTATGATTCTATGATTTTATGACCTATTTTCTATCATCTTTTCCAGTGCTGTTACTGTCTTTGTCTTCTAGACTCCTCATTATGCACTTGATTCTGGTTAATAAAAAAATGTCTGTTGTATATCCACCAGTCAGATACCTTCTCTACCAAGAATCTAGGCTCCATCAGAGAACAAAAATCAATTTCTATTCCTACCTTTGAAGAAAAAATTACCATAGGAAAGAGAAACAAGTGGTTTGTCGGACTACTGGTCAGGCAGGTTAAGTAGCTATTTTGTCTCATTGTGAATTGTAGTATTCCAAGGAAATTAATATTATAAACCATCATTGTAGGATGGAGCAACAAAAAAATATAAAAAGAATGTGCAAATAAATTTGAGAGACCGTGAGACTACAATGCAAATGAAACTTATTAGACACTTTTTTCCCCTTTTCTATGCAGAAAATTTTAGGGTAGAAATGGTGTTACTTTTTCAAGGTACCAGAAGAAAGAAGGTACTAAGTAAAATAACAAAAACTAGTAAGAAAATGTCATTGTACCTTATCCTCAAGTCTGTCACAATTTCCATGTCAAACTATTTCAGAGAACCAAGGCCAAAACTCTTACAACTGCAGATATAATTCTTCACATAAACTAAAAAGAGAAACATAGAAAGATGTCAATGTAACTGTTTCTATATTATTTGGAGATTTATCTCATTCTTTACTACTTCTAATGTGTGCTTGTCTCATAAGGTGCTCAAGAGCTAAGTGAAAGGGAATCAAAGCCCCATTAACACATACTCCAGTTCACAGAAACATCAGTGAAGAAATTTTGCTTCTTAAATGAAGTGTGAATCTTACAATAGAGATTAAAGGGATGGTGAAGAAACTAAAGAAAAGCAGCAAAAGAATTTCCTGTACTGTACTACATCTGTGTACAGAATTATATTGTTAACCATAATCCTTTCATAAGGTTTATATTTAGTACCACCATCTAGAGTTGCAGAAAAAATATTTGATATTGTGCTATAGTCTTACTGATTTCTATATTTTACACCGCTTGGAAAGTTTATTACAAATTTTATGTAGCTCTTTTTGACATCTTGAAAGCTGGTGCTAAAAGATAATAAAAATATTTCTTGTTTTAAAGCAGTATACTCAATAAGCCCATTGGTAAAGCCAGAGATGTTTTCTTTCTCTATCCCACTTTGGAAAATTCAAAGTCAGCATCATTTTTTTTCCCCTGAAAAAAACTCTTTCTTTAATCTGCTACACAAATGTGGATGCTTGGTTCCTTTTTTCCCATTCAGACCAAGTCCACCACAAAATGTAGAGACTAGTAGGTTTCACCTAGGGTCTGTGCAACTGGGTATGAAATCATAGCAGATGTGCAGGTAATAAGAGCTATTAATATCAAACAGGCTTATTTAAGCTTTTATTTATATTTCACTCTAAAAAATTTCTTTCCCTCATGTCATTCTCACTTAGCTTTTTAATAAAGAATATGCTCAGATAAGGGTACACTTAGATCATTGGTTTTGTCATTCTTTGGTTGTACTTTCCTAGGAGGATTTCTGTTGGGGCCTCACAACAACAGTCATTTTTGCAAGGAAAAAAAAAATTACTGGAGGTGTGACTAGCTCAATATGGCAAAGGAGGCATTTCTGTTTGACTTCATAAATTTTTTCTTCAGCATTTTGTGATCTTCTTACGGTTGAATAACTCACATTTTAAAAGATATGGTGTATTTTTCTTGTGAGAAAATGTCATACTCAGGCTATGAATTTCGAAGACAGATTATATGACTGCAGTGCATCTACACACAGATGTATCTCAGGGAGTTTGCTTTGGCTCCATTTCCTAAATCAGGCTGGACTAATCCATTGTTAAATCTGTCCTAATTTATCTTAATAAACTGGCAGTTGTCTCAGATTACTGCCAAGTCTTCAGATCTTATTTGGAGGAAGAACTTGCAGGCTTCTTTAAATCGTGGTTTCCAGTATCTGGGGACTCCCTTGACATATGAAGTTTAGCAGGAGATTTTCACTCATCCAATGCCTTAGGATTTTGTCCTAGAATTGATACTAGCTTTACTAGTTTAATGGTCAAAAGCAGTAATTACCTAAGTATAAGCACGTCACTTCCCCTCTTGCCTAGGACCCTGGCCATTGCCTGGGTATTCTGAGACCTATTATAAACAGTGATGGATTGAATTTCTCAGGTTTTAAGGATCTTGAGTTTGTCAAAATAAAAAGTTTTAAAATTAACCTGCTCCCTACTTGGAATAAAAGATATCCCATTATAATAGTGTTAAGTATTATCTGGTGTTCTTCCTAAAAATGAACAGTAATAGTATTTAGTGCTTCCTTTTCTTTTAGCCTCACTGCAGGGACAAAGCTATTATTACTATAATTTAATTTGCCCCAGCATTTTGCTTTGGGGTATTTAAGTATTTTTAAGTAGTTCTCTATTTAAAGTATTTAAATAAAACCAGTCAAGATTAGGTAACAATTTAGTTTAGTTCAGTGATCAATTCACTTTTGTACATTAAACTTGAACCTAATACAGAATTATCTTGAGCAAGTCATTCTTGTGTCAGAAAAGCATTTTCTGTTTAGAATGTCAAAAAAAACTAAAGTCTAAAATTTTGCTGGATATATCAATTTTTGATTGAAATATTCCATAACAACTTTTCTTCCAATTATTTGAAGGGATGTTATCTCCTTAGCTAATTTAATGAGCTAGAAACAGTTCCAATCTATTTTACCATTTGCTTAATTGGAACAGTCTTCAGTGCACCAAAATCCCCCATACAATTATGTTATAAAGTGCAAAATGAGGATGCAGACAATGTTATCTGAAATTAGTATGAAGGTAGAAAGTATGGGTTGATGTCTTTAACTCAAGTTAAATTTTACTTCTGAAAAATTAGGAATTGTGGATGATGAAATATAATATATATATTACATAAAACTGCTTAATCATAAAAGATGATAAGTATTTTGAAAATATTATTCAGATTATGAGCCAGGATGGAATGAATGAATGACCTGACAGGGGAGTCTCTGGTGTTGCAAATGTGCTAGATGATACAGGAACAAAGAAGGAAAGCTAAAGGAATAGCCAAGCTCACACTAATGGTACCTCCTCAAGTTGAGTATAATGCAGTACCTTAAAAAAAAAAAAAACAACAACAAACAAACAAACCAAAACCAAAACCAACCAAATAAATACATGGAAATGCAAGGGAAAAAAAATCAAAACCGGAAGTGAGAATGGCTTTATTAGCTGAGGCAAAGCACCACATCAAAGTGCCTCGACCAGCTTACAAAGCAGGGAAGTTCAGGTTATCCTCATGCAGTCATGCAGATACACCCTGAACAACTTCAGCAAACAATGTAAACTCTTCTGAAGAAAGACTTTGTGTTTCTGGAGATTCTTCAGTGCCTCTCCAGAAGCAATGTGTGCTTCTTAGCACGCATTTCCTGTGTGCTAATAGCCAACTTGGGAATTTCAGCACACACTACTCTGAACACTTTTTCGGAATGGTTAAATGAAATTCAGCTATATGAAGCAGTGCGTGTTGTGTTCCCAGCTGTTTTGCTCAAAACAGGTGGAGAGCTTTCTTAAAAGAAAGGGGGTTGTTTATTGAAAGAACAACTCTTGGAACAAAAAAGTTTAGTTTAAGAACAAAAAAATTTACAGTTAAGGTTTGGTCTTTGTATTGAAATGAAAGTAAGGAAACTATGAACAGAGTTCTAGAACAGTTATGTTCAATTCATTGCTCAGAAATAGTGATTCAACACAGATACAGTAGATGGCATAGGTAATACTTTAAAACCTGAGAAAGGTATCCATTAACAAAATCACAGAAAGGTGCCGTGGTCTGAAGAGAAGAGAGAGGCATGTACTGTCAAATGCTAACAGAGAACTGATAGAGACCTCTTTTCAGAAACTAAGCAGCCTTTTGTATGAAAGTGTTCATATTTATATTTCTTAATACTAGATTTAAATATGAAGAAATAAGAGCCTGGGTGGCTAGAACAGGAACTGGTTTAATACTTTAAAACAAGAGATACCAATAAAATATTTATATAAAATGTTAGCAGACATGCAAAGGAATAAAATTATGGAGCTGATCTAAATCTAAAAATTATGGGATGTATGGTATTCACAGGAAAATACATTGAAAACATGTCTCTCAAAGTGTAAAATCCAGCTAAAAAGGTATTTTTTTTAATTGCACATATTTCTTCATTAAATTGTAAAAGCATCCTTGTAAGAAGCATAATTAAACATCCTACCTTTGTATTTTGTTTTCAATAATCTAGAAAAATTCTAAATCTTGCAGAACATAATGGCATGAAATATACATCACATGGGAAGCTCACAGTGTTTCCAATGAAGTCATGTATCTCAGAGAGATACCTTAACATGAGCTTCTCATTCAAAATTCTGAGCCTGTTTAAGTCCTCTCAGGTGTCTTGTTTTCCTCTCTATGGCTCATGGGACAAGATTATGCAACATCATTTTACTATCATAAAACATTTAAAATGATACGTGTTGTGGGTTTCAGCTTTTCCTTGTCAGCTAGTGACAATTTTAAATATCTAGGAAGTATTTTAGAGCTTAGCTAGACACCAACAAACAGCATTTAGGGATTACAAAAGCAATACTACATTATGACATCAAAAGCAGTATATTGATAAAGTATGAGTAGAGGAAATTCCACTGGCAAATACCTTACTGGTGGATTATTTTATTTCTTAAATCTTATACTGTCATGTTTCAATAAAGATGGTTCTCTCTTCAATTACTTGAGAATCAGGATCAGGAAATCAAAATATTAGAAAAGATATGAGTTTACTTTCATTAGCCTCTGAAAATTAGCACCCAGTCCAAGAATTATGGAATATCATTTAATATTTTGTTGTCACTAGCATTTTAATGTGCCAGATTTTAGGAAGGTCCTTTTTAAAGGAAATTACTTCTAACAAAAATTTACCAAGATAATTTGTTAATAATTCAAAGTAATGCAAATAACATTTAGTAGTATTTTATATCATGATTCATATACGCACATAAGAGAAAGATAAGAGAGAGAAGTACACCTGTTACTTGTGGTTGTGGTAAAGTTCAATCTCAACCTGCTGAAACAGCTGTACAGTGCTATTCATAATCTTGATTTCTTCTCAATATTTACAATAATTATGTACCTATACAAATATATGTTATTAAAATTATAAAATGCATATCTCTTGAAAATAAGGTATATACTTAGCACAAAGAGCCCTTTTCCCTTCAGATGACTGTAAGTCATCTATAGATAACAGGCCTATCAGAGCATCTAACAGGAAAGATTGAAAGACTAATTTCTGGTGGTTTGCTAAATGTTGATGTTCATGGACTTACGAGGAAACGTGACTTTCTGTTATCAAAATGACATCA
>JAOXXN010000395.1:74913549-74932603 GCA_026770055.1 Myrmophylax atrothorax
AAGATCTCCATCACAAACATCTCCAGGTTTTACCAGGTCTCTTTATGCAATTCTTTTCTAAACACTTAGGGATGAATGCTTTTAAGTTCCATTTCTATCAGGACCACTATGCAGCAACTAATATTTATTTATATATAATCCCTTGCTCTGGTGTAGAGCCCTAGTGATGATCATGCAGTAAGCTACATGCTTAAATCAAGGTGTGGTGACAATACTTCTGAATTGCTCCCTAAATATGAAAACATCCAGTCTTCCAATGAGTTGGTCTTGTTTGAATCCAGTCTATCTGCCAAACATCAGATTACACAGTTCTATGAAAGTACACCTGTGAGGAACAAAAGGTCTTTTTAAGCTGCAATAGCTGCAATCAAGTTCATTTGTCCAGAGTCAAATACAAATTCCACTCTGCAGAAAGAGAGGAGAGTATCAAACATGAGAGCAAGGTGTACAGCACAGCTGAAGAGCCCTGAATTCAACTGAAGAGAAAAATACTTTCTCAAAATCATTCCTTGCTTATCTTCATCTTCTCACCTTGAGTCCCAAGTCTAGAGCATTAGCAGCTTCTGCTCACAGACCTGCTGGGACTCAGGCTCCCTTGCCTCAGTGTTCTGGTTTTGGCTGGTGAAGAGTTAATCTTCACAGTGACTAGTATGGAACTGATTTGTGTTTTTGCTGAAGACAACATTGATAATATAGAGATGCCTTCATTATTGTTGAGCAGTGTTTACACAAAACCAAGGCCTTTTCTGTTCCCCATACTGCCTTGCTGATGAGGAGACTGGGGATGCATGGGATACTGGGAGGAGACACAGCTGGGACAGGTGACCCAAACTGACCAAAAGGATATTCCATACCATATGTCATCATGCTCAGCATATAAAGAGGAGGGGTAGAACCAAGAAGGGAGGGCTTGTTCATGGTGATGGTGCTTGTCTTCCCAAGCCACTGTGACAGAGCCCTGCTTTCCTGGGGATGGCTACAGACCATCCTGCCAATGGGAAGCAGCGAAGGCATTCCTGTTTTTGTTCTGCTTCCATTGTGTTTTGCTTTTCCTATTAAACTTTTGTCTCAATCCATGAGTTTTCTCACTTCTTCTCTTCTTATTCTTTCCCCCATCCCATTTGTGGGGGAATGAGTGAGCAGCTGTACGATGCTTAGTTGACAGCCGTTGACACTTAGTCTGTTTCTTCTTATGTTCAGACTGCAACAAATGGTGATGAAGAGAGAATGGTGGAGAGAGATGGTGAAGAAAAGAATCTAGAGACTTGTTCTGTGGGCAAGAGTCCCACCAGTCATGCAGGTTCCTAGAGCAGAATATTGTGATGCAGCTGGACTCTGCCCAGACTTCAGTCTTCATTTCAACCTGGAAAGAAGGCAGTGTCCAGTGTCCTTGCCTAACTAGTTTATGCAGTAATTTAAGTAGAGCCTAAATCTTAGCATGCTTCAATCTGCTCCTAAACTAGTAGCCAACAGAATAAAACTTAAGTTGTGACACATAGCCTCAGGAACTGTGCAGTAAATATTTCTTTTTTGGGCACTTAATTTTTCTGCTCTGCTATGAGAAACTTCCTTCACACTTCATGCTCATGTTCTTTGAACTGCAGCCACCTTGACATTTTAGCTCTATTATTGCTTGGCATGGGCCTTCAGTCCTCACAAGAAGTACATGAAAGCCTGACTTGTAAGGAATGTAAGCATATGTGTTCCAAGGAGATTGGAATAGATACCTGCATCACTGTATGCACATGCTAAAAATCTTATTGAAGTTGTGACTTCTGTATATGAACTGCTTTCAAAATTAGTGTGGCTCTTGAGTACATCTCCTGACCAGATCATGAAACACAGCAAAAAGAAGTCTACTAAGACCCAAAGCAAGAAAATATAACAGAAAATCAAACACACCACTTAAGAAGGCACCTGGCAGTAATTTTTACCAAAATAGAATCTGATGTACTGTTAGGCAAATAAACCCCATCTCTACCAATGATTCTCTAAAGCAGATTCTCTAAAACAGCAAGATGAGCTTGAATGTAAAGAGTATTTTCCTTATTGAATGAAAGAAGCTGGAAGGAGAAAATTAAAACTTGTAAAGTTTTAAGCACAAGTACTAAGATTCAATGTAATTGTTATACCTTGGAAGGGAGGGGTGGAGGAGGAAAAGAAAAAAAAGGTATAAATGTAATGTTTCACTGAAAAGGAAACTGGTATTTACATGTGGCTTTAACAATACTGCAAATTTGTGAGTTGAAAACCTGATTGCATACAGGGAATGTAGTTCGCTCACAGCAGAAGGTGGAATGGCCAGAGTCAGGATCAAGGACATGCCTTCTGAAACAAAAGGAAGGTATTCTGGGCAAAAGTTGTAGCTGGTGGAGTGCTATGTCTCAGTTGCAGCATTGAACATGCCACTAAGGCAAAACTTTTTGTATTTTCCCATAGGAGCCCTAAATGATATAGAATAAAACAACAAAAAAACCAAAAACCAAAAAAACAAACAACAAAACCAAACAAACAAAAACAAAACAAAAACAAAAAACACAACAAAACAAAACACCAAAATCCCCAGGCTTTCTAAAATGAAAAATGCCAACAACTTTCACACTCAAAGAAAAAGTTCAATCATGATCTCAAGCCACTCTAAAGCATCATGATGAAATATACTCTCGATTGTGGCTGGATATTACTGTGAGGAATCCTGTGATAGAGTGCAAAGGGTAAGTACTGTCCCAAAAATATTTTCTGAACGTCTCATTGCAATATTACAAAAGTATAAGTTCAAACAGAGAAACAAACATCCTCTGAAAACTACTGGCATGTAGCCCTGCTTTGGTCATACAAAGGGCTGCATTCAGCTGCCAGTTCTGACTGGCAAGAAATTTTCTGCCCAAGGTGATCCAGTGGCTTCTCGCACAACCTGCTCTGACACCTCCACAGAACAGCAGTTTGCCCCTCTGGGCTACAAGTATGGTGCGAACAACATCAACAGATAAGATCACACATGTGGCTAAGTGTGAAGGGATATTTTGTAAAACTGTGTCTAAGAAAAGGCTGACTGAAATTTCCCGACACTTAAAGGGCTTAGAGTTCAAAAGCACTATTGCATAGGTTAAAAAGTGGGAAAATCAGTTAAAATATACAAAGACTTAGTGAGAGACCATCCTTATAAACATTTATTTTTATTCTTTTCTGTAGTATTTCACTATACATGATAGATAATAATGGTATTCATCACCAATATGATAAGCTTTGTCACCACTTTACAGCTGGCTTCTTGTCTTCTGGGACTGCAATGAGATCAGTTTTATCCATTAACCAGCCCTAGTCTACCAGTCTGTTCAAAAACAAGTTAAAAACTGTGAGAAAGGTGACAGTATAACTACAACCAAGGGGAATGGCAGATACTACCTTTATGGGGCTGCTTGAAATTGAGAGTACAGTCCTCTGAAATTTCTATTCAGAAGGTGCTCATATTTAACTTTGTAGAAGCTTAGTATCTTTTAAACTGTTTAGCAATTGGCAATACCTCTGCATCAGAAGATCTAGATGTGTAAAGAAATGTCTCTTTTTTTTTTTTCCTTGAAGACAGAGAATCAGTCTTCAAGAAATTCCTTCTTGGTTTTATAATACTATCCTCTTAAAATAGAAAACTTACAGGAGACTAAAACATAGGTCTCATATTTAACCTTCTTGCTTTCTTCCGCTTCCCCCCAACATCTCCACCCCTAGTAAAAGCGAAGATTTCTTAAAAACTCTAGACTTCTCCAGTGTGACTTTTAGTTGTGTCAGAACTTTTAACTCGGAATGGAAATCACATAAAATGTTTCACTAACATAAATAATGGTTATTAGGCTATTTTACATTACTACTACTGCCAAAGTAAAGTCTCCATAAATGTTTCAAAATATCAAACCCACAAAATAGAAGAAATTCTAAATAAAAATTAAAGTCAAAATATGCTTATAAACATTGGCACTGACATGACTTGAACCATGAATTTATGGTAGCTCATTTTATTCTTTTTAAAATCTGCATATCTTCTGAAATCCACTAAATAAATATTCATGAGTTACAAAAATGAAAGTATCCTTATCATCTTCACATGCTTTCTGCTAGGTTTTGCTTGATGTATTCTCTGAGAATTTGTTGCTTGTCATCATAGACAGTTTAAAGTCTCCGTGCTACCTTACCTTTCAATTTTCCACTTTCCAAATGTCTTAGCTTTCATATGCACAGATCCCCTGCAGTTTTGGGAAATCAGTTCCACAGTGCTCTAAAACATATCCCTTTTAAAATGTGTTGCACAGTCTTTGAAATGAATACATTTGTTTATAGATTTTTGAAGACTGAATCAGTTTTAGATGTCTGCATCTCTAGTGTGCTTATGTCCTCTTTCATTCTAGAGACGACTATTGCAAACCAATGCCAGATTACATGTGATTAAAAAAAAAGGAGTTAAATTTAGACTTTAGTAGAGTCTGGGACAACTGTTTACATAAACTAGATGTCTCAGGATCTATAGTTAAGCTAGATAGAGTAGCCTGTGGGCATTCAAGCAGCTAAAGAAATGGATTCAAGATCTCACCTAAGCATATTTAATATGTAAGATAAAGATTGGATTGATAACCCTGGAAAAAACTACTTGTTTTTCCACAGAACAGGATAATGGCAGAAACTGCATGCAGTACCCAAATGGACATCAGGGATCACTGCCATTGTGAAATTATACTTTCACTTTACCTTTAATTCAAACCTCACCATTATGCTAAGCCTGTGGCAGAAAGACTGCTGTGATGCAGACATGGTAGGGAGGCATAAATTCAAGAAGGAAAAATCTGTTTGATGAAGCTAACTACTGAGGTTTTAATTTGAGCTTAAGACCTGGAGTCAAGTTAAAGGAATCCATAGACAGCCTTGTGCAAGATATAATCTCTCCTTAAAATATCTATATAACAGAAATATAGGAATGTTTTCACTGAAGAAAATTAAGGAAAAGTTCTATGACTTAGCACAAGAATATTTAATATGAAGTTTCAAGAAAGTGACTATTTAATGTCATTGGTCTTCTGCTCTTACTGGAGACCAAGAAGGCTTCTAACTTTATGGTCATAAATTATGACATCTCTTTCAAGAAAAGAATTTTTAATAGTACTGTTTGAGTAAAGTATTAATTCAACAACATAATTACTATGAATCTTGTAGATTTATGGTATAAAAATATATGTATTGTGCCTTGTTAAAACTGTTTTGGTTTATTTTGTCCAATAGAGATAACTCAAGAGTCAAATAATTTTTACTTTAAAAAAACTCATATAAAGGCTTATGAAAATCTGTGCCCTATTTCAAGTAGGACATAGACCCTAAACAGGATTCATAAATCTACTTATCCAGTGTGCCCATGCAAAACTGTTTCTTCTTCATAATAATAGTTAGATTATTGCAGTACTTCAGGTTAAAAGCACAGTCCTCACCGACCTCAGTTGCAGCAATTGTGACTCAGTATCTCCCTTAAGCATCCAGAACCAAGCACTTCACCAAGGAACTACCTGTGAATTATTTGTCTTGAATTCACAGTCTTTGGCCTACACATTCTGAGTGGCTTAACTACTGGGTCATGGTTCTTTTCGTGCCTGATTTCTGGTTGCTGCAAAAAGTGAGGCAGCGGCTCTGTGATCAAGCCTTCCCCGAAGAGGATACAGAATCTGTTTGAGTCCTAAAGGACATGCAGTATGATATAATAAACCAGGCATAAAACCTATGCATATGGAAAATTAATCAGGACCACATAAGCAACTTAACACTTTGAATTTTAGCAACAATCTCAGGAGTAAATTTTCATGTATTAATCCCCAAATTTTAAAGGCAAATTTGAACAGCATTCAATCATGTTCTAAATCAATACAATTCACCAGAGGACTATCAGTACTAGAAACTCTAAAGCAAACACACCACTTGAGTGAGCAGGAGAGTTTATAGCAGTGTTTTCTTATCTTCTGTTTGGAAAAGAACTTCAGAGAAATGAGAGACCTTAGCAGTGGGTTCCTGTTTGCTGTTTGATAAGAAACAGCGAGATTTGGAAACCTCAGTGTAAATTTGATGCACAGTTGATGTGTTCTCTTACAAGCACAGATTTCTTCCTAGTTTTCTCCAAGAATGATGTTCCTCATTGCCCTTCATGTTCCAGCTTGAGCCCCTCCAGTTCCAATTCAACACATCCATGTTCCTCATTAGTTTTCCATAAGAATTTGTCACTAAATCTTTCCTCATAGCTGAGCTGGTTTTCACTTCAACACATAGAAAACTCCATCTCAGTAAAATTCAATACGTTTTCTGAACTTTGATACATATTCATTCTTTTTAATATTACAGAAGAATTTTTCTCATTTCTCTTTTATCTCAGGTAATTCAGAATAGAAAATCTCATGTAAAAATGCAGTCAAGAGACTGTATGAAGCAGTCAGGGTTAAAAAAAATCTTTTAGATAAATTCTGAAGACAGAATGCTTCAAAAATATATTTTTATGCTAAAAGAAAATATTGGCTCCCTTATTACAGGTGGTGCTGATCAGTCACATTTTCTTACATATCTAAAGCCACTTAATATTTATGAAAACTTTTAAATTAACTCAGGTTTCAATTCTTTTTTTTTCATCAAGAATATATTAACCTGAGGTCAAGACTGAGAGAAAGTAGATAAAACAATAAAAGTCCTTTGATCCACTTTGTAAAGTTTACAGAGCAATATTTTACTTCTGTTATTTTTTTAATCTGTACCAGTAATAATGCTGTACTAATATTTATAGTTTTCATCATTATTTTTTAAGAGCCTGGGAACTGTCAACCATTTAGAATGATGCATAGTTTTGTTTCTCAGAATATGTGAGGAAACTTTCCTTATTTTACCACGTCCTCTGTCTTATACTGAGAAAACTATAGTTTCAAAATTATATTGTATGCAAACCATTTGTACCAATTTACACATCTCAAATTTTTTAATGAGTGTTCAACCAAACTAATATTCTTAAGCCTTTCTGTCTCTTACGTCTTTTATCCTACTGGCTAAAAACACCAATATTTTTTCTTCCAGAAGAAAGATTATTTTTCCAAGGATTCATGCTTTAATTATTATTTGTTGAAGTTCACCTTAATATTTTAGCTCTGTTGTCACCACAAAGTAGACCACTTTTATCATTATTGTAAAATGGCTCATAGCACCACAATAAATCCAATAAAAATACTAGTAACACATAGAAGTCCTTACACTGACCTTATTGGATGGAAGTCCACTGAAACTGGGCTTAAACTATTTGACAGAAGTATGGCAAACTTTTATAACATAGTAACATCCATGTAAATGATAAGGTGTTAGCAATGGGGAGCTGCAGTGGTGACTCCTGTGGTCAGTGACTGAACACAGCCAGTTCCAGTGGTGTTCCTCCAGGGGCATTCATTAATGATAAAATTTATGCTATAAGAATTCAAGAAAATTATATATTTTTAGGACACATATCTCCATGCATCTCTGCTTGCAGCTCTGCAGCATGACAAATATTTGCAATTGCAAAAACAGAGATATCAGCTGCTGTTTCCCTGCACCATCTACTCTTGCTTGGGAAGGTTCTGAATCTTCAGAAACTTAGTTGTCATGTTGAACAAATTAGATTTGGTTAACACAGGCTGATTCCAAAAAAGCTTGCTTTTGACATTCCAAATGCAATTGAATGAAGCTAGATAACCAATAAAAATATTTCCAAAATGTTTTCCAAGTGCAGTGTAGAAGTCAAGAGCTATGCTCATCACCACTCTTACCTTTACTGCCTGGTAATATATTTTTTAAAGAAAAAAAGTAAAAAATAAGAAATAAAAATTGGAAAGGTAAATAAACTGTGGATGGGCACCATTTTTTCACTTTAATGAAGTAAGTTTACTCCCTTCTGATTTAGCTTTAATTATTAAAACAAACAGAAGTCTTAAAATTAAAGAGTGAAAACATTTTACAGGTAAAGCAAAATAAGAGTTTCTAAGAGAAAGGAAAACAAATATTAAAACTTAAAGTGTTCATTTAGAAGGACTGATCTTTGAAGTGTACACACATTTTTAAAAAGTAATTGTTGTTGAATTTCCATATATTCAAAGATGCACTTCCATATGTAGTTTAAGCTGTCAATAGCTCAAGGAACAATGCATCAGTAAAATACTTTTGCTAGAACGTATTTTGCAATATGAGTTTGCTTCAAGGAGGAAGATCTTGCACTTTTTTCCCTCACCATCCTAACAGACACTTGGTATTGAAATCAAAGGGGAAAACAAATAAAGATTTGGAAAAGGCAAAGGATTCAAATTATTAGATATATATGACTAAATGTACTACTAAGAGTAGTTCACTGGAGTTACTGAGATTCTTTAACGGTACTACAGTTAAAAACTGAATAAAGGAGTAAGGACAAAAGATACTCATGTTTTTAATTCCAGTTGTAATATGAAAAATTATTCTTGGTGTACTCTTCCATTTTCCAATATTCTCTTAAACACAAAATATTAAGATGAAAGGACAATGGGTCAATATAATTTATCTATAAATACAGTGTTTAATATCAGTTTCATTTCAGAGAGGGACAACATACATACAGGAAGGAATAAGTACCAATATGTCTTAGTACATTTTAATGGACATTCCACAGTAAAAGAAAATCATAGAAAATATAAGAATTCATTACTCTGTCCTATGCTTCAGAATCCTGGAGAATTGAGGGAAAAAAAAAAACAAACTTTGTAATGGATCTGTCTAGATATTTTTATAACTAGTTGTCTGTTAATGCACAAAGAGGAGAAAAGGACTTCAATTTCCAAAGTCATGTTTTACTGGAACATAAAATACGATGGTTACTTTCTTAAGTAGAAAACTTTCTATGAAAGATAGAACATAAACAGAAAATTACCATTAAATCACAACCAACCAATGCCTGCCTATCTAATCCCTGATTATTTTGTATTGGAAACTGTAATCATGAATCATTGTACTATTATCTGCTGCTTCACTCCAGTTCCTGTAAGTTGCAGGTTTGAACAGACTGCTGTGGACATGCAGCTTAGGGTGGGAAAAAAGTTGCATTCTGTCATATTTAGAATTTCTAATTATACTTACTTAGCAAAGTTAGACACAAAAACCCAAAAGCTACTAAACTTGGCAAATCATGACTAAAAAGGAATAAGGGCTGACGTTTCATGACAAACAAATCTCACAAATAAAAAAGGAGCATGTGGCTTTAGGCAAAATAATCAGACAGCTGATGTCCACTGGACCTTCAGCATGTCTGTCTGGTTTCAATGTCAACACGAGTTTCTTTCTAGAGTATTTTATCAGACACATCAAAATTGTTTGAAGCAATTCAGAGAGAGTTAGAATGTGGGACTGCTTACCACTCGCTGGTGACTAATGCCTGATCTGAGGAAAAAAGCCCTGTTCTCATCTGAACATCTAATGATGGATACATGGGTTTAGACTTCATTATTCTGCTCAGAACTCTTATGCAATACTTCACTATAAAAAAAAGTTTCTGGGAATAAACTCTGAACTCAATGTAACAAAACACAGTTCTGTTTCCCGTTACAAGAGTGTATGTCATATAACAAAACTGTTTTCAACTTCATCTAATTCCTTCAGTGTGTTTTTTAACTAAGGCACATTCTCTGTCACTCACTTTAATAATGCTATCAAACTAAATTAGAACAGAGGGAAGGATGAAAAAGACTATTCATTCTATGCTTGCATTTGTTTTACAAAATTGAGTGCAGGAGTAACTACTCTTACGAATTTCGTATTTTTTTCTTGGTATCAACTTGTTCTTAACCATTATTAGTGTAGAACTTCAGTCTTCACAGCATTTATACTAAGTTGGATGAATGCAACTTGTAAGAAGGCGTTCAAATCAAGAGTCTAAAACATGACATGTCAAGTATATCCTAAACATGTCATTATTAGATGGCCAATATATCATGCCCTCATTCTTGGTTTTCCTGCTCTCTTTTAATGGTGAAGAAAATAAAGCCAGGGAGACTGACTTCCTAGCTTAAAATTTATTCTATCTCACATCACACTTACTTGGCAACAAAAAATTTATGATTTATATTTTTGCTCCAAATAATCTCATTAATGAAATGCAACAAAATCATCAGATGTGAGTGAAACCACCTGTGTCCAGATCATTGTATAATATGACACTCAAGGGTTTGTCACCTATGTTGACCACTGATACTACAATAGGAAGGACTGATGTTATTCCCAATGTCAAGATAAGGTCTGTATTCCAACCTTGCACTTGGTCAGCTCTAAGATGACAGTAGGTTGCTCAGTGCTTCAGTCAGACCTGAAAATATGAAGGCTGCATGGGCAACCTCTTCTGCTGTTTGACTCTTCTCACAGTGTGTAGGCCGTATATCCAGCCCAAACTTCCATCACCACTGTCTCCTGTAAATCTATCCCTCACTCTATCTGTTGACTTACGAGTGAAGAGAGACAAAACTCTTTCTTTCAACCTGTATGAAATCTGCATGCCATTGATCTCAAATCAGTTTTCTCTTCAGGATGACTTGTCTTGGATTGTCATTTAAACACGCAAGATTAATTACTAGAACTCTGAACTTTCTGTTTGGGAACTGACTCCAAAATGGTCAGTCATTCACACAATCTTCATGAAAGGGAGCTTAAAGAAAGCCAGCACAGTACAAGATGCTGGTTGACTTTGACTGCAACTAAATGGGATCACTATGTGAACGCCTAGGTCAGCGAAACTATATTGTAGTACTTTTATGAGAGATGTACATTTGTGATACTCCTCAGCCCAGGTAGTAAGTCAACCACAAAACTGTATCCCATATGAAAAAAATTATCAGAAATTTTATAAAACTTACTTTTCTAAAAAAAAAATCTATTATTTAAACAGGCAAGACTAAAGATAGAATCAATAATGAATTGTAGAGGCATTCAGGCTGGAAAAGCCTCAGGAAGTCTCTAGCCCAACTAAAGCAGAGTCAGCTCTGAGGTCAGACCAAGTTGCTCAGGGCTTTATGAAGTCTGGTCTTGAAAAACTCCAGTACAGACACTCTTCATAATTTCTGGGAAGCCTGTTCCAACACTTGTCTGTCTTCATGGCATGCCCACTCCTCCCACCCCTTAAAATGGATTTTCTGTCTCTTTCAATTTATGTCTATTATCCCATGTCATCTTGTCACGCACATATCTAAAGAGCCTGACTCCATCTTCTCATAACCTCCCCATAAGGACTGGAAGGCTTCTGTTATGTTCCTTTTGCAGCCCACCTCCACTTTTACTCTCTAGTCTAAATAATCAGACCTGTCTGAGGTTTTTCTGGTGGGTCATATGCTTCAGAGTAAATCACAATTAACCTCAGCAATAAGACACAGACCTGAATAAGAAATATGAAAATAGTCAGCTCCCCTTGCTCTAGCCTATTTAAAGTTCAGTGCCTTCTTTTCTACATGACCCTTCAGTTTTATTTTGTAACTCCCTAAATGTTCCTGCATGCCACCACTGCTTATCCACTTCCCTTGAATACTGAAGGATGAATTTTCAGATCATTTCCTACTTTGATATAGACTTTCAATTTAACAATCACCTTGCTTATTGAACAAATTGCAAGTATAATTTAGATACCTTCCAGCCTTGGTACTGAGTTTAGTGAACTTCAGCTCTGAGGTGCTTATCCTGAAAAGACAGAGCTGTAGTTCCAAGATGTAATTCTCATGACCTAATGTTTACCTGTTCTTGTATGGTTTACAACCTTTTCCAGTAAGTCTGAAGAAGTATTGGGCGTGCGCCTGTTACATTTGGAGAGAAAATTGCTGGGAGAAGAATAGAAGGAAGAGACAGGGAACTCAGAGTCTTAAAATGTGGAATGTTTTGATATTGTTAAGTGTGGAAAGCCAATTTAAGAACAAATTTCCACCTAAAAATAGTATTATTTGAAAAAGTGGAAAACTGAGATTTTAAAATATGGTTGAATAGACATCACAAAGCCCCTGTCTTATTGTATATAATCTAAAGCAATTATTGACAGATGCACCATCAAACTGCCTTGAAAAATAAAAATATTTTTCCTGAATCCTGCTTGTCTTTACAAATGATTATGATGTACTAAATGAGTGAAAGTTGAAGTGTGCTGAAAGAATGGTATTCTTTGCAAGGAGAGAAATTAAATACTAAAAGAGGTGTCCAGAGAAGATGAGTCATCTTACTCCATGAAGATTAAAAAAAAAATAATAATAATCAATTAAGAGTAACCTAATGTAACTTTGAAATTAATATTGTATGATGGTGGATTGATCTTGGCTGGCTGCCAGACCCTCATTCTCTCCTTTTTTATCCCTGTCCCTCAACAGGACAGGGTAGAAAAGTAAAAGAAAAAGCTCATTAAAATCAAGATTGCTCACCAGTTATCATCCTGGGCAAAACTGACTCAGCCTGAGGAAAATTATTTTAATTAGTTGCCAATCAAGATAGAGGTGATTGGCAAACCATGACAAAAAACTCTAAAGACTCTTCCCCCACCTCAACCTTCTTCCCAGGCCTAGCTTTGCCCCTTAATCCCTAACTCTTCTGCCTTCTTTATTCAAGACTAAATTTCCAAATAACTGCTAAATATAAATGTCATGAGTGTGTAAAATGCACTTATATACTAGAAGATGCAAACAAGATCTTTTAAAGTAATCTTTTTTCTCACCAGGACTCTCAGAGTTTGCCTTTCCTCCAGAGATAAACACTGTGTGCTTTGAATGCACTTAGTGCTCTGTTACTGCAAGCCAATTCACCATTTTTGCTAGGATGTTAATCAATATTGACTATCTATAATTTCCTACAAAATATTCCTAGACCCATTGCCATTTTAATCTGTAGTAACATTCAACTAATTTGTCAGTTGACTAAAGGTTCTGAAGAATTTTTATTCTCTTCACATGAAATGTCCATTTTTAATTTGCTTATCAAACCCAAAGATTTTCCACTGAGTTAGTTTGTGCAATGTAGTTGCTAGGCAACCAAAATAATTTTTCCTATCTTAGTTCAGCAAAGGAAGATATAAGTTTACCAGCCTGAACCTTGCAGAAGCTTCTGTGGTTTAATTAAGACTCTTAACATTTATAATCCCTTGTCACTCATATCTCTCCACACTAATTTATTTTCATTGGAGTTTCATGGAGACGGGAACAGATGTAGCAGTTCTCAGACTGCCTGCTATATGCAAACGGCAATAAAAAATTACCTGGATTCATAATTTAAGAGGGAGCAGTGTAAACATGTCAAACTTTTCAATAGTTTTTTATTTGGTGAAATAATATGTCATAAGTCACTAGAGTCAACTTCAAAAGTCAAACACAGAATAGCTATTGATTTTAGGGTTCTCAGTGTATAGATATTTCTAGATTGATAGAATTTAAAAAAAAGAAAAAAACAAAAACAACAAAACCCAAACATAATGGCTGTTTGTTTCTATGAATACTATTTTACCTTCCCCCCATAGCTCATTATTTCATCTTTAAAATTGGACACATCCAAAATTTTGAAGTTTCTGATTAAATGATATAAAAAATTTCACTCATTCGATGGTATCCTTTCCATCTGCATTGAAATGTTTGTATCCAGACATGTATCCAATGTGGTAGCCATGAATATAGTTTTCAGAACACAAGATTTAGCATATTCAATGAGTCATAAAGTATATATAGCAGCTTCAGACTGGGAGAGGAAGATGGGTCAGTCAAGCATATGACTATATTCCATTCAAGATTAGGGCAGTTAAGACGTAAGGAAAGAATTAGCAAATCATGATTGTTCCCTTCACAAGAAGAAGAAATCACTACAGGAAAGGTGAGACAGTACTGGAAAAAAAGAGTCTATACTTTGGTGAACAATAGCACTGTTTCAAGGGGTTCTTCAGCTCCTATATTATTTTTTAGCAGAATGATAGATTTGCATGCTGTTTCAGTGCTTTCTGCACACATGAGTTTTGTGAGAGCTGCTACAGCACAATGAGCTTTAAGAACAGTCCCCAGAAAACAAGTTTTGCTTAACGTAACAGAATTCCTAACTGATAGACAGATGCAATTCATTAAATGTTGTGTAAAAAACCCCAAACCAACACACAAACTTATTATCTCCACAACAGTTTTCAGTTTAAATAATGAAAGCTGGAAAATGCTCATCTTCAAGTATGACTGATTAAAAATAAAATCCAGTTAGACTCCAAATAACATCTTCCTTCCCACTCAGCACTTCCTTTTTAAATCCAAGACTCATATTAAAAACCCTAAAACACTAGAGCTGTGACAACTAAAGTCCAGCAAGATCCAAGCAAAGTTTCATGAGGATTAGATAAGGGAAGAATTTAATCATAAATATGACACTTCTAAAGAAAGATTTTTAGCAGACAACACAATATACAGCTCTACTATAAAAAAATGTGTCACCAGTTATTCCATCATCTTTGAAGAACTAATTTGGGATGTGACAAAGGTAGGGTTAAATGAAAGCAATACCTTCAAAAGGACCTAATATACCAGCTTTGGTGGCTATGATGCCCAAAAAGAAGTGTATGTCAGAGGCAAAGAGGAGTCTGAGGGTCATTACAGAGAAAGATAATGGACAGTGGCAGGGGGTAGTTTAGGATGCCAAATGATTCATTACTTTGACTCTGCTTCTGCTATTTATGCAGAATAAAATAATCAGGACCCTCTGCTGGAAGACAGAACAACACTACTTTTTCCATACATGACATATAAATCCAGACACACGGAAATAAGATCTCCAAGATTATTCTGAACCATTGGCCAAAAATAAGTCAGCATGAACTGTTGGAAAAAAGGATACTGCTGGAACACAGTATTTTACTGTCCTGTCTGCTGTGCCAAAATGCACAGAGGAACATCTGCTATCTTTATACTAGCAAGGCATTTGGTACCTTCTTGAAAAAAAAAAAAAAACCTAAACAAACACAAACACACCAAAACAGCAACCAAACAAAACCAAACACAAACAGTTAGATTAGTCTGCATTGCATTGGACTGCAAGGATATTAGACATTGAGCTTGCTGTTTTCGGCAGCAAAGCTGTGAGCACTACTTTGATACTTAGATAGGTTTTTTAGTAAATTCGAGCCACACTTTTCAGTGAAAACCACCTAAAATGTTAAGACTGTGTACATTTGCTGGCTTAAAAATAGCATGGCAAAGAGAAAGCAACTAAAAGCAACACTGCAACTACAGAAGTTACCTCTGGTTTTCCATCTTCATTACAATGGCCATGCACCGCATTACCCTGTTATGTTGGTGTAGTGTGTGTACCCCATTTCTGCTCAGGCAATCATTTAGTTGAGTCAACCTTTCCAAAACACTGAGCTGCATCTTCTATTTTTAGGCCAGCACAAATACAGTGATAGCCCAAGCACAGTGCAAAAGGATGAAAAGGTTTTTCTTGAGGTCACTTTCAGGCCTTCATGTTTATTCATCCAATTACCCTGACTGCCAGCTATGCATAAGCACATGCATATGTCTAATATGGATCAGACCCATGGCATAAATAGTCAAAGGCAATTACTTAACATTTGTACATCTGAAACCTGCCAATAATTACACAGTGGGCCAGATCCCACTCTGAGTGACCGAATACTAAAAGTCAAAGCGGAAGGAAAACTCGACTTCCATTTAGGTTTGCATCGAATATCTCAGGCTTTTATGTGGTGCCAGGTGAACAACTAACAAAATTTCCAAACAGCCTGAACTGCTGAGAAGCCTTCAAATCACAACATTGTTCCTGCAGCTCCTTAACTTAAAGTGGTGAACGGAAGGATATGCACAGTGCTGGAAAAGATACTTAGAGAGAAAGGAGACCAAGCAGCAGAAGTAGAAGCCTCTTCAGAGCAGTGGCAGCGCAGCAGAGTCCTTTATCAGAAGGACAAAGCCAGGACAGATGTACTCAGCTGCCTGCTAAAGCCATCAGTGTCATTACTTGTTCCTTTGATGTCTGCAGGCAACCAAAGTGCCACATATAGTTTGGTAAAAGGAAAGGTTCCTAGTTATTGTCACTTAGTTCACCTGTGCTAGAATGACTGTAATATGGGAGCAAACAAGCTGAACACAAGATTTACTAAAAACAGAAGCTTAAAACAACTGCAGTAGGAAAAATGTGCCCAGGACATTTTAGGGAGTTCATAATACAGATGTATAGAAAAAGACCACCTTTAAGTTTCTTTTCTTGGACACATTTCTCTTCCATAGTTGTGCCAGACATTTTACAGTAATATCTCACATAGAAGAATAACAGAAAAACATGTGCATTTTAGACAACTGAAAGTGTCCACTCACTATCTGTCCTTTTTTGGAAAGACAACTACCTGAACCACCTTCTTTTTTCCTTACTATTTACAGTAACAAGAGACAAAAAAAAAATATGAGCAAGGCCTTTATCACACAATGTGCTATAAAGGAACAGTTTTACATGGCAGTTCCTGGAGTACACTGGGCCTTTTAAAACTTCAAAAGGAAAACTTGGAGCAATAAAGGGACAAAACAAAACTTCAGAGACTCATAATTACCTCTTCTAAGGCAGGGTATAAGTAATGATTAAACAATGTCATTAAAATGGGGGCAAATTGTTTGCCGCAAATATTTTTATCAACAAATTAAGTTTTATGTCTTCATAAGTTGGCCAACCAAGTTATGATGAAATCATCTGTAGTAGCAACTGTGGCTTTGTTTCCTAAAACTTTTCTGTAATCAGAATTTTTCCATTAATTCAGTTTCCCGGGTTTCTGGGAAGAAAAAAATCCAGCCTAACAAGAAAAAACAACCACACCACCAAAACCAACCAAACACGAAAAAAGCCACCAAGAAACCCAAACCCTCAACTTAAAACACCAACTTTCCCATGACTTGTAGTATTCAGTGAGATTGTACATATAACTATTATAGCGGCCAAGAAAATCCTCTTTTGTATGCTTGTGCATGTGGGAAAGATGATGTCCTGAGGTAAGAGATGCAAAAAATTATGTGTTATGTGTTAAAATTGTGGAAAAGTTGATAGGCTGTATAAAATCAGCCATATACAAATCTGTCTATAAATTTGAATCCTGAAAAAATTACATAATTCTTAGGTCTAGATTACCCCTTGTAGATATTGGTCCAAGTAGAGTCAGAAATATACCAAGCTTAGTTTTATTAAATGAAATTAAAAATTTCAGAATTAAATGTCTTTATAAAGAACAGGAACCAAGAAACTTGTATTCCTGAAATAACTAGCACAGAACAGATTTTGGCAGGAAGGGCATCACTTGCATTTTAAGACTTATCTGAAGCTGTTTTAAAAATAACTGGTCTGTCAACTTGAGTCAATCATTTTAGTTTTTAAATCCTTTAATACTCTGTTGCATTTCTCTCCAAGGAATATTTCCGGTGTGCTGTCATGTCATATTAAGGAGTTGATATCGAGATTGTATATATTGGTGAAATCATTAAATTCAATCTTTTTCCCAAGAGAGAGTGCAGCAATGCATTCTTCAATGAAGCTGGACTCAACATCTCAAGTAAATTTTAAAATACTTCAATGAGTTGCTGTATGATATTTTGTTGGTTTTCACACAAAATCTTAATTTAAGAACAGCTTTTCAGAGAGCAAAGTTACCTTTTGTTGTCAATGTGAAAGTTACCACTGTTGTAACATACTTAAATGAAACACATTATTGAATGTCTGTAAACATCAACGGGATATTTTTAAGTGTTTAATTTATTGTTTTTTCAAAACGATGCTAGAAGCATGACCTTCTCAAAGGGCCCCATATCTACCCCCTAATTTGACTAGCATAAACCAAACAGATTTTTACTAAATCATCAAATATTTGCTTTTATTTCTTAGCACCAGAGTACACATCATGCTTCAGTCCTTTGCAATTTAGGAGTCCAGGATTTTTTCCTCTTCACAGTTTCTTCTCTCACCTTTTACATTATGTTGGAAGGAAGTAATATGGTCTTTTCTGCCATAGAACTTTTTTAACTTCTTTTGACTGGTTCAAATCTAAGTTAGGACTCTCTCCTGAATAAAACCACCTTTCTGCTTCTTTCTGTTACCCAATCTACTAATTTTGGGATATTAATTTTCCCATGTCCTAGACAAGTACAGAATACCATTCGTATCTGATAGGTATTCTGCTGCTGGGATAATTTATTCTCCTAAATATTTTTATTTGTTGATCTCCTTGGCTTCAGTCATTTTATTTCTACTATCTGGAAATATATGGCCCAGTCATGACAGGCTGTGGTCTGCATCATATTTGTCAGGAATTTCTTTAGCAAGAACATTAAAAACATTTTATCTATTAGTGATACTTCCCTTAACTAGAGCATTGCATTTTGGTAAATTATTTATTAATATAATAATATTCCTCTGCATTCTTTATTTCTTATAAAACCAAATACAAGTATGTCAGATCAAGAAAAAAAAATCAAATAATTATATCTTTGACCAATTATTATTCATATGTCACAACTTGACTAAATATTTTATTGACAACTCAGATTAAATATTATCTTCTACTAAGATATGAATTCTATTAAGCATGGATTTAAAAAACCTGATTAATATATTAATATTTAAATAACTGATTAATAACTGTACTGATGTCTTTTAAATACTTTCCTTATCTCTCCACTAAGCGTGCATAAGAATGCTTAGAATATGAATGACACATGATTTTAATGTTCTCAATATGTATTATGGTATCTATGCTTGCTAAACACACTAATATAAACATTTGCAATAATTCTAAGCATTATCAACTAAACCTGACATCCATTAGATTTTGATTTTTCTAAATAAGAACAGGATGCACATATATTTAGAATAAACACCATGGCTATGCAAAATTAAAAAACCTCATGCAATAGCCTTAAAAGAAGAGAAACAAAATAGCAGTAGTAAGATTTTAGTTTGAAAGAACGTTTTTCACGCTATAAAGAAATTTTGCCACTTTTTTTTTACTATCCTTTGATAAATA
>JAOXXN010000395.1:74955813-74971199 GCA_026770055.1 Myrmophylax atrothorax
GGAGGTGGGCCTTTGAGCAGCTATAGAAGATATCACAAAGGGAGGCTATGTCATTCCTTAAACAACACTCCACCCTACGTTAATCTCATCAGTTTGCAAGCCTTTCTCCTCAGCTGGAGCACCCTTTCGGGGGGCCTGAGGCATCTCCTTCAACCCATCCAGGCTTATCAGGGGCCATCACTCCACAGGATCAAACACCAAGTTAGACTTTTTAAATACCTGACCTTAACATGTTGATCCTTCCATTTATGAAATCAGACCACACTGTGGTGGAAGGTACTTTATGATGGGAAAGAAGTAGCTGCACTCCATTCAGTGATGCATAAGGAGGCAAGAAGCAGCTGGGGTCTTGATTTTTCTGCCCCAAGGCATACCCAGTACCAAGTTCAAAACTGCTCTCCTAAATGGGCACCAGAGCTGGGCGCTGCCTTTATTATAAGGGAGTTGTAAAATGAGGCAGTCTCATCGACTGAGTCAATTCTCTCAAGAAACTTTGTTTCATGGAATGGGTGGATGAAGAACCTACCATGGGTGGTAACTTATCAGTTAGTCTGGTCGAATGGTCTCCTGCCCACCTCACAAATGTAAGAGTTTCCCTCTCTTCATTAGCTTGCATTTATTGGAGTGGGGCTATAGCATGATCTAAGCTCAAGCTCAGACATAACTCCTCCAAAGTAGCTATGATAAAAGTACATCCTTAAAATTATTCTAACTTATGTTGGCACTAACCATCCATGTCTCATTAGTGTCAGGCATCTTTAGTCAGAAGTGTCAAACCGTCACAAACCTTCCTCAGTAAACTCTTACTGCCCCTGCTAAGTAGGTGTAAATTAAGGCTCATATAGCAGCCAAGAATTACTGCATAAGTATTTCTATTAGTGAAAAATCTGTATGTAAGTCACTGGAAATTATTATTGCAGAAAGCCTTATTACAGATAACTTTTTTGTCCCCTAGCACAGCTGCCAACAGTGCTGTATCATATTTTCCTCCCTGTTTACTCCATATGATTTTAGAACATGCAAAACTGCAGGTGACCTAACAGAAGTGTTTGTGTTTACCTTCAGACATTGCTTTACTTAGAAAGTAAATTTACTCAAGAACCATAGAGGTCCAAGTCTCTGTGAAACCACTTCCATTCTTTTTCTGAATCAAAAACATATTGAATTATCTCAGAAATTAAAAAGTATGAATTGCATATAGAAACCTTCCTAGAAGAGACTCGGCTTCTTTGTTACAAGTGCTGGAAACAGGAATAAGGTAAAGGAAAAAGATAACTGTACAATGGAGTTCCTGGGCAAAATTCTTTTAGCTCTGCCTCAGACATTTTTCTGGGTTTTTGGTTACGAGTCTAAACCAAACTTTTCAGAAGTGGCCAACAAATGGCCTGCTTGTAGTTCCTGGACAACTACAGAATTCTTAGTGATTCAAAGTCACTGTGACTGAATTTCAGTTTGCTGAATTATAAATACAGACCCCTCTATCTGAGGTTAGTGGGAGACAGACTTTAAGAGCAAGGAGTGGGATAAATTGTCAAGTGCTTTAGAAATGGAGAAATTCATGATCTGGAAGCACCTTGAAGGCATATAGGAAGAGGTAAGGCAACAGCTTGCAGCACGTCAGTAACTGTATCCAAAGTGTCCATGAACCTGTTTTTTTCTATGCGGTAGGCATAAGCAGCTTATTTTCCACTAAAAGAAAATTAAATTAGCTTAACCTCTGCCTGATAAGTGCATTGAGACAATTAGCTTAACCTCTGCCTGATAAGTGCATTGAGACAGTTATTATGCAAGCAAAAAGTTAGCAAAAAAAATTCACACTCAAGTTAAATCTAATATAATTAGTTCAGTTCCTATGCATACAGCAGTAATTAGCATAGAAAGGTACATGTAAAATTAAGCCTCACATATCTTCAAGTACTGTGAGTGAAATAAGGTCTGAACTATACAGTAAACAACAATAAAACGTGCCTGTTGATTTGCTGACTATGTTTTACTGTGCCCTGAGCCAAATGTAGAAATTATAGCAACAGACATAGATAGAAATCTCAAAAGAGTTTAGCAAAAAAGGATTGCACAAACAGGTTAGCTCTAGTATTCCTTAACGCTTAACTTGGATCTCACACTTTTTTTCAAAGTCATTTTATGTTAGGAGACCTCTAGCCTTGGTGGTAAGCAAACTAAAGGAGGAAAGGTTCACCATATTTTCATACCAAGTACCAGAGATCAATGAAGACAGGATCTCTGGAAGATACAGGGTTACCCAGGGGGAACCCTCTGCAGTTAGGGCTCTCACCAATAGGACACCATGCCACAACACCCACACCAGATCGCAGTGACAAGGTGTATCTGTAACCCTAGACATGACTAAGTAACACACCAGCCAGTCTCAGGGTCTATGCATCAGGTCCCAGGCAGGAATAGCAGCCGACATGGACAAAGACAGAACTGGAGAGAGGCCACTTACCATGGAGATCCAAGGGTTACTGAGGAGTCAGAGCTGGACACCAGGCTGTAACACAGATCCAAAGTGCAATCAAGAGACAAGGCTACCCTTAACACAGGTTAAAGGCCCAGAGAGGAGATAAAACTGCCACACTACATAGATTTGGAGTCTGTCTAAAAAATCCAGTCAATAAGGCAGGCCTGAATCCAAAGAAAATGCATGCGAAGTTTGGCTACCTTGGTCTGAATTCAAATGGACTCATGAACAGGTCAGTGCCCAGGTAAGGGAGTTATGGCAGTCAAAGCCAGTAAGCGCACTCAGGACATTGACATCACACCTGACAGGGATCATGAGCAGGGTAAGAATCTTCTAGATCACTTTTTTTTTGCCAGCAAAGAATTAATAGATTCATAAATGGATAAACTTTTCATCCTGAGTTAAGTGTTCAGCTCTAGTTATGGTGTAGAGCAGCTTCTTCTATGTGAGCATATGAAAATTCCACTAATATGAGAATAACAACATGGTCAGAAATTGGTGGATTTTTATCAAAGTGGCAAGAGGCACATCCTTTCTCCCAGGCACCTGCTGGGGCTTTTTCCTGCCCTTTTAGCACACTGATTTGTGAAAGAACAGCACGTGCTGTGGCTGCTCCATAGCTATGTGGATGCTGGCTGGCAGCTAACAGCGTTAATAGACGGTTCCTCTGCTACCCTTTAGTGGAGACAGTAACTTCATTTTGTCCCCTATATAGCAGATGATTTTTACAAAGTCTGTGATAATTGCATAACCTTGAAACCTTTGAAACTGTCACTTGGAGACCAAACAAGTAGGGACTAATATGGCAGCATAATGGAACAGGTCTTGTTTCCTTACAAACGAAGAAAAAACACATCAGCCATTAAGCAGGCAACCAACATAAAAAAAAAAAAAAGAGCTTAAAACCTTCAGCCTGTTAATGCCCTAAGGAATTAGAATATATGCTATTACGGAAAATATTGCACAGTATCTCTTCTTCTCTATCTTATCAACTAGCACCGGTATTTCCTCAAAGTTACTGAAATGAAATAAATACATAAGAAGTATGGAAAAATATTAGATCAATACACTATAATTGTATCAATACATTCAAATTAGATTAATTGCTCTATATACTGTAACCCAGTAATGGTGTATCAAAAAATATCAACCAGTCTTAATATAAAAGTATGTAATGAAAAATAGGCTTTACATTCAAATTCTGTTATACATTAAGTGATTAAAAGATGTAGTAGTGAATAAAAATTAAGAGGGTAAGAGAGATAGTTGGCAAATAAATTAGTGATTCCAAATGAAGAAGTACTAGACAGAAAATATTAGCGTTTTGTGTCCTAGAGTGTCTCCATTTTTAAATTGATTCTCCTTGATCTTTAATGACTGCTGTACTTTTTAGAGTTTTTTTCATTTTTCAGAGTTAATCTGCAATGACTTTCTTTATGCATTTACAGTAAAAAAATGGGGCTAAGACCTGTTTAACTTATGCTGTATGAGGAAGAAAATGCACAACTTTCATATACCAATAAAATATTATTACATAATTGTGGTCAAAATTTGAATCTATAAAGACATTCCAATATTCTCAGCATGTTGAATTTTGTATGTCTGTCCACAAATAGTCAATAATATATATATATAAAATATTAATGCTTGTTAAAGTAGTCTTGGAAATGTGATTTACACTTCAACAAACTGTAGAAATTTATTTTTTTGTTTCTTGCACCCTCAGCTATCCAACTGGTTTCTCTCTACTGATTATTTTATGTATACTACTCTCACTATTTTAATCTTTGAAAAAGAAACCACGGGGAGGAATTGCCACAGAGCTAGCCAAAATACATAAAAGCATTCTCACAAAATAGATGCCAGAAGAGCATAGCTTTTCAAATGCTTGATGACTTGATTTATTAAACTGAAGAAAAATGTGGCTTATTTCCTGAGTGCCAATATAACCAGTAAGATAAGTGCATACTGCAAATCATGGAATCATCTCACCTATCAGTAAAATCCATACTTCCAGGCCAATGTTTGACCTTCTTCAGAACAAAATCATCATTTCACAGAATCACAAAATCACAGAATGGTTGAGGTTGGAATATACCTCTGCAAGTCACCTTATATAACTCCCTCTGCTCAAGCAAGCCCAGGACCAAGTCCAGATAACTCTTGACTATTTCCAAGGAGAGACACTCCACAACCTCTCTGGGAATGCACCTGTACTTCCTGATGTTCAGAAAGAACCTCCTGGGTTTCATTTTGTGGCCATTGCCTCTTGTCCTGCCACTGGGCACCAGTGCAAAGAACCTGGCTCTGTCCTCTTTGCACCCTTCCTTCAGATATTTATATACTTCAATAAGATCCCTCCTGAGTCTTCTCTTCTCTAGGCTGAACACTACCAGCACTTCCTCCCTTTCCTCATATGTTAGACACTCCGGTCCCTTTGCTATCTTCATGGCCCTTCTCTGGACTCTATTTCCAGTATGTCCATGTTTCTCCTGGATCATATTCAACCTGGTGTCTACCAGGACCCTCAGATCCTTTCCTGCAAAGCTTTCTGTCAGTCAGCCCTCACCATGTACTGGTGCATGGGGCTGTTCCTCCTCAGGTACAGGACTTTGCACTCCCCCTTGTTGGACACAAGCTGCTGTAGGAGCAGCTATTGCAGGTATCTTGTTTACCCACTTAGCCCTCTGAAGCCCTCAGTAGTCATTGATAGGAATGAGGTATCCATCTTGTTGCACAGCACTGCATGTATGCAGGTGAAAACAGAACTAGTCTGTCTTTTAATGGGAATATCTAACATTTAAAACGCTTCCTTATAACAGGAAAATAAAAAATTAAATGGTTTACAAAACTGCACTGACAATGACTTCAATACCTAATCTTATTTAAGAGGGTCATGCATTTACTGGCATTTATTTTTGAGCGTGATTATACTGAGAATATCTGAATTGCATGTGGTTATGCTGAGAATGTCTGAACAAGGCATTAGTCTCTTGAGGAACTGAGAACCAGATCAGCCAGGTTTCTGTTCATTGATGTTATTTTAAGAAAGGCTAATGTTAGACTTAAGGTTTCATTGGGCATTCCTTTGTATTATGTTGTTAAAAATTTTACACCCTAAAAATAGTTTCTGACATTTAGTAGAACTTTTAATTTTTACCTGTGTTTTTTCCTGTATTTCATCAAGAACTAAACTCACACTTCAGTCATAACTTATGCAAATACCTGAATGATTTACATTGCAAGGTTCCTTGGTGTAAATTTTCTGAACTGTACCCTCTGATGTGATCAGGTTAGCTACAAAAAGACATGTTCACCTCATGGATTATATTAACATAATCTCAAGCTTTTGAAAACTCTAACCTTATGTAGCTGCACAAGCATTCACATATTCAGACAGAGATTTTCTGCTTAAAACTGATTTAACCCAAGCCACTGGGAGATAAACATTCAGAGCATTAACTGAACAGCTCCAGGCTGCAACAGGGAGGAATCATAAGGGACTGTTTGTCTCCGATGACATTTAATTATAATGAGCAGAATCCAGGTTATTAACAGAATATATCTGCATGTGTGTTTTTGAATGAAATGTACTGAACAGGGGAAAAAAATGAAAAGAGCATTCTGATTTTTGTATAATGTCATAGAAACAAAAATCTTGAATTGATGCTTTAATTTCTCCTCTTGCAATTAGTTATTCATGTAAAATATCGAGACAGAAAATTATCATGTAATTCATAAAACTAGTTCCTCTTCCAGTACTGGAACAATTTTTGGAGCTTTCAAAGGAATTGATCTTGATTGCCAACGATAGAATCAGAAATTTTCAAGTGGAGCATAGACTCCAAAGCATTTAGATCTTGTTCTTCTTCATGTTCATTCATTATGTATAATATGAAATGACGCTGTGAGACAGAAAAAAAATTTCTTTTACCTTCTGCCCCACCATGACTATATCCCCAGGAGCCCTGCTGAGTCATTGTTCTTCCAAACCTATGTAGGCAGAGCTTGAGACAGTGCCCCAGGGCAGGCAGCAACCTTTGCTTTGATTCCAGTCTTATTTCCCTTCCTTTACATTTGAAGTTTCTTTCTACATCTCCATTCTAAAACTCAGGCCTAATACATTGATACCACAGTTTGTAAACCTTTAGAGAGCCTTTCCTCAATCCTTATCAGAAAAATGTTAGATGGCTCATACCTCCCAAGCGTCAGCCAGAACCCTGCTTTTTGTTTCAACAGCAGCAGTAAAACTGGAATATATCACATTCTTTAAATCTGGTAACTCACACAACATCGATCATGACAGTCAGTGGCTATTGAAGCAAAACCATATGAAAGTAACCAATTTCATGTGTTCAAATAGGGAATAAGAAATTTTTATCATAGTGTGATAAGACAAATATAAGCTGATATACTTGGAGGGAGGGGCTCACTAACTCTGAACTAAATGCAGACTATATAATATTAATTACCCTACTAAATGCCAAAGATTAGTAAAATTAGTGGAAAAGCAATTGTACTGAACTATATTACTAAGTACAGTTGTTGCTTTCTTTTTAAAAATTGATGTCTGAAAACACACTTGCAGCTAAGAGGTATGATTTTCTCACATTGCCTAGCAACCTGTGCAAATATAGAACTGCAGATGCAAAACTACTGACCTTTCCTTCATGCCTGCTTATCAGTGCTTAATATTTCTATCCTACACAGCAAAAATATAAAACCAGAAAAGAAATTTCAAACTCTGAACTGTTTAGCATATACTAAGCATTTCAGAAAACAAAATCATGACAACAACTTTGCTTAACAGGATAGCAAAATATCTTATTTAACTGCACTTAATATAGCGTAGTGGGTGCAGTCTCATTGATCTTTCAACGCATACAGAATGATTACTCACCCTACAATATCTGTGGCTCTTAGGGGGAGTCATCCATGCAGATTCCTTTCCTAGTGCCCATGTACAGTGAGTGGGAGATTTTTTTCCTAGACCAATAATATTCACTGAATCTATTCCTGCATATATATATATATATACCTGCATTCAGTTTAAGGGTGGATTGAACTACTCATTCCTTTTCTTAGTAAAGAAGTTGGATTATTCAGCAAATGGGAAGAGGAACACATTCAAAACATAAGAACATGTTGAAGAAAACCAAGGTAAATAGCCTACACAGCTTCTTCCCATAGTGCCAAAATACAACTTTCATCGTTGCATGACAGTATGTAATATGGTAGCATGTACAGAGGTGAAACTGAGAGAGAGAACTTTTACCTCTCTAGCTGGGATTGGAAGGCTGAACAATAACACCCATCACAGAAGACTAAACAAGCTGCAACTAACAGACTGCACCAGGCCTCAGGGAACTAGGAGAAGGCAAATGAAAAGAGGAAAAGAGTGGATGGTAGCCACAAAGTGCTGAAGACCTGGATTCCAAACCTGAAATTGTAGTGAGGTTACAGCAAAATCATATTCCCAGGTTTCTCTCTCTAGGAAGGTAAGGCCATTGAACCAAAACTCAAAGGCCTAGGAAAATTGTTACTCAGACATTTGATGCCTTCATAATGTGGGATTCTCTAGTCCATTTTAATTTTGTTCAGCATTTTATCATTCATATCTTGAGGGAACACAGGTCCATCATTTCATCTGTGTCCTATGAGAGATCACCAGTGTTAGATAGCTGGCAATTTCTTTGCACAGGTGTCCTAGTTCAGCAAGCTGGGACTAGTTTATCACTGTGTGGGTGTAACCAAAGCTGTGTATTCTAAACCTTCTATGTCATTCTTCATGAACTGTTAACAATGGATCATTTGCAGCAGCTGTCCAGGGCACACCCAAACCCTCAGGTTGTAAGCTGAGTGTTAAAGAAGCCTGTGAGATAAGAGCTGTGATAACTCCCCTCCAGGAAGTTGTTAGCACCTCCACACCCAGCCTGAGGGGGCGTGTCTGCTAATGGGCCATAAAGGCTTCCAAAATACCCCATGACTCACAGAGTCAGATCCCCCATTGTGTAACTCCTTACTCTGGGGGAAGGTACTGGGTGTTTCCACCTGGACCTGAGGGTATGTATTCTTGGGGTTTGAAGACCTTGGGGAGCCGCTTCTTGGATCCGGAGAAGGATCAGAACCTCAACAGGAGGAGGCCACCGCTCTTCATCAAACTGTGACTGTCATCTGCATCAGCAGGTTTTTTTGTTTCCTTTTCCTTTGGACTTGGGGGAACCACATGGGTCTCAGCACAGGGGCTAATAAGCACTGTTGTGTTCGTGCCCAGAGTGCTGGGTTGTACTTCTGAGTTTTGTGGGTTGAGACCAATTTCTCTTTGTGCCATTGCATTTGTTGTGATATTGTTACTAAATTGTGGCTCTGACTTGTGATCTCTTTTGTGTTGGGTTTGTTTTCTCCTGCCGGTTTACATTTAAACCAGCACAAACCCTTTTTTATCAGCAGTGATATTTGCTCTGAGACATTCTTCCTGAACCTGAGGTTTCCTCAGCTCAATCCCCATAAGGAATGATCTCATCAGAACATCCCTGTCCTGCTCCATAGCACATGTCAGCCTAAGGGATGCAGAGCATTACTCCAGTAACCTTATCTTTTCCTTTACTGTCTTGCTTATCTACTGATTCCATCAACTTTGATAGATTTTTGTTTGTGTGACTTTTTCTTTAAATTCTCTTTTAACCCATGCTCTATGTTGGCACTTGTCAGAATTTACACTGCACTTTGTTTTCACCATTCAGATATGACTTCCATTCTTTATTTCTGCTGCTTCCCGAGTCTAAGCATGATTGTTGTGTTTTTACAATGTTTATTTCAGATAAAGATATTTTCTTGCCATTTTCAAGTTTTCATCCTTTTAGCTGCTCCTTTTATCTGACTTCTTTGCTTTTGGGGAGTTACACTTTTTAAAGATTCATATTACAAGTGTGCAGTTTTAAAGCCTTTCTCACAACCAGAACTTGGACTTTATATAAACATAGAAACAAATGTATACATACCTATGCATTTCCACAGCAGCTTTCAGGGCAAGAAATCTGAAACCTTGCTAAGAAATGAAACTGGTTCCATACACAAGAGATTGCTTTCAGATGAAATTTCTTAATAGATAAGCATCAAGCACCTGGGAAAGAACAAACATTTCTTTCATAAGTCTCTCACAATGATGCTTCAGAAATAGAATAGGTTCAGTTTCTCTGCATGTTTGTAGGGACAGTGCATGTTTTGGGACTACACTGATAGGCTAAAAAATGGCATGAAAAATGTACAAGCAGATAATATTATTGAGATCTTTCTTAGCATGTCTCATTCAAATTATTTTTAAAATATATTGAAATATTACACTGAAAATGGGATGTGTAGCTGCACTTTATCAATAAAGAAATTCAGATGCTGACTCTCAAAAAAGATTATGCAGGATCTTTCAGTAGCAGAATGAGAACTAAGAGTCTCATGTCATCACTTCCTATGTGGGTTGCTATACATTCCTGACAAGCAGTATTTGGCAGAGGAACAGAGCCTCCAGTATTCAGGCATTCTTTTGTAAGCACTTACAAAGCACCTGGGTGCTCCTGTCTCTGTTCTAGATAGACATTAAGGTCACATTTTCCAAGCTGATTGCTAAAGAGAAGCAGCTTTGGCCACATTAAGAATTTGAAACAGGTGTGCTAGTTCTCAGGCATGCTTAGTACTTGTGGCTTTCACAGGGTTTGGGGATTTAGCTTTGAGAAAGCATTAAAGGAGTTTCCTATCTTTGTACAGTGGAAGCTTAGTGTTTAATCTCTTCATACTTATTGATGAATCCCAGGGATTGCAGGTAGTAGTTGCTGTGGTACTGGATAGCATCTAATTAACAGCAGGAACTGGGTCTTTTGCACAGGATTTTCCCATGTGATGTGAGAGGGTTGTGCCACCTTTGTAAGTGACCAAAGGTGGCACTTTAGTAGTGAAAATTCTGAGTCAGAATACAGTATGTGCTGCATGTCTGTCAGGACAGAAGAAGCACTGTGGATGCTTGATGAGATGAGTAAGAGACTATAAGGACCCCTCAAGGACACTTTGTCCAGCTTCTGCTGGTGCAGACATTAGTGTCATAGGTTAGCTTTTTTAAGCTTAAAATTCAGCCCTTTACTAATGATGGTTTATTGAGTGTTCATGAGAGAAGTTGGAGTCCAAGAATACACTGGACCCAAAATATCCTTTGAAGCAAAGATTTTTGATGAACATGGATTGTAACATTAAGCTCAGCTTGGGGTTAGGTAAGGAGCATATCATCACTACTAAAATAGCTGTATTCTGATCACCATTGCTGACTCTTACAGCACTGGTTTACCTGGGGGGTTTCAACTCTACAATCCTGTAGTTCTAAGATGTTCTTTTCTGAAGTGAGAAAATTGTTGAGGGTACTGAGCTGTGAAGAACAGTGTTGAATAGAGCAATCTAGGTTGTGTTAGGCAGAATTTTTCGATTAGAAAAAAGTCATCTTGTAAGGGCTGTTTTGCGGTCCCTAAGTACTCCTATCTTCCACTGCCTACAGAAATATTGGGCTGCTGAAATGGAGCTGTAGTGCCCAGAATGGAGAAAAGTCATAAATGGTCAAACAGCAAAGTGATTTGTGCCTTGCAAGAGAGACAAGTGTTTCCAGGTGTGCTGGAGGAATGGTGTTACAGGGAGACAGAAGATAGTTTGCTTATCCCCCGGGAAAATTATAACACTCTTTGCAAAAGCAAAGAAGAAATTTAGGAGCTTGTATGAGCACATTATCCTTCCTCAGTTTTGGGATATGTATGTGTTCAATAGCTTAAGACCTGACATCACATATTAGCAGAGCTTTCCTGAAAATAAATATTTGAGGCCCTAATTTTATAACTCATCTGAAGTGAGGAGTTTCCAGCCAAAAGTACTTCTAACACTAAGTTGTGAGTATCAGTTGGTTATACTTAACAGGAGAAAAAGCAATATATTCAATATATTAAGCAGTCAGCACAGTTTCTTTTATTTATCTTGACTATCTTAAAAATGCTTTTACACAGGTGTTTTCCAGGTTTATGTCTGCTTTAGGTATCTGATGGACATGTATGGGAGATATACACTTTATAACATTAATCCTGGATGCTCTCAAGAGTTGAAAATGTAGCAGTTTGACTGAGATTGGTTAATTGCATTGCTGGGATCTGAGAATAGCAGCAATTTAAAGATTAGAGTTGTGTTATCTCAGAAATCTCCAAACTGGCTTTTCAATTTTTTTTCGATTTATTTTTGGTGAGATTCAAGAGCAGTTTCCATGCTGGAGCCAGGTCATGCAGACAACCCTATAGCCTGTACTGGTACAGAAAATAATCTTTATATACAATTTGGAATCGTACTGGATTCAACCTGCACATCTACTCCTACTTCATCTCCTAAGATGATGTTGGGATTCTGGGAGAGACATCACTCTCTATAGTGTGTTATCCATGCCCACACTTCCTCTGCCTTGCCTCTCTTATGTTTATGAACAGCAGCTGATTTCTAGGCTCTTTTTATCAGTGGAATAGATAAAGTAGGGGGGAAAATAATTGAACAGGGAAATTTGAGAATCAACTTAGTGCTACTTGATATTTTAGTCAGTCATTTTAGATACCAGTGTTCTACTGGGAAAGCAAATAAAATTCAGTTGGTCACTGTCTTTCTCCTCCAGACTTACAAGATCTGGATACCTCATGTACAGTAAGACTAAAGCAGGGAATGGAGGAAGAGAAAAAGGTGACAGAATGGGAGTCTGCTGTATCTGAACCTGTGCCTTCTGACAGCTGTGGCATTGCCACAGCATCTTTTGAGGTACACTATGCAAACTTGGCACTTTCCCTGGCTGCAGCAGAGAACTGAGACCTTAAACCTTTAGCATTTTGGTTTTTTAAATAGCTCATATATTTTTCAACAGTTACTAGACTCTATGGAACTTGCCCATGCTTTTATCTTCAGGTCTAATATGCTAATATCCTGTCTCCATGGTAGCTCTATTGTAGGTAAACCCAGGTCAATTGTTTTCCTTCTAGAGCTAAAATTACCAAGGCACAGCCCATTGGTGGAGAATAGTATGAAGGAGACGAAAGTTTCCTTTTTTGGCAGTAATGGTGCTACCACATTTCACTAGGCTTAGAGAAAGGACTAACTGTACATCTCACCTTATGGAGGCATAAAAGTGTAAGTGCATGCATACATGCAGAAGCACAGGGTTTTGTGTATGGGCATTGTCACTTGCAAGCACATAAGCATGCAAACATTAACAAGTATTTGCTTTGCCATGGGCTTTTAAGGGTTTATGAGATCTATACCAGGCATTTAAACAGCCTGTGCAAAATACTTGCGTGTGATTTTTGCGGTAAGAATCTCTTTCCTAAGAATCACCCCCTCTAATACACTGCTGTGAGTTGGGTCTGAGATGAAACTGGATTCCTGTCAAAATGGTGGTTATGTATAATACCATCAGCTCTGAAGCATTGCTGTGCACACTTTGTGTGCAACTTCAATTAAATATTCAGAAATAGAAGAAGGCGTATCCTTTGACTAATGTACTGCCAGACATATTTTTCTGTATGTGTTCCCTCATCATTCCTGTTCATGCAGCATCCCCAGTGCATGGTTTAATTCATGGTAAATAATTCCCTCTTTCATGCAGCTTTTGCTCCAAGTAATTATCTGGAAGCTTCTGTCCTAACTAAAAGTGAGACCAGCACCTACATGAATGAAAGATGCTTCTCTGTAGTTCATTTATCATCTAAAGACTGGAGCTGGCTCCAAACCTAAACTATAAGAAGGAAGTCGGTCACCTATGTCAGCCCTGCCTGTGTTGACTATAAACTGTGAAAGCTACACATGGATTGTGTATTGCACTAAATAAGTGAATGCATATCCCTGTTCTTTGTTTACCATGAGTCATTCCGGGATAACAAACAGTTGGTTTGAAGTGTTCAACACTCTGTGAGGCTAGACACCATCCCAGGTGCAGACATCTGCCCTAGCCTGACATGATAGTTGAACACAGACCTGCTTCTGTGGATGCTGGGGTTTTTCTAGAATTTTCTTTGCCTAGTGATTGGACTTTCCATTGATATTAAATGTGTATTGTCAGTGGCTCTTGGTGGACACTTGTTGGAGCAGAAGTTGTTGAATGTGGGTAGTATTTTTAAAAGCTATGGAAAGTGTGACTGTGTGAGAAGTGAAGCATCTGTCAGTTACTGTATCAATGTGGTGACACTGACTGTGACACAGTGACACTTCTCTTTCTGCTGTAGATTCCCCAGGTAGATACTCTGCCTGTTTCACTAGGCAATTCAACACTGTCACTGTTCCAGAGGATGTGTTGGAACTTTAATGTGAATCTAATGCATGGCAGGGGATGCTTTCGTTGGAAAGACGACCTGAGAGAGGCAGTAAGAGGGCACTATGTCAGGACAGGGGCACTTGGCTAAAGCTGAAATGGACAAGCGGATCTAGATTTCATTTACAGCCTGAAGTACACCTGTAGATCCTAGGAAAGTTCACACAGTGCCCAGCAGAGAAACCAGTCACTGATGTTAATCTCTCATCTCTAAAAGCACTAATTTTTATACAACTAATTTGTTGATCAGGAGTAATGGGATCAGTGTACTGGAACCTATCTGTCATTAGGTGAAGTACTTCTGCAGTCCTTTCCTGTTGTGCAGTCTGAAAGCAGATACAAGTCAAGATATGACAGAATCTGCTGAGAGCACTGCTGACACCAAGTGAATCTCCTTTTTGATAACAGTTACTTTAGGACATCAGTCTACTTTTGCAACACAATTTGGATAAAGCCTTTTGATGGCACTTAATCAAGATGTGCATTTGTAAATGTTGACAAGCATCTTAAATGTAGTGGTAGACACCTCTGCAGGTAGGTCTGTCTGTGGGGATGAAATTCAACCTAGCAGAACTGTGCTATGAGACAAAAAACCTTGGAATCTCAGGCCACAGACCCTTGATGCAGAAGGAGCTACAGAGCTGGTTATAGATGCAGCAAAGCTTTGCCACCGATATGCAGAAGTTACAGCTAACATGAAGTCTGTCTGCTGCAGTGCCTCTGATCTTATTTCCCTCTGGTTACCACTACCAGCAGGAAGTACAGAGAATGACTCTCCAGTTAATTTATAAATGTTTAGCTGTTTAATTGTATTATGTCCCTATATGGAGACAATGAGTAAAACAATGACCTGAGAGTCAGCATTTGAGGGAAGGAACTCTTACCAGTGAAAGGCCAGCAGAGAGTGGCTGAGGGAGCTGGGATTGTTTGGCCTGGAGGAGGCTCAGGGGTGACCCTGTTGCTCTCTACAACTACCTGAAAGGGGTTTGTAGACAGGTGGGGGTCGGGCTCTTCTCCCCATCAACTAGGAATATGAGAAGAGGAAATGGCCTCCAACTGTTAGAGAAGGTTCAGGTTGGACATGATGAGGAATTTCTTCACAGAAAGGGTGATTAGATATTGGAATGGCTGCCCAGGGAGCTGGTGGAGTCACTCTCCCTGGAGGCGTTTAAGGAAAGGCTGGACATGATGGTCTAATTGCCATGGTGCTGTTCGGCCATAGGTTGGACTTGGTACCTCAGTCTTTTCCAACCTAATCGATTCTGTGTGATTCAGTGAACGGCGACAAGCATGCAGAGCCCGAAGAACTGGCTTTTCATGCTGAAGGCTGCCTGGATCCCTGCCTTCCCTGGAAGTTCCGAGCGGAGCATCCCTGCGAGCCCCGCGCCCCCCAACATGGCGCGCCTGACCCCCGCGCTTCCTGTTCCGGCCGGGTTGCCATGGCGCTGCCCCCCGGCCCAGCCTCCCCCCGCCCGCCGGAGTGTGTTTACATCGGGCAGGAGGAGCCGGAGCCCCAGCGCCGGGGGACACGGGCACGCAGCCGAC
>JAOXXN010000395.1:74971299-74991975 GCA_026770055.1 Myrmophylax atrothorax
AGCCACAAGGCATAGGGGGGCTCACACATGGGGCTTCCCACCTTGGAATCGCAGGGCAGAGAGAGGAGTGGGACCTGGGAGCCCTAGGAACCCCGGGGCTCCCTAGTGGGGGCGGGCACCGCCTGCCCCGGGACGAGGCAAACCAGCGTAATGAGTACTCATCAAGGGAACAAAGAAAGCTCCAGGGATACAATGACCAGGGTGTGGTGTTTGTCAGCACAGCACAGACGAGGTAACAGAATCAGGCAGGGGATTGCAATAAAAAAAGACCCTATTACAAGTAAAACTACACTTTAAAACTTCAACAGCAAGTCTCTTAGTTTTTCAAGGTGTTTTTCAAGTGCTGTCCTCCATGGGATTCATTCCAGCATTTTCCTACAAGAATTTAGGTAAACAGTGAGTTGTAGTTTTCCTCTATGAAGTATAGGTTTTCTGTTAACTTTTCATAACCAGTTCAATTTATTCTTGAAAGTTTTACTCAGACAAAAATATTTCAAGGTTTCAGAATTATCAAAAGTGAAATAATTAATCACCAGAGTATATAATCAATAAAAAGAGAAATTAAAAGCAAGTAATTATTTATATTGATTTATTTTTCTCTCTTATGCTTCCAAAGTCATAAAAGATCAATCTATAAAGTAAAAAAGTGGATGTCTTACAAAAAATGTATTGATATTTTAATGAATACTTGCACTTTCTAGGAAAGAGTTTTTCTTCAGGAAGCATGAAGACAGAAAAGTCAAGAATAAACAATACTTACGGTGTTATAAAAGTAAGATTTATCTAGATACAGAAATAAAATATTCACTTGCTCTCTATTTTGCTAAATTTAAAGATCTATCCTTTTAAGTTCCATGTTACAGATTTTTTTGTTTTTTACTTACACACACAACACATGATTTAAATCAAGTAAAAGTTCTTATGTAATTTGAGAGATTATATGAGTCACTCATTTCTTTAGACAAATTTTTACCCTCTCTGTGAAATATTGCCTATCTCAGATTGTTCCTTCATGTTAGCTTCATATTTTAGATGTTATTTCAAGTCACACTAATCACTTTCGTCATCACTACAATATGAAACAGAATGGAGTTTATGCCTCTCTATTTATCTTGTTAGGTAACTGGAGATTTTCAACACCTGAGAAAGTCAAAGCATTTGTATCTAAAGATATCACTAAAAGAAGTAATAAAAGAATGAAAATGAGTAGGAGGAGAGAGAAAAAGAATTCTAATTTTGCCAATGCTTCTTTCGTTCAAATTAAGCACTTTAAAACATTTTGACATCCATTGAAATCCATTTGAAATCCAGGTTCTATTCTTTTTTAGAACAAATTATATTAATATTCTTTATTTTTATTTTATGCATACAAGATTTTTAGCTAGGTACAGTTAATTATAAGAGTCAGGAGCGCTCTGGCAGCCAGGAGGGACAACTGTGTCCTGGGGGGCATCAGGCACAGCATCACCAGCCGGTGGAGGGAGATGCTCTGCTCTGCTCTGCTCTGCTCTGCTCTGCTCTGGTGCGGCCTCACCTTGAATGTTGTGTGCAGTTTTGGGTGCTACAATATAAGAAAGACATTTAAGCTATTAGAGAGCGTCCAAAGGAGGGCAACAAAGATGGTGAAGGGCCCAGAGAAGAGGAGACTGAGGGGAGACCTCACTGCAGTTATAACTTCCTTGTGAGGGGAAGAGGAGGGGCAGGCAAAGATCTCTTCTCTGTGGTAACCAGTGACAGGACCCAAGGGAACAGCCTGAAGTTGTGTCAGGGGAGGTTTACGTTGGATATTAGAAAAAAGTTCTTCCCTCACAGGGTGGTTGGGCACTGGAACCCCAGCGAAGTAGTCACAGCACCAAGCCTGACGAAATTCAAGATGCATTTGGATAATGTTCTCAAGCACATAGTGTGGCTATTGGGGATGGTCCTGTGCAGGTCCAGGAGTTGGATTTGATGGTCTTGTGGGTCCTCTCCAACTTGGTATATCCTGTGATAATTAGCTAGATTTGTTATACTTGAATGTTTAAATTAAAGGTGTTTGAGTTTCTGAAGTTTGATCCCTGGTATTGACAATAACTTCTCTTAAAGCATAAATATATCCAGAGCTTTTGAGCAAGTTAGATTCAGCCTTCACATCCTCATTCACACACCAACATTACAATATAGCTGCATATGATACAAGCATTACCTAGTGAGTTAAAAGCAAAATATTTTTTGCACAGAAGTGTGGCTGCCACACCATTTCATACAGAATGTCAGTTTCCTGTCATTTGAATAACTAAAATTTCTAAAATCAGTTACAGTAAGATTGTTCAAGCAGATACTTAGAAAATAATGCCAAGTTATCTGTTATAGACCAACAATAATCTCACTATATTTCAAAAATATATTTTTCCTATGCTAATTCATAAACAAACTTGTACATGATAATGGATAATTTTCACACTTCAGCTGCATTTTAAACATGTTTATTGAAAATAAGAAACTAAAGATCATGAAAAGTTTTGTATACAATCAATGCAACCATCAAGTTTTGCATGTTTATAGGATTTTTCTAAAAAGAGACCAGTAATTTAGAAAATGTCCTATTTCTGAACTATGTGTTGGATTCTTTTCCCTTAAGTACTATTCTATACTTGTGACATACATACTTTCTTGCAATTTCAAACATTACAGCTTACTTTTCTGTTTTGCTTATGGTGCCTAGTCAATAAAAGGTTTTTATACTTATGAATGTATGCAGCATTCTTCTACCACCATTTCAGCTTTTTTGAGTATATGATCCCTCTTTATCAACATCTAGTCTACAGTAACATAAAATTTTCAGGTATATCTCCTTGAAAAATACGTATCCCACTAAAATCCAAATAGAAAGGAACTGTGGATGACAAACTTGTTTTGCTGAATTGTGAGTAAGGTGTACAGTCTAATACTCCACTACAAGAGAAAAACACATGTACTGAGTGCTAATTCTAAATCAGCTTTATGAGTCTTCCAAATAAGAGAATATTCACCCTTGATCCATCACAGTGTGATAATGGCTGGTACTACTCCACAGGGAAACAAACCCTTCCCTTGTACATCTCTTCATTGCCAATAAGCACTTGACAGATTCAAAGGCCTGGGACAGATTCAAAAGGCAGGGAAAGAGGGTAATGGTAGCACCTATTCTAAATGTTGTTTCTTCCCTCCCTCTGCTAATGTTTTTGGATTCCAAAAAGTGTAGGCAAGTGAATATTCTTTTTCTGTAAGAGAAGTCAAAGTATCTCCTTTTTGCCATTAGATTTCATGAAAGTTCCCAGGAAGATTAAAAAAACCCTTCAAGTTATTCCACTTAGGAAAAATGTTTTGTTAACAGGAGGTATTCATGAACCGGCCACAAAATACTCTGGGAAAAGAGATTAAGAAAGCTTATGTTTTATCTGCCAGTAGAGCTCTTGGTGGTGAACTATATTACAGAAGGCTTTGCCAGTACATATCAAACCAACTGATTCCATTCTTGCCTCGTTAGACACAGATATAACAGACTACCACGTCTGTGACATGTTTCTCAAGAATCCATGCTTTTGGATAAACAGAATAGTAACAACACTGCCAGTCACCTGTCTTTCAACAATCATATGTATGCTTTTCGTGGTTAGTAACATCTAAGGAAAGAAAATCTGGTTTATATTTCTTTTTTTTTTATATCAAGAACAAAATTCAATATCTTTTATGGCAAGACAACTAGCTTTAGACTTGCTGACTGATTGATGCTGCTCTGTGATACTGCATACTCAAGTTATACCACTACATGCACAAAAATCAATTAAATAAGGAAAACCATAAAATATTGGACTAATCTTAAAGGAACTGAATAGCAACCCTGGTTTTACTTTGATATGCACACTTCAGTTCCTTTTACTTTGTAAAAGTTATAAACAGCTACAGAGTCTTAAGGCAACTCTTTTCTTCCTGGATAACCATTTAATGAAATGATAAAAATGTTAAAGATCCACTCATTTAAAAATACTGAAGCACTGGTTTTCCAAAAGTTAGATTTCTTTAAGAATTCTCACCTTTTTGAAGTGCTAAGGAATTTCATTACAGATTATCAAGTCCAAGAAGTTGGCCTAGTTCATATCTTACCACACTATTTTGTAGAGGTAATTAAACATATTTCTTACTTCTTGTTTAAATTCTGTTTGGTTTGAGGGCCTGTTCGTTTGCTTTATTTAAAAAAAATCAAATGATCTAGAACATTTTTATTATCATTTGTATCTCATAGTAAGATAATAATTGTTAATAGTCAAGATCTTGAAAGCTTCACTGTTTTTTCTATTTTTTGTGATATTTTGCATTGTAATCATACAATAGACAAATAGTTACAGGATATCTCATCTAGAAGCTTTTAGCTGAGTAAGTATTAACCATTAGATTACTTACAAAACTATATGAAATGCATTTTTTCCTCTTTTAAAGTTTAATGTCATTTTTAAAAGAAAAAATCCAGAAGTTTCCTATTATTTTTTATGAAAATGCAAGACAGATTTGCAATCATTCCTTTTAGCTAAAATTACCATTTAACTTGCTCTTATGTAATTTCTGCCCTTAGCTTCAAAGTTGGTGTCAATTACAAGCCATGTCTATTATGTTTATACATTTGAAACACAAACATACTTGTATATAAACACTCCCTGAGTTTACAATGACAAATGTCCCAGGTAGGACTTTCTTTTTGGAATTCAAGTCAAAGCCTGAAAGACTCATTGTTAAAGAGTTTATGGCCAAGAACAAATGTAATGTAAAGCCAGAGTTCTGTATGTTTGCTACAAATAAGCACTAATCAAGGATATTAAAAATCATTAACGTGTATGCATTCTAATAAATGAATCTGCTGTTAAAACCAGAATACTTACAGACTGACAAGTGCATGTTTGTTTGTATTATGACCTTCCATTTCAATTGTTCATTAGCTTTCTGTAGCTTGCAGTTTCTCTAGGTTTACTTGGCATAGATGTGACTTTCTGATGCTAGATTATGTCTTTCATAGTAAAGTGATCAGAAACCCAAACTGAGTAATGGAAGATGTAGTTTCTCAAGCAAGCTGCATAAATCCTGGTAAGTAATTTCAATCCTGACTTATTTCTTTTGTTTCTTTTCTTGTTGAAGAATCTCCAAGGGCCAGGAATGGAGTTATAAGATCTCCTGTTACATTTGAGACTTTTGATTTCTCCTACATTCTTAAGGTATTGATGAAAGCTTCAGAAAATTATCAAGTTTGGGACAGTAGTTTCATTGGCAGCATTTCCACAATTGTGAATTTGGACTTATAAAAGTATTCAACTGTCAGAGTAAGTTCCATTAAAACCCCAGCTAGCCACGACAAATCATACTCTACAAACTGTGTTTCCTCTTCCCTCCGTCTATACTTTCTGTCAGCATACAAAATTCTTCCATACCCTGACACCACAGGATCTGTTCTCCCCATGATAAGACACAAAACCAAAGGCCACATTTCTCTCTATGTGTGAGCTTTCATAAAAGCAGATGATCTGAAAGACATACTTTGCATATATACCATGGAGGTTGTGGAAAATGAACAGGAAAGGAAAGAGTCAGAAAAAAACCCTGAAATCATCTATTGATTTCTAGAGTCACTCCTGATCTATTGATTTCTTTAGATTTGGTTGTGATTAAAATCAGTGCAAACACTTTCTAAAATAGGCTGTTCAGAAAGGAGTTCCCTAGTTTCGTTTTTGTTCCCTCATCTCTTTCAGTTTCATCAAGGCCTATAAGAGATGCTAGAATACACGAAAAATAATTTCTGTGGAATTAGGAATTTAGATCTCTTTCCTACACTTCCTACAGTAAAACAAGTCAAGCCATGGCAAGATATGTAGTTTTGCAGGAGTTCAGCTGGCTATTTTAGCTATGTAAAACAGTAAGCTCCTTGAGAGGATGGCTTGAAGGATGGCTTGAAGGATGGCTTGAAAGATGTCAAACCAGTTATAGCAGGAAAAATATGAATTTATAGGTCCTGGGGCATAGACATTCTAGAATGGGGTTACAGTCTTCATACCAAACCAAACACTGAATTACTTTGCTTGTAGTTAAGCTGGATGCAACTCTGTTAGTTGCACATCAATGACAAAATTACTCAGCTGAAAAATTGTAAGAATTTAACATCTTTCTCTACCTCAGATGTGATACATATTCAAGTGCTGGGGATCTAATACCTTTTTTCTGCCTCAGAAAATGAAAAGTCTTTGGTTGTCCTTATCATGTGACATCTGTAAATATTAAATTCAAAGCTGGCACACAGACATACCTAAATCAAACTTCAGAATGCACAGTTCTTCAAGAAATAAATAAAGAACTTTATTTTTTTACAATATTTAATTAAACTATTTTCTTATACTAGATTTTAATACTGAAGCAAATAATAAACACACTTAAAATTCAGTGCAAATGAGTTAAAAAACAATACAGGATCTTTAAAGTTTTGAACTGTACAGCAGAAATCTATCTAGAAATCCAGAAAAATTTTTGCTGTGTCCTGCATTGCCCCTGACGTTCACAGAATGGAGTCCATATTAGTGAAAATGAGAGAAAATTGTGTTCTCTATTACATCAACACTATACAAGCTAAAAAGACTGAGCAGAATAATAATAATAATAACATGAAGTAAATAAATATCATTAAGGATTTCTTTTTACATTAGAATCATAACTGAAGTTTTGTGTGAAACACAGACATTAAGGTTTCATGAAAGCTGAAATAAGATTGATTGTAGCCTATATATTTTGTTCTAACACCAGTAAGCTTCCTGTTACCATTTGCCATCTCTAATACATTGAGATTTGCATCATATAATAGTGTATTCTGCTTTGTCCCAATTGTTGAAACAGAATGAATCACAAAGTTGACATTATTTCACATTTGACAGCCTTCTAGAAGAGAATTTATAAGCTTATATCCTAATTCATCAAAAAAGGGGAATGGAGGAAGAAACGAGAAAGGGAACAGAGACAAGAAAAACAAAACAGTTTTGTGGTTTGAGCCTGAAGGCTTGCATGCCTCATCACTCAAGGGAGTTACCTTGAGTGAGCAGACAAAAAATTGCTTTCCTTTAGATTACACAGTTCTGATGCAGGGATCTGAAGGCACCATGCCTGAGTAGCACAGATATCAGCCATTTCTGCCATCTGCCCCACAGTGGGAATGCTAGATGAAATCAAACAAGTTTGCAAAGTTAGCATAATGAATGGCATCTCCCTACACCTGATGAAATGGGGAAAGACTTTTGAAGTTGTGTATTAGTCATTAGCAGAAAGACAAATACACTGCACTTATAAAGCCAGAAAGACTTAAAAATTAAGAAATAGAGGGAAAGTCCTGCCACAAAGTAGTAAACTGCTTCCCTTCCATCATTCAGTGAAAATTAGAAAAAAATAGGAGTGAATACAGGAGACAGAAATAATCTTAGGAATCATTAGTTGTTAATTAAAAATTATATACAATTCACGATGATACTTCTTTTCTTTGAAAATAACAGATCCCTACCAAATCTAGAGACTCAAGAGCTCCTAGGCATCAGACCATGTGTTGACTCAAGTTTTAGTTGATGAACTTCAGAAAAGTTAATCCAGTTTTAATTCTCCAGATAGCAGAGTTAAGTTTTTCAAACATGGTTGAGGAAGTTAGAATATTTATATCACACGTAATTCTGGAGTTTCTTCCAACTCCAGGAGAACTGGTTGGCATGGAGCAGTGTGGTTTGTGACCGTATCTACCGAATGTGAAAGCAGTCAGCATATCCAATTCAGCAGTTGAGATCTTGGTATCTCTGCCCTCTTGAACATTATTTAAGACCCATATAGATAGTGAAAGGGATTATTTATGGTATGTAATAGGGAATGCTTTTAATGGGACATAGGAGTACAGTTAGATTTCCAATTTCTAATATGAAATGTCCAAGTTCTAATGTAGAGTTGAAAGCCTGAACATGAAAAATGACATTTCTAGCACTGACTTCTGAGGGAGAGAGAAAAGGTGAGATGAACTCTTCATAGCAGTCCAAAACTTTCACCTCTGCAGAATAAACTCCTGAAGTGACACTGCCTGGACAAAAGACCTCATTAGGACTAGAAGACAGACACAAATTCTGCATGTACAACTTGCAAAGCTGGAGGTTATATTCACAGAAATCAATGTGACTAAATGTTACTCTAAGATTCTTTGGTATACAGTTATGTCTCTTACAGAAGTTACTTGTTATTCATATTAGCTTTCCAGCAGACTATGAAAATTCCTTCACTATAAACTACAAGTGAGGACAACTAGAGAAAAAACACACTAGTTTCTTGAAAAATTAGTGACTTTTCATTATGAGACTCAATGGATTCAGCATAAAGGCGTGTTGTTGATAGTTTCCAATTTCTGCTTTAGGTTTAAAAAACTTCCCACAGAAATTTTAATTAAAGATCAATATTTTGTATTTAATTATCCCAAGATTCAGCATCTAGGCCTAACAAAAAAAATTCTGCTGTTTTCACAAAGGTCAAAAGAGTTTTTCTAAAACTTTGACGAATAAAGCTTTAAGCCACCCCTAAGGTTGATTTGAGCATTGGGAAAGCAAATGACAGAAACTTCCCAGGAAGCAAAATAAACCCCATGAATTTTAAACCTGACTTTGAGAAGAACTCTGATTAACCAGAAATTGAATTTAAATCCAAAACTCATTCTTCAGCCCAGGGGATACACTTGTCCCTAATGTCCATGGGACAGCTTGCATAACCACACCGTTCCCATTGACGTATGTGACAAACTCTAAGAATCAGAGATCATCTAGTCTAACTCCTCCAACTATGTCTAGGTAGATCAGGTTCCACTAGACCAGGTTGCTCGAAGCCCCATTCAACCTAGCCTTGAACACTTACAGGGATAGGACATCCACAGCATCTCTGGGCACCCTGTTCCATTGTCTCATCACTCTCATAATAATCTCTTGCCTACATATAGTCCAAATCTACCCTCTGTCAGTTCAAAAGAGTTGCTCCTTGTCCTGATACTACCAGTCCTGATTAAAAATGTCTCCACCTTTCTCACAAGCCCCTTGTAAGTACTAAAAGGCCATATCATAAGGTCTGCCCAGAGCCTTGTCTTCTCCAGACTTAATAACCACAGCTCTCAGACTTTCCTCAAAGGTGAGGTGTTCTGGCCCTCCAATCATTTTTGTGGTCCTCCTCTGGACCCAGATTAACAGGTCCAGATCTTTCCTATGCTGGAGGCCCTGGAACTGGACTTAGTACTCCAGGTGTAGTTTCACAAGCAAGCAGTAGTGATGCAGAATTATCTCCCTCAACCTGCTGGCCACTCGTCTTTTAATGCAGCAGAGGATATGATTGGCTTTCTGGGCCATGAAGCCACAATGACAGATCACATTCAGGTTTTCATCCATCAGTAAGTACCCCTGAGTCCTCTGCAAAGCTGCTCTAAATCTAGTCTGTACTGATACTGTTAATACTGGTGATTGCCTCACCTCGAATGCGGGGCTTTGTACTCATTTTTTTTTAACTTTGTGAGGCTCACATGGGCCCACTTCTCAAGCCTGTCAAGGTCCCTCTGGATGGAATCCCTTCCCTCAAATGTATTAACTGTGCCACTCAGCCATCTTCAAACTTGCTAAGGATGCAATCACTCCCACTGTGTCACTAATAAAGATATTGAACAGTACTGTTTCCGTTACTCAGATATCTGAGGGACACCACTTGTGTTTGTTTATGAGAATTTATGAGAATATACTGAATATGTCACTTGTTACTGATATAGGAGACTGTGTTTCTCCTGACAGTCCTTACATACACAGGGACACATCTCCTACCTCATGACAATTCTGCACTCATCTAGTTTCAATAATAACCAAGGCATTTCTGTTCAGGAAAAAAAAATTATGGGAAGGGTTAAAGTTTTGCTTATGTTAAAAATGCTTGTAGTCATAACATTTTTTTTTATCATTGTTCTCAGACAGGAAAAATCCACAGACACACTTGCCATCCTTGTAACTTCTGCAAGACTTCAAATGGAGCTTGTAATATTCACTGAGACATACCAAGAGCTCCCTGAAGTTCAAGCTTTCACATCTAATAACTACAAAAGTTATAAAGCCATTTGTAGTAAAGTTGTCTTGTTCTACTGCTTTAAGCAATTAGCATCTCTTCTGTCATATGGATTTATGAGAATGTTATGGGGGCCTAGTCAGCTTCTACTTTGACCAGGTCACTTCCTACAAAAAAGAATGTCAGGGATCACTATTAAAATAGTTCCCAACTTCACAAATTACTTCTGGGACACATTTATGGTTCAAAATCCTGCAAAAGAAATACACAATCTCCACAGCCAAAACAACTATTCAAGAACAAAGCAAAATGTGTTCTTCTCCCAACAAGTATACAGAATTTGAATAATACACTTGATAATGTTAAGCTATTTTCACTGTAATTGGCTTCTACCTAAAAACAATTTTTTTCAAAATCTGAAGTGGAAATGAAACTTTTCTCATTTCTATGAGAAGACAGTTTGTCAAGTGATTCTGATTATACCCACAAGTACATTTGCCTACACAACATGATGCTAGTAAGTAGCTGCTTTTACCTCCAGTGCAAAAGTGCTGAAACAAAATCATCTATTTTCCTAGCCAAGAGTGGGGTGAGAAACATACCTGCATACTTAACACAGGATGGCTGTAAGTGTTATGGTTTCATTAATCTATAGAAAATATAAACTAGTGGTTCTTTCAGTTTTGAAATCTAAAGTCAACACATTTTTTTGGCTTATGAAACGCTACTTGTAGATGTTGAAAAATAGTCACAGTATGCAGGCTTTCTACAACTCTAGTAGGAAAACAGGAGGATAATGATAGGACAATCTTCTTTGGCAGACAAGATAATAATATTTACAGAGAAACTAACAGTAAAAGCCATTTCAGACAAATAACAAAGAGAAAAAATGATAGAGCAGACAGCCAGCAAATGAGATATTTTCTGTAAGGCTCAGGCTTTGAACTGTGTCTTAGAAATCTGTAGCTGAATTGGAAGAATGTATCAGGCTTGTGAAATCAAAACCTCAGAATGTTTCATTTTGTCCACGTTCATCTAAAGAGTCTCCAGTTCACTGGCTCTACAGTATAAAGTGTAAAAATTATGGTTGGTTAACAGAGCTATACTAGTTGGAATATCAAAAGAGCTATGTATTGCTGTGGCAGATCAGAATATATGTTTCTGTCTTCAAACATCTATCTGGTTCTCCTTTCCAAATTAATTAATCTAACAAATGTATCTTCTGTTTACCTGCAAATCTTGCCAAGGTATTTTGAGGCATATTATATAGTTTGGGAAAAAATTTGACTTCCACCATGCCAATAGCTAGCAATTTTAAGTGTAATGGTCTCTAAAGTTTGGTCTGGAATCCTCAGAAATAGGAATAGTTGCTATTTTACAGACAGTTGCTTTGGTCATCTTAAGGTTGGGGGTCTTTCTTGGTTTTACTTTTCCTTTTAGTCATTTCAAAATATTACATTTTAATAAAAAGAATCCATTATGTTTAATTTTCACCATGACACACAATTGTGGGACTGCATTTTCACATGTATTTCATCCCATCTTGTTCACTCATGTAATGTCTAGACAATAATTTCAAAACTAGGGTAGGACTTTAGCTTTTGCCATTCATTCCCTTTTATTTGTGTAGGTGTTCATCCTGCACAATTTTTTCATGTTTTATGACAGAAGAATAAGACACACTAAAAACCTCTATGAGGCCAGTTTTCCTGATTACTGGAAGTTCATTTGAAGCACTCCCTGAGACATCTGGACCCTCCCCAGAGGAGATCTAAAGAGGCTTCTGTAGATATAAAGCAACAAGTAAATAACACTGAAACAAGCCATATTTTTTTCTGTTTCAAGAACAGATTAAAAAATGGGAACAACTTCTGCCTATCAAACACAACAAATCATGTGACAGTAGTCTGATATGACATAATGTGTCATATGTCCAAATGCCATCCAATGTTCTTAGACCTGTGGTGTGATTCTTGTGCAGCGCCAAGAGCAGGACTCGCTGATCCTTTTGGATCCCCTCCAACTGAATGTATTCTATTATTCTAATAGAACTGAGGATTATACTATTTGAAAAGTGGGTAGTGTCTCCTTAAACAAAACAAACCTTTTTTTCTTACCTGCTGTTGCTAGTGGAGCACCCAACAATTTCCCATATGTCTGGTAATTTGAAAGGTTTTCCATTTCCTTATTTCCATCTACCTGAATTTCTTTCAACAGCAGACAATCGATAATATCATCAGTGCTAAAAAGAGAAGACAAGAAAAAATACTTGTCCAGAGAAAAATCATTTTATTGGCAGCAGTGATAGTACTGCGATCTCTCCATAATAACCCAAAATAGTTTCACTGACACATGGAATGTGGCTGCTGAATCCCACCAAGGTTTTGGAATAAAAGAAGGAAGAGAAAAATCCCATAGCAAGATTTTGTGCGCTTTCAGTAAGAAAGGAATTAAATCAGAATAATAGAACACAGAAAGCCTTTTAATTAATTGGATTTATTTTAATATACTTCGCAGAATCTGAATTTTCATATCAAGATATTTGCTAGCTCTGCTGAAATAAAATTTATTAAAAAAAAAGAAAAAAGAATCCTTTGGGATAAATTTAGAAATGGAAGATTGCAGAAATCTTCCGCAGTACTGAAAAATATTTGTAACTTGCTGTGGCGTGAAGACTTCATAGTCTGCCTCAAGCACAAGCCACACAAGAAGTACAAGAAAAGGAATAAAAAGTGTTTCACTTACTATCAAGAATACTACTTTCTACCATAATTCCATGAAGTGGAGGTAGACATTAGAATATCGAGAGCTTTACTGTCATTTTTCCCAATCTCAAGAATCAGTCTCAAGAATTTAAAGAAAATAAAACCCACAAGCCAGCTCTCAAAATAATTATTTTGAGTAACAAATACATGTTAAGTTCTTTTGTTCTTCTCATTTTGCTTTTGACAATTAGCTTGTTGGCAAATCACTTGCAAACCTTTTGTTATACAACCATGAGTAGCATAGAAGTCACTTTCAAGCAACAGTACACATGATCCTAAGAGTCAAAGCCTTAAAAAAACCAAGAAAATCTCAAAAGTTCCATTACAGTCATAGGTATCCACAGTCTTATGAAATGCATGTTGTATAGACTACAACTTGCTTTGCAAATCCGCTTTTCATTTCCTTGAAATTGGCCTCAGGCAGGGGGACCCATTCCTCTTCAAAACTTCTGTTGCAATCCAATTTCAGTTCCCATTCTCTCTTGGAGATTGTATGGAATAACCCACAACAATTTTCCAGTAACAAGCATGCATACAGTATTGTGTATGCATGTATATACAGATATACACACTAGCACTGAAATATGGCTCTGCTAAATAAACAGTGCAAAAAGGTAACAATTATATATGTCACTTATACTGAATTTAGTACATGTTGTAAATTATTGAAGCAGTATCAAGTATGTGGAAGATTTTTAGTTATTCTTGCCATGGATTAAGTGGTTTTTGAAGTCTGTTCTCTATTCTGGGAGGAGGGAATAAAAAAAGAAAGAGGGAGCGATGTGGCAGTAAGAGGTCTTGCCACTGGTAGTAATATTTCAATTTTTTCCCTAACCATTTTGCACATACAAAAAACACAGAAAAACATTTCAGCTGAGTGGCAAGGTAAAAACCTCCTTCAATTATTTCTCTGCTGCAAAACCTTTTACTGTTAAACACGTGCACAAGCAAAATATATAATGGTTATCTAGCAAGGTCATATAAATATGGAACAAGAATAATAATTAGCTTTGCAGTATAGTTTGAGGTCTGCAAACAAAGGAAACTAAACATTTTATTATGAAGTGCCTGTACATGACAGGAATGACTGCTAGCTACAGTAACACTAAGAATCTGATCATGATAGGCTGGGACTGTTATAATAATCAGTGTAATAAGACATATTAGGACATGTTTATACTAGTTTTTAAAATCAAATTTCATTACCCCCTTTTAGTGTACTTTAATTCATGTTAAAGAGTGATCTGGAAGTGCTTGAACCATGCTGTCCTATCCCAGCTAATAATAATCATTGAAACAGACAGAAATTCCTGGCTTCACTAAAAAAAAATATTTTGTTGTGAATACTTCTAAATGAGCCTTTGCAGAAATTGTCCAGTGACAGATAGTGTTCCTGTTCAAAGAGTTTTGGTAATGTATTAGGCAGTTATAGCTGTACCTTTAACTACACCTAGAAAGTGCTATGAACAGCAGCACAAAGAGAAGCTGCTATGACTTTTCAGGGTTGGAAAAAATATATATGAATATCTCTCTCTCTCCCAAAAATTCTGATTTTTAAAATGTTTATGCTACAGTCATTTAAAAAATCAAAATAGAAGTTTCCTCACTATTTCTTTGTATTTTTGTGTCCTTCATGAGGACTAAGTATTAGATTTGTGTCTTCCACAAGGATGAAGGATTTTAAACCAAGACATAACCCAAGCTAAAACATGTCCAGAACTCGGGCAAACTCTTTTCTACCTCTTCCTGATTTTGCAGGTGTTTGTTGTTACAGGCATTATATCTATGGATAAATATTATAATCAGAAGAAAAGAACAGTTTGTTAAATATTCTGCTAAATAATCATGGTTCTCAGTATCTCCCTTTCTTTATTTAAGACCCTTTAAGTTTGTTTTCTGGTACAGACTTTATCATTCCAAGCACAAAATCTATTCAAGCAGTAAAAACAGAATCTTGAAATTACTTAAAAAAAAAAACCCACAAAAATAAATAAACCTTTTCCTTTAATGCAGTATTTTGTATAGAATCAGTATAAGATGGTTCACCCAAGAGTATTCATCCTTTCTGAAAAATGGTTAATGAAAACAAAAAATTCCTTGTGACATTGCACAGTGGTGGGTTCTTTATGTATATATTTGCAGCACAAGGTAAATCTGGTTAATTAAATCATTCCTTTAAATTCATGATTTTCAAAAAGGCTCTTTATTAGTATTTGAACCAAGAGTACCTAACCCAGACATGAATTCTTCTATATCAGGATATAGCAAGATGGATATTTTCATTCCCATTTCTTCAGCAATAAACAGCCTAAACTATAAAATCACTGACATCATTTCAGAATGCTCCATCATAAAGGGCTTTTTTCTAAGCATGCCTTTGAATTGACAGACTAGAACAGCACTACAGCAGTCCTGGGATTTGGGAAGCAGCATCTTAACAGCATGTTGTGTGGCAATTGATTCACAATATGAGGCATGGAGAATGTCCTGCCAAAAATGGGCTGAAGAAGAAAATACACCAGCCACTGAGAATGCTTTATCAACTGATGTTTTTAATGTGGTTTGAATGTACTTAATGTAAAAACTGCTTTGTCACTGTTCTTCCCGGAATACCCTGCCAAGCCAGGGGGCTGGGGGAAAGATTGTGACCTCATGTTTCCTGTAACCCTTTCCCATTGAATGTAAATCCCCTTACTCTTATTGGCCCAAAGCCAGATTTCCTTTTTGTCCCTAATTGGTGAGTTTGTATCACTCCAAAGTCCACATAACCCTGTTCCCCTGAATAAACTTCCTCTTTTTGTTCCTCTCCCCCTCACTGGTGGTCTCTGTGTGTCCTTCAATGGGGCTCTCAAGGACCACGTGGCAGGGGGGTGAAGAGAGAGAGCACACATCTCCTCCTAGGTTTATGGGCTAACCGTTCCAGGACCAGGAGGATCACCATATCATTGCAGAATTCCTTCAGCACACAGCCTCACGAGGCATAAAGGAAACCCACACTCTCAGTAATGATTCCTTTTTCAAGTAATTTAACAGACTCAAAAAGTATGTGACTTAGACATTATTATTGAAAAGAGGTACATGAGGTCTAAGATCCCTGCCAGGGGAGTAAAGTCCCATGTTTCTGAGGTACTTAGTGTTTGGTCTCTCTCCTACTTAGCGTTGGGATTTGTATTGTATTTCAGAAAATCAAAAGTTTATGAAAGTCCTCCAGGGCCATCAGCTCTGGTCCTTTGCTGTCACGTAAAATTTTATTGGTCCTTTTTATAGGATGATGAAGCCCTATATAAATGTTATTTAAGATTTTTATATGGTTTTATTGGTTTTGGTTTATTTTTAAATCTTATGCTCCTGACAGGGTTCATTGTTTTCAAATACGTGATTCAAACCTTTTCATTTCTACCCTTCATTTAATTTTATAATAATTCCTCTTTAGTCTTCTTTAGTCTTCCAGCAACACTTAACACTATTTCTTCTTCCTGATATGGAAGCCACTCTTCCTTCCCTCATTTCACTTGCTTCTTTCGTGGCTTCAAAATATATAAAATGTGAATGTTGTTTTGTTCTTTCATAATTTTGTTTCATGTTTTATCTTGTCCTACTTACTCTAGTCCATCCTAAAAATAACTGGTTTCTATGATCATATTAACCATTCCTTTGAATCAAAATGTTGTTATTTTATGTAAAACGGTTACAATGACCATGCTTTGTTGTCAGATGTTTTTACGTCCTGGTAGTTCTGTTATTTTACCTTTACTGACCAAAAAGTGACAGTCAAAATTTTTGATTCTGTTTTATTTTTTAAAGACAAATTCACATTTCTTATAAATGAAGAAGACTCAGGGGAGACCTTACTGCTCTACCTGAAATGAAATTGTAGCATTGGGGGGGGTCAGCCTCATCTCCCGGGCAACTAATGACAGGATAAGATGATACAGTCTCAAGCAGTGCCAAGAGAGGTTCTGGTTGGACATCAGGAATAATTTCTTCACTGAAAGGTGGCTAACCATTGGAACAGGCTGTCCAGGAGTATGGTGGATTCACCATCCCAGGAAGTGTTCAAGAAATGACTGGATGTGGCACTTAGTACTATGTTTTAGTTAGCACAGTGGTATTCTGTCCAAGGTTGGGCTCAGTGGTCTGGAAGGTCTTTTCTAACCTTAATGATACTATCCAATGATTCTATCGTGATGATTCTATGAAAAATAAAATATTTAGAAAGCTCAAAACTTCAGAATCTTACTAAATAAAAGAACAAAATATCAGCCTGCTTAAATTTTGTTTTGCTTTATTTTAAAAGTACACTTTTCCCCATACTGCAACAGAGCTGTACAGGCACACAAAGTAGTGAAAGAAATAAAAGAGTCCTGGACAACACATGCATGTAGTAACATCATTCTGTTCTTTCAGGCAGCTGAGCATGAATTACTTCTTCCAATTACCTTGTGCATTCACTGCAGCATGCTGTCACTACTTTTTTCTATCTGGGATGGTGTTTCAGGCAGACGGCCCTCTTTAAACCTCAGCCTTAGCTAATCATTGAAGACATCAAGCAGCTGCATACTCAATGTCAACTGAAATAGAGCCACAGAGTCAAGTGCCATTAGTGAACATCTGGCACTAAAGACAAGATATTTTAGTATCTCTACTGGTGAACATAAAGACACATCAAAGTTTTTCTCCCTTCAGACCATACTATTACAGGAACTGTTTTCCAAGAGCTCCATCCATAATTTCCACTGTGAATATTTCATTTCTCACAGATACCTAATGCCAAATACCATATGGATTATTTTTAGCAGTTTGCTTTTCTTTACTGAGAGCACAATATTATCCTCCCTACTAGACTGCTTTTCATATATTCCTTTAGTCATTCTGATTTTTTAGAGGGGAAGGAGAAAAGAAGAAGAGGAGATTATTTTTTCCTGATTGCTTTTTCTTTAATTTAGGTGGTTCTCTTGACCACTAGACACCAGGTTTGTCACTGTGAGTATCAGTCTTCAGCATCATACTGTCAAGCAACACATTTATCTTTTCAGGTTTCCATAGTAACTACTGCTTAGTACAGACCTTTGTAAACTGATTAAACAAAGACACTGTAGATCTGAAAAATGGATACATCTGGATGCTGGTTTATTATTAAAAATTTATAGATATAAATGTATGTATATATAATTATACCTGCATGTTAATATGACACAGCATATATATTTAAAAATATCAGCTGTATGCAGATCACTATGTGTGATATGTATACTGTATATTAGAACTGAAAATAAATAATAATAGCACAAACTATACAAATGTATTCATTATGAAGACCTGTCCAAATGGAGACACAAGTTCAAGAGAAGTTGAATCATTTTCTCCTATAAATTCAATGGCTGTGCTGTCAGTTGTCACTGAGTCTGATGGTATTCATAATACTAAGTGACAAAAGAGTTCCAGCTATCTAATATACCCACATATAACTGTAAGAAAGCAAGTGTGCACTTTATCCATCTAATTTATGACATATATGAAATAAATTGGCTAATGTCAGTTCAATTATTTGTGCTGCCACTAGGAAACATGTTGTATCAGATCGCCCTGTTGATTGCCTTAAAACACAGATGTTGTAAAAGGCAAATTGAGATCAGATTTCTCTCCTGGCCTGGTCAAAGGTGAGATGTAAAACAGAAAAAATCATTAAAATAGTGCATCAACCCTTAACGCGCTCACTAATACAATATTTTGTGTAGTTCAGTTCTCGCTATGGAAAAGGGAATGAGAAGTTAAACATGGGCTCTAAGAATGTCAGAAATGTCAGAAAGATGCTGTAGATCCAGTTATTCATCCTACTCTGAAAATTATCTAAGTTAGGGAATATATGACAGTTGTCTATAAAATCTATGGGGTGTCCAGTGAAATGGGCAGGAAGCAAGTTTAAAACTAAATAGTAAGTTCTCCCCTTCTGCTCCATCTAAATAGTGAAAATCAGTGTTTCAGGAACCTAAAGAAATTAATACTCTATATGGATTCAAGAAAGATTAAATAAATTAATGGAGGATTTATGGCACTGTTTGATTGCAGAATCATTTTGGTTGGAAAAGACCTCTAAGATCATTGAGTCCAACCATCAACCCAGCACTGCCAAGTTAACCATTAAACCATGTCATTAAGTGACACAGCTACATGTCTTTTACATACCTCCAGGGTACCTCAGCTACCTCCCCAGACAGCCTGTTCTGATGCTTGCCAACCCTGAGGTCCAGGGAGCACACTAAGCCAGGAGTCAGGTGTGGCAGCTCTCTAGGTCTCCCTGCAGACTGAGGTTGTTCCTTGCCCATGGATATGGGGTTTACAATGGGTTTGAGAAGGAGAGCATTTGGAGATTGTGCAACACTGTCAGTGTTAAGGGGCAAATGACAATTGAGGAACTGCTGGGGTGTTTTGTCTAGGAACAAGCATAGGAAAATAGGGAGATGAGGGGGAAATGGGGCTGGCTGGTGATCACTACACACAATCAGTACACAGTTTGGCTTGTCTCCTGACTAAACATAATTTTTCACTTCTCCTGGATGAGGGACACGTGTATATAGGAGTCTAACTGCCTGTAAAGGGAGTGGGACCTGAGGCCACAGATGCTTCTTCATGCAAACCTAAAAAGCAGATATTTAAGCTAGGAAAACAAATAACATCTCTAAAGATAAATGAGATAAAGACAATTCTATATCACTCCTGCAACCATCATGAGGCAGATGATTCAGGAAGTGTAACTTCCCACTATCTTGACATTGCTTTGCCTGTGGCTTCAAAACTTCCTGATTTTAGAAAAAAAATCCACCTTTTTTCCCTCTCTCATATACATATTATTAGCAGAACTAACCAATGAAAAAGTTTACTTTCAAGTTCAATAGCATTCTGTGTTCTACCAGCCAAAATGCTGTTGAAGTCCAATCACCTTAAAACTTTGGGTTATCCTCCTTTGTGTTGAGGACAACCTCTTGGGAGAGTATTTTAAATTAATGTCAAATCAGGGAAAAGGCAAAATAGCTGAAGGCCAAAGAATGTAATCTTTCAATCATTAGGTTCATTAAACCTCAAATCAAACTGCATTTAGAATGCAAATTTTCTCTATGTGGTCATAAAATGATACCTCTTTTAGGTTACATCCTATATTTAGTCTTTATTAATTTGTTTCATTTCTTCACGTTCATCTGTGGAAAAAAAATTACTCCTTTGGGTTATTTCCTATAATTCTGTAAAGAAATTGCAGAGAAAGGAAATTATACTTTGGTTAGATCACCTGGACTAGCAAAATGATCAAATAAGGAGAATACAAATAGTGATTAAAACATAAACATATTAGAAAGGCATAGATAAATACATAAAATTACCTATATTCTATATATTTAACTACATTTCTTCTTTCATACTTCTGTCAGTCACATTGATCTTTCAGACTGGTACAATAGACGCAAGGAATTTAACCAGGATTTCTTGAGCTGGACACAAAAATTGACAGTGAATACGCAATGTCATAAATGGCTTAGGAGATCACATTTCCCATTTTTGTCTTCTGTTGGAAATTATTGAATCAGAATTCAAGCAATTTCACACTTGAAAGAAAATGTGTTTATTTACAACACCAAACTGAGCAAAGTAATAGATACACCATTTAGAAGAAGATCACAGTAGTGTCAGAACCCATCAGATCATGCTACCAGCAATATAATCAGATCAGTAATGTACTGAACTTGCTTAAGCATTAATCTTTGCATGCTTTTTCTTCCATTTAGAATGAACAGCAATGTGCTCCCTGTGTCTTTTATTT
>JAOXXN010000395.1:75009784-75045481 GCA_026770055.1 Myrmophylax atrothorax
GTTTTCTTTTAGTTTTCTCTTTTCTGTATAAATATATAGTTAGTTTCAGCATAAACCTGGTTTGGAAGTTTTTTTTCTTCTCTCTCCTTCCTTTTCTCTTGGCTGGTTGGGGGGGGAGAGGAACACTTTTCCTCTGTTCTTGGGCAGTTGGCATTTTGCCAGCTCAACCCAGAACACCTAACATTCAATCTAAACTTCCCTTTGCACAACTTGAGGCCATTTTCTCTTGTCCTATCACTTATTACCTGGGCAGAGAAACCGACTCCCATCTCACTTTGGTCTACATTCAGGTAGTTGTAGAGAGCAGTAAGGTCTCCCCAGACTCTCCTTTTCTCCAGGCTAAACAACCCCAGCTCCCTCAGCTGCTCCTCATAGAAATTGTTCTCCAAACCCTTTACCAGATCTGTTGCCCTTTTCTAGTCATGCTCCAACACCTCAATGTTTTTCTTGCAGTGAGGGGTTCAGAACTGAACACAGGATTTGAGGTGCAACCTCCCTAATGCCAAGTACAGGGAGACAATCACTGCCCTGGTGCTGCTGGCTACACCACTGCTGATGCAGGCCAGGATGCCACTGGCCTTCTTGGTCACCTGGGCACACTGCTGACTTAACATTCAGCCAGTGGCTGTCAACCAACACCCCCAGGTCCTTTGCCTCTGGACAGCATTCCAGCCCCTCTTCTCCAAGCCTGTAGCACTGCACGGAATTGTTGTGACAGGATCCAGTACTTCACCTTATCAAACCTCATATAATAGGCCTCAGCCCACCAATCCAGCTTGTCCAAATCTCTCTCAGAGCCTTCCTACTGTCCAGCAGAACTCACTTAGACTGATATTGTCTGGGAACTGAGTGGATCCCCTCATCCCAATCTTCAATAAAGATAATAGACAGGACTGGTTAGGAATTTCTATTCATTTGATATCATTATTAATTTATATTCTTCAATGTAACTTCTCCTAGACAAAATTGAACAAACAGTGCTTTTCATTAATGACTATTGTATGCTATTTTTAACATATTGGATGTCATGGCAAATTTTACAGTGGGAATTTTTTAATTAAGATTTGTTTGTTAAAAAGCATTTGTTTTAAAAGGCTGTTGAAATGTTTTTCATTGGAAAATTTTAGAAAAGAATGCTTTTAAATGCTTTGAGAAAGACAAGATTAGATATCTACCTAGCCTTCGGCCACCCTTGTGTAATAACAACTTCATGGCTGTACGAAAATATCAGAAAACACAGAGAAGTCATGTTCCTAAGTACAACGAATACAAAGTCCCCCAGACTGGTCTGATCCCTCCTGGTCCACCAGGCACACACAGTAAGAAAGAAGAGACTGTGCACACAGTCTCATGTCTCCTCGTGTCTCTCCATGCCCAAGGCAGAATTATGCAATCAGATAGGAGACAGTGAAGCAGCCAACTAGTAATAAATCAGAAGCACTGCACGGGGAGGGTAGGAAAATCAGTGGAGAAGGAAATAACCAAAACCAAATGGGAACTGACAAATATTTAGGAAGGAAACTTTTGAGCACTTTAGAACTGTTTCTCACAATGTAAGTTTCCCATTTGACAAGCTCAGTGTCTTGGCATGTTAGGTCAACATGAAAAAGTAAGAAGGAATTTCTATTATTAGTGCTTAATCTATCCCTCAAGAATGCATCAAAGAGTGTATTTCATAGCTGTAACAAGACAAAAGCAGGCTTTTTGGACCTCTGACCATGATCAGTAGCTGGAACTGTATGTTGCTGTTCAGATAAATTGCAGTAACACCAGTCACTGTTAATATTTGAATCATTGCCTGAATGCTTCAGATAGAACTCAGGTTTAGAGTAGCTGTAAACAATATGAAACACCATAAGATAATCTTAGAACTATAACAGATTTTACCTGTAATTTTTTCTCTATAGACAGTAATAGGAATAGTAGGAGTCATAGGGCAGCAGGGTAATACTTCCTGCATGTGCCACAATGCTATCTGTTAAGATTAAATCCTTAAGTAACTTCTAAATAAAGTTTATTCTTGAGCTATACCAAATTTTTACTGACCTTTTGTAGGGCATCTATTGCAAAGAGTAGTTATAATATTTAAAGTACCTTCTGCCTAAAAATTGAGAGAAAATCCTAGTAAGTGACAGGTTCTGCACCCAAAACTGATCGTCTAACCACCCTAACTATACAAAACTTTGAGCTTTCAACTCTTCTATTAGGAAAACCTATTTTTAAAATAATACAGAACAATGCAACAGAGTTCAGATATTTTTTGTGGAAGGCGGTTGTGCTGAAGCCAAGAGGACTACTCAGACCACCTGATCCTCCTTCAGGTAAACATAAAAAAGAAGGAGAAACAAACCTAGTGCATTCCCCGAAGTTTGCTAACATTGCACAGTCCTGGGCTGTGCTTGTGGGCCAGAGGGAGGGGGACAAACTAGCTCTTTGACTCTGTATTAGGGACAGAAGCACTTCTGAGAAGCAAACAGGAAGGAGGACAGTTTAACTGACACCCTTGAACAGACTAAAGTTATGTGAAGCACCAGCAACAGAAAAGTGCTAAGACAATGCCCAGTACACCAGACGGCTGAGGTTTAGGCACAGGTTCCTAGTGCCTGACTTTGCACACTTTCATCAGTTGTTGTCCCAGAAATATCTTTCAATCAGCTCCCAATTATAAAGCACACAACAAAACATCTTCCCCAGAATTTTAAACAACAGTAACTAAGGTATGGGAATGAAAGATAAGGGAAAACCAGGGAACACATTAATACAGGTGGCTGATAAATTTATTAAATTAGTAAAAATTGCAGTGAATATTTGCAAATTTTAGTACCTGTAACCCTAGAGAAACAAACAACTGTTTAATTGAAAATAAAATGAATGGGAAATAATTCTCTTTCTTTCATAAGAGCAAGACCCTTCTATTAGCATGTTAATATGAATCATTATTTTTGATAAAAAACAGAGCTGAAAGGATTTTTTTTGTTTATTGTAAACTATTTGTATTTTATAACATCAATGTAACACATTAGGTGTCATTATATATCTTGTTACACAATAAGCAAGCTCCATTTATTTTCAGGCTTCAGTGAGTTTTGCTGGCATGCTGTATCAAGAAGATATTACAAAAAAGATCATTCTGGCTTTCCTCCATTTCTAAAATGCTTCTCATTTCTCATTTTTTATGCTTACAGTTAAATCAGGCTTCATGGGTGCTTGGAACATATTGAGGGCAAATCCTGCTAAGGGCAGACTAATTACACAATAAGGGTAGAGGAACACAAATCAGATGCAATTAAATAAAGCTGGCCAACAAATTACTGCCTGTCAGGTAGCCACAGAAGCTATCAGCTCTTACTGCTTTATGCCACCTTTTTTGCAAATTAAGGCATGTTAATGTAAACTCTCACTGAAATATTCTCTCTTAACTACAGAAGGCTACATTCACATGTGCAAACAGATAGTGTTAGTTTGGCCTTGGGGGGGCAAAGTCTCAAAACTTTTCTCACTCCATCATGGTCAGTTGTATGCTGACAGCCAAAGGCAATGTTTTTCAAACTGTTTCCAGCTCCTTTCCAAAACAAACACTTCCATGTAGCTGTCCAGTCTCCCCTTCTCCCAGCCACTCATTTGATTATTTATTACAACCTTCCCTGCAGAAGTAACAATCATTTTGCACTTCTATTTCATTGTTTTCCTTTCTCAACAGATAGAGACTTGCTGTAATTTTGGGGAACACTTTGGGTCTGTATACATCAGGTAACAAACCATAGTGCAGAGCCCTTGTGCTGGAACCAAGAGAACTAGCATTGAGAATAGGAGTGTTTCAACACCGGTATAATGATGCACACAAGGCACTTAACCTTGGTGAACAGACAGGGTTTATGTTCATCTATCTGTTTGCAAATAAACTGTCCACATATTATGTTGTTTTGGCTACACGATGATCAACTAAACCACATAGATGTTCTAGCTTTCTGTAACCTACTACAGCTATGTATAGGGCTGAGGAGCTATGTCCTATGTGTTGATGGCCTAAAGAAAATGTCATGGCATCTAAATGCATAGCTTCTGGAGCAATTTTTTCTGTATTCAGAAAAAGGAATAGGAATGTAACCAGTTCATGAAGAGCAGAAACTTGATTGGAGTAGAGCATCTAGTAGTTTTACCCTTTCAGCCTTTCATGAGACATTCAGACGAATGCAGCGCATTTTATCTTTGAAGAAAGAGGTTAAACAAGAGACTGGTTTTTTATAGTGGTTGTTTCCTATGAACGAGCTGTTATATTTTCTGTTGGATTACTTTGTAGCACTTAAAAATGAGAAACAAGAGAGGAACTGCTAATAGTCTTAAAAAGGAAAAAAGGAACGCAAACACTTCCTGTATGCATCATAATAGATGTACAACTTATAAAATTGTAAGTTGTAGGACCAATACTCTTCCATGAAATTCCAGATATAACCACAGATTTAGTATGGATGACTCTGAGACCTCCAAGGGAGGACAGCAGTATTATAGAAGCTTACTTTGTATCCTTGCCCCTCTGTTTACTGGTCATAATCACCATTTGTTACGGGGCATATAAAAAGGAAGACCACAGTGATTTCCCAAGTATTGTCTCACAGTCTGTTCTGCTTTTGTTTTTTGGGGGCTAGCTTCCAGGTGCCCTTACTCTACTGGACATAATGCCAAATTAGCCTTTTCTCTTACTGCAACATCTGGTTGTCAGGCAGCCAGTATCTGAATTAAATATTTCCTGAAGAACAATCCTTTGGGGCTTATCAGCAAGTCTGCAGGTGCTGCTTCTGCTCAAGAAAAGTGTCTGGACAATGGAGGCTCACTGCCAGTTGTCCTTGCTTTTCATTGCTTATCAACCAAATGCAAGCATCAGTGTCTGTGATCAATACAAATGTTGCCTTGTTAAATGAAACAGGAGGGCAGAGAGAATTGTACATCTTATCCATCCAGCAAATCCTGAGGCACCAACACACAGCTCCATGACCCTGTGCTATCTGGCCTCTAAATGCAAGGCCTGGAATGCAAGCCTGAATTCACATAGCCATGTCACCATCAGATGACCTTATCCAGCACCTTATCCAGATGCTTCTGAGGATTCAGAGCCAGAGCATGGGGAACATGAACTGTGAGAACCAAAGGGGGATATCAACAATTCCCAGCCTCTAACACTACTGTAATCACCTATTTCTCAAAGCATTTTAGACCACTGATTTTTCATCTTACAAGCTGCTTCTTTACTACCTGCACATAGGATAGTCTCTTCTTTTTTTTTCATTACTCTAAGTCCAACTGAGATGTACACAAATTCAGTAATTTGGGCCTGTCTTTTGCACATAATGTTTCATACTAAGTGGTCTGAGAGGCACCTTTATTCTCTGAGCCCAACAGGAAAATTTGCCCTTATTTTACTCTAACTTTCAGTAAAATCATAAAATGGCAAATAGTTAGAACATATATTTTCCTATATAAATGCTGCCTAAAATACTATCAGTCTTTCACTCAGTTTCCTGTCATGTCTTTCTTTGAAACCAAAGTAGAACATACACTGTGCAAACTGAAAATACCAGTCTATTCAAATTTATCTGCAGCGCTATGGAGGGCACAGCTGCTGAGGCATATGCACACAACCTTGTCACTTTCAAGGCTCAAGACTAGGGTGAGCTGCTTGATGACAACATCTAGCAGTTCTAGAAGAAACTTCTTTAGGTAAGCATGACAAAGCAGCATTATGGATTCTTCTTTCCCCATTAAGTGAAGTAGTTCCTAGAAGAGATCCAAAAAAAAAAAGCATTAAACCACCTAATCTTTGTTTGTTTTTTTTTTTTGTTATGTTTTTGTGCCTTGACTTGTTAGAGGTGTAGCCTTGACCTTTGATTGCAGACATGTGCTGTGGCAGAAGCATCCAGCACAGTAGGATTAAGACATGATCCTCTAGGTGGTCCTAGTAAAACTTATCCTATATGCCATGGAACATTTACTGTGAGTTATTGTGGATCTGAGAACTTTTTTGGTGTACTTAGTCAAATCTTTTTGCACATATTCTGGTACTAAAGCACTATTAAAATTTTGGAATGTCTCTTTGAAGACAAGTTAAACTAATTGGATGTCTGTATGTGACGGAATCATCTCCTCAAGCACTTGAACTCTACTATTGTTTTCATTATACATAAAAATACTATTGTCAAAAACAATTTAACTTCTCATGGAAGTCTGTGATTAACAACATATATTAGACTTACCAAAAAATAACTCAGCAGCAGAAAATCATTTTATAGCAAGGTGGAAGTTTTCCCTACATGGCAAATGTTTCCACTGAATTCTCAAATTTAATATACCTTCCATTCCGTATATTTTTATATATATAAAAATATCCTTTCTATCAGATTTTCAAAAAAAAAGAGACAATGAACTGTCTTCTTCATAATTATGTTTAGCTGCAGTAATTGTAAAAGAGCATGAAGCCTGTTTTTCAGGCAGCCGTCTACGTTGTGCCCACCTCCACTTGCAGGGTTCAAAAAAGTGCTTTTACAGAGTTGAAATTCAGAATGCCAAGGGCATAGTAATGCATAAAAAAAATGTTATAGAAAAACTTAATCTAGGAAAAATATACTGAGGGGGAATTCTTGTGTGCCTTCACATCAAACCAAGAAAACTACCATCTCACATGTAATTATGGTAACTATTCTCTGTGTTGCTACCAGACTCCAAAGATTAAGACAATGTTTCCTCACTGATAAGAAAATTATTTAAAATATTAAACCCAATCCTTTTATCTCCATGTCTCCCTGCAATGCTGGAAGGGAGGAGGTAGAACTTAGGAAGGAGGGAAGGGTGGGGGGAAGGTGTTTTAAAGATTTATTTTACTTCTCATTATGCTGCTTTAATTTTGTCAGTAATCAATTCAATTGATATCCCCAATTTGAGTTTTTTTTGCCCATGACGATATTTGGAGAGTGATCTCTCTCCTGGCCCTTATCTTTAACCAAGAATTCTTTGTTTTATTTTCTCTCTCCTGTTCAGTTGCAGAGGGGAGTGACAGAGTGGCTTTGGTGAGTGCCTGGCATCCAGCCAGGGTCAATCCATGACAATTTTTCTTGACCTCCCAGAGCTGGAGATCTGTCCTCTTTATGTATTCTCAGCCATGGAAAGAGGAACCTGCAGGGGTCATGGTGCCTTAGAAGGCAAGCACATAAGTAATTAGGATGTGCCTAAATGGGAATTGTTGCTTCAGACATGCAAAATCTCAACACCATCTTGTATGGAGCAAGACAGAGCACAGTCTGTATGGGCTGCTGTTACAGGTGCAGTACCTGAGTGCTGCCACATCACTGAGAGGATGTCAGGGATTGGGTAGTGCACACAGCCAAGGACTGTGACCATTCTGGGCTGTTTAAGCACAGTAGAGATAAAAAGACAAAACTAGGAGACAGCATTTTGATAGTCCTCTTTAATGAAGTAATGAGACCTTCTCTTCTATTATTAATCTCTTTTCCCACTGTTTCTCTCTTGCTTACTCAATAGTTTTAGATGGTGCCTCTGTCCATCATGTTCATGGCATAATGCCATCTGCAGGGTACTGCTGATGCCTGCAGATTCTGCACATCCTTGTGAGCTCCACATGTGTGACCTAGAAATTATTAATATAACTGGAATAAATAACATGCATTCTTGTACTGAATTATTACATACAAATTAATAAAAAATACTAAAGAGTGGCTGGTCAGATTCAAAATTATATGGGAAAGGGTAGAGAAGTATGCTTTAGTTTGCTTATGTCACAGTCAGCCTAGGTAAGTGCCCTCCAACTTGTGTGATAAATATTTTCCATTATAGTTATACATTCAAAAGGAAAATTATAATTAATTCTGAATGCATTTCTGGATCCTCTTAAAAAAAAAAGGGAGCAAAGGTCTCCTGGTGCCAAGCAACATAGATAGGTTTCTTAAAGGAGCCATCCCTTTGATTTCATTGTCACCTTGGTTGCACAATATTCCAACCTAAAGGCCAGAAAAAACAGCTCCCTCTGGGGTCCAGAACGGGCAGTGAGCACACAGCATCTACTGATACCGATTTGAGCTCAGGGTTTTTTTTACTATCCATTGTTAGTGAACTTGCACTGTTGCTGCAGAGTCACACGCAGAGGTCCAACCTGCCTTCTCTTCCTCAAGTGAAGGACTCCAATACAGCTCTGCAAGGTTAAAGACAATATTTCTGACAAGATATTTCTAGCTTCAGCATTCAAGCTGTCAAGGCTGTTGTCAGTTCAAAGCAGGCTCTCTTTCCTCTAAAGTCATTACATAACCATCAGTTTTGTTTTCCACATTTACCAGAAGCTGCCCACATGAAAACAATTCACTGGAGGATATACCAGATAAAATACCAAGGTCTGGTTTTCACTTCTCATTTTTATCTCTTCTCTTTCTTTCCCTCTAATGTAGGTGACCAGGAAAGGATACTAATCATTTGATTTGTGATTATAACTTCAAGTACAGTAGTGTAAAAAAATTGGGATTCATAAGCAAGCAGAAAGAAGGAAACCGTAATTCAGAATCAGAGTGAAACTTGTTGATTAAAACATGGAAAAGCAACAATTTATTGAAAGATCTGTATCACTTGACTGTACACTAGACTCACAAGAAAAATTAAAAAGTTTCTTTAAAATTGTCATTTATTTTGTGATCATTTGGGAATATATCTGGCACTTCAAAAAATACATTGCTAATTAAACCTCTGCTCAAAAATTAAACAAGTCTAAGGCCTTTTTATTATGCAGTGGAAATGCTGGATGGCCCACCTAAACAGAGCTCCACTGAGCTTCATTTGAAAGATGGGAGTTTGTAGTGAGGAAAAGGGGAAAACTGCAGATTTGCATTATAATAACTTGTGTCTGATTTAGCCCTACAAGAACTCCATATATCAGAATTCACACAAGCCTATAGCAAACTTTTGCATGTGAAAGGATTCAAAATTATTTAGATCAATACAAGCAAAAAAAGCTGTAGGAGAAGGTGTTTCAGTTCAAAGTTTGTGTTAGTGACAAACAAATAAATAAATAAATGAAAAGATCTCTCAGCGTGCTAAATGCCCTCAACCAATTGAAGCCAATTTTAAGCTTTTTTAGATCCACATATCAGCCTATTATAAATGATCTACCAGAAACTGCAGATCTTCCACACTCAGGGAACTCCAATCGCCTTAATAGAACAATAGAGATTTTGTGTCATGTTATGTTATAATTCCCCAGGACAGAATTGAATAACATAGGGTCCTGGAAGATATTACAATAAGTATGATTCATCTCAAATGAGGAATAAGGAAACCTCTCACTGAGTTCTGATAACACTGAAGCACAAGGATTATCTTCCTAACTGGGAACTTCAGCACACAGCACAGGATGTCTTACACCAGATGTCACTGTACCATGCATGATGAATATAATATCTTCATTACAGACTTGCAGCAAAAAGCATCATCTAACATTCAGTATATCCATTTCCCTGTGTTCTGACTAGCAAAGCAAATTTTCTTAGACTTAAAGAAACTGCTAGCATCCTTCTTTCTTCCCAGCTGTGCAAGATATTTCTTTTTAAAACAGGATGCAAATTGAGGGTGAGAAGCTGGGTGTGTCAGGATTATTTCTATTTCTGCTTAGAGAAATAAAATTTTGCATCCTCTTTTCTTTGCCTATTCCTCTTCCTTTCACAGGACGAAAGCCATACAGTTACATACACGGAAATGGACACACAATCTCCATTTACAAAGCACTTAATTTAGTCCTTGAGTATGCACAGAAATCCTCCCTGCAGCAAAGTGATGTCAGACTATGTGTACCCCTGCAGTATATGGAAATCCTGGTTACCATGAGAACCAGACTGCTTCTTTGCTGAGGTTTCTGCACACTGCTCTGAAGACATGCCTCCATTTTGCCACACTGAAGCAGCTCAGCTGCAGGATGCTCTGTGCCAGGCTGAGTGACCCTGACACTGCTATGTTCCGGCCAGTGGTCCTTAATTAGCTCCAGCTCTAAAACTGAAATGAATCTGTAAAACTGTGAGATAACCAGGATTATATTTCTAAAGGAACATCCTTCCCAAATATATTTCTTCCCCTCCTCTGTCTGCCACCCTGGAAAAATAAAATATAAGAAGCTGCTTGGACTTGAGACAGTATTAAAAAAACATAACAATTTATTTTATTAGGACAGAAATCAAAGCTGTACGTCCACAGTGAGATCTCAGAGGAGGTTCATGTCTCCAAGCAGCCATTTTAACAAATGCTGCTGCATACACATACAGGCTTTCTGTACACAATTAGAGCAAATACTGCTGTGATAACCCAAATTTGTGCTCCCAAGCTAAAGGAAAGGTCATTTCCCTTTTCATGTCTTTGCTAGGGATTCAAAACCAGCTTCTTCAGATACAGAAGTACTTAGAGATGATCAGTGAAAAGGAAAAATGCTATATTTTTTTTCTTTTCAAGTATAATCTCCAAAAAAAAAAATGTCAATACACTGAACTACATAATATTTTGAAGCTGCAATGAATGAAAAGTCTTTATCACATTCTATAATTAAAAGAAGTATAATATAGCAACAGGTAAGCTAACACTCGTTAGAGGAAAGGGCTTTAAGGGAAATAGTTTTGTGTAATTCCCCCTGGCCAACTGGACAACCAAAACTGCATTAAAACATAATTCCTCAAAAATACTATCTATTAATCAAAGCCATAAAATTCCATGTGTAAATGTCCTGATCTCAGCATTTAATTTTACCTTAGCACTCTGGAGGGCACTTGGGAGCCACAGAAAGTCTTTTTCAGTTTCACAGGTGCCTGGGAACTCACATGTCTGCCACTTCTGCCCCATTAACCTGAAGGTATCAGTTCTCTCTTTTCTCTGAGGAATTCAATTAGAAGTAGTGCTAAAATTAAGTCACCTGTTTTTAACCTTTGCTTTCCTTGCTTGTTTTGGCTAGTCCATCAGATGCAATGCAGGCTTCCTTGCCTGAAATCTTGTCCATTTTTTATAGCTGTATCAGCTAGCCTAGAAAAAGATGTATCTCACTCTTATAAATCTGGTAGTTGATTATAAATAAATCTTTTGTGTTAACCTTATGGGAGGATGAACACAAAACAATCATAAGCACAGTTGATTCAAGACTAGTTCCTAAATTTGAATGAATGGGATAATAATTATTTTTGCCTGTTTGCCCAGTGTTGCTCAACACAAAGATACACAGTTCTATAGTCAACAAAGAGGACAATGGTGAATATACACACCATCAAGCTCATCACTCATATTTCATATATGAAGAAACCTTTCTGTAGAAGTGCTGTGTTTCTAGCCATCTCAAAAGCCGGTTCACATTTATGAAATCAATGCATGACAAAGGAATACAATTTACAAAAATGTAAATAATTATGTCTCATGTATGTGTAGTGTATTTCTTATTTATGCAGAACACTACTTGGGTCTCATTCAAAGACCTTGACTTGGTCCTTGTTCAACAGGCTTCAGAGTTTTTCCTAAACAAAAGACAGACCTACACTGCAAATCAAATAAGCATTCTGCTTATGTTAGGAATGCAGGACAGGACCCTTAGTGTAATTATTTCTGCTCTTTAATATAATCCAGAGTCCCAGAAGTCAGTGAAGTTACACAAAAGTTCACAGTGCTTTAGCCTGCATCAGAAGCAGTTACACCACTCACTCTTTCAAGAACAAGTTATGAAAGAAAACAGATCTAGTTGTTTTTCAGAAAATAATCTATAGTGAGTTTATCTACCTACCTCAATTCAGACTCAGTATGCTTTTAGGAAAAGCCATTGGGATTTCTTGTGTGAGCACACCTGTATCTAAACCCCCTGGACAGTGAGTTCACTAATCTAAAGACTATGGTTATTTGACGTGTAGGAAACATTCCTATGTAAAAACAAACAACTAAACCCCAAGCAAACAAACAAAACTAAAACCCAGACTTATCTGCTTGTTCCATGAACAGTGACAGTGCTATAACATTTCATTGGTACTTACAATATTATCTATCTTGCCCCTGTGACCTGATATTTCTTCTTTTGGTTTTGCCACTCCAATGCCAAGTAATGTAAAAGTGATTTAAAAACTTTATATTATTTCCAAACACAGGCAAGAAATTCTACATTTTCCCTCACTTAAAAAATAGTAGCTTGAGGACGATGTTCATAGAAGTTATAGGCAATATCAACCAGAAGCAACGTTTCCATGTTTATGTAAACTTTATTGCATAAGAGAGCACAGCTTACCAATTTCCATCATGTTACATTTTCAAAGTGACATTCCACAAAGCACTGAAGAGACTAACATGTAACAAAGAGTGTCTCCCAGGGTCCATTCTCATCATATTCATCTGAAGCAATACAAAACACCTATTAATGAAATATATAAAGGGTAATTGTTTACAAGAGGAGGTGACCAGGAAAGAATTTCTAAAGACATTGAAATAAAGAGATAAGACTTCATAGGAGTATTTAATCAATAAATCTGTTCAAGTGCTTCTCCGTGCAAATATCTGGCTCATATTCTGATATTTTAGAGCATTTAAAAATATTTATATTCAATTAACACATAGCATATTGAGAGTTGTGATTAATATTGTCTTTTCAGGAAATGGAATATTCACCAGGTACAAATAACTGACCCTCTGGTTTACTTCAGTATATATTTGAATTTTGAGTTTTGCTTTAGGTTGCTGATTCATTCTTTCAAAATATGTGGTAGTATAAGTTATAGAAACAACTATAATTGTGTGAATAGGGTCCTGACAGCAAGCATGTATCGAAGCCTGGGCATTACAGGGACTACAGAGTGTCTGAAGTCCCAGACGTCTTGGAATGATGTCAGAATCTAAAATAGCGTTTTCAAAAATTCATGCATCTCTAGACTTCACCACTGAAAAGGTAAAGAGAGTGCAGCCAACTCAGTGGCACCAAGTGAGCCTTCAGACAGTCTGAATCAATCAGTCTTGGCGTGGTGACCTACCACCAGCATCTCCCATCCCAGTCTAGTTGCTCCAGGCACTCCTGTCAGCAGCAGACTCTGAACGGCTGGGTGGACTTCTCTTAGAACAGAACAGAGCACCCAGACAGGTTAATTTGGTCCCAGTGGAGTTCAGCCACAACAGTTACTTAAAAAGTGTCCACATGATCATGATATTAATTTGTCTTATGGCTGGTATGAGTCACTGCACAACTTTCAGTAACTTAATTTGTTCATCAAAATCAGAAGGAAACCTTGTAATATTTGAAATCTTCTTCTTGTTCTTGTATTTTTTCCTCATCTAGCCATACTCAATAGTCAATAGCCATTAGATAATATATGCTATGCAGAAGTTTTGCTTATAGCTGACTAGCCATTTATATCTATAAACCAAGCATTTATGTTTTCAGATTATTTACACAAAAGGAAAAAATCTAGAATTGATGCATTAGTCAAGGAGTGGATACACTAGTTCTCCCCTACATTGAATCATACTATTCAATTTCTTCTCTGTACAGCGAAACAGCTTCAAACTGCTGTAAGGATTGTCTATATATCAATCCACATTAACAGAAAAAAAATATCTTTCAGCTCATCTCTGTTTTTTCAGCCAACTGACCCGTGAAAGAAGGATGTGAGTGTGGAATTAATGCTTTAGATTTTCACCTCATCTTCTTTTTAGTCCTTGAAGAGCAAGGATAATTGTCTCCTGGAGTGAAAATAAAAGATTTAGTATCTTTATACCATGAAAAAAATTCAGTGAGGCTGTTTGTGAGAAGCAGGAGGAGAGAAGGGGACTGTCTAAATGCAAAGAAAGAGACACTTGCTGTGCCATCTGTTCCCGTGTGCTGTCACCAGGCTGCTCTGCAACATAAGAGACAGCTGCTCCCTTTTCCAAGAGTTGACATGAGCTACTGGAAAAAACACCCACCTTCCAACTCTGACCAAGCCCACAAAGGATCACAGCGAGTAAGTTTATGGCACCCATTTATTTGTGATGCAGGCTCTGGTACAATTCCTTTGACTATGCTCTGCTGCCTCTCAGAAACATATGCAAGTGGATTAGCAGTAACATACTCTGCTCAGTAGTCTGCTTCACATACATTACCATTGCTGTGTTTTATGTCAGTGGTGTTTCAGGGACCTGGTTCTAAGTTCAGGAACAAAAAAGATTACTGAAGGGGCTGCTTGAAAGAAGGACATTAACAAAACCCCCATTTGTTAATAAGGAAAATAAGTAACAGTCTGGCTATTAAATGAAAGGAAGCGAGACCAATGAGGGATACAAAACTTAGGATACCAGCTGCTAGAGTATAAACTGGGACTAAGGTTTGCCTTTGCCATCTGCAGAGTGTATGTCCTCAGCCTGTGAATTGGGTGTCTGCTTTGCCAACATCACAGCATCAAAGTGTAAACTCGCATTTTTGTTTCTTTGTTTTTTAAGGCATTCAAAGAAAGTTCATTTAATGCTATTGATTTAGAAATCTTTGTCCTTATAGTTTTTTACCAACATTTTTGTCTTTGTTTTTAATAGCTCAGATTAAGCTTCCTTCAGGAATAACCAAGATTTATAGGAATCACAAGACAAGACTTTAGTGTCCTGTAACAGGCATTTCTATCCTGCCTTTTTTTTTCCTGAATAATTACGTTTTGTTTCTCTAAGAAGACTGGATGTAATGACTCTTCTTAAAGAACAAGGGCAATTCCTTTTTCTGCAGATTAGGTGAGCTTTCTCAGAGAAAAGATAGCGCCAGAAACAATGTGATTCAGGAGTCAGGAAAACATTGCTCATAGTCAGAAACCTTGTGTTGTGTTTATGAGGCAAGGTTTTAGTAGCCAGGCCAGGCCAGGGTGATACTTCAGAGATTACTTCTGTGGGAAGACACCAGAAGCTGTGCCCTGTGCCAGACAGCCAAACTGACTGTAAGGCACTTTTTAAATAATCATACCTGCAATATATGTCCTCCTGCTTCACATCATTTCAAACCTTCACCTGGTAAGAGTTTTCTCTGCAGAGGAAATTGTAGAACAAGGGCTTCTATCAAAATATTCTAGACTGCAAAGTAGTGCTTTTAAATGAAACCCACAAACCTATCCTCCATTTTTATGGAATTCCCCGTTTCTTTAGCATTAAGTAGCAGTGTCTTCCTATCTCACCCATCAAAGCACATAGGCATATGACTAAAGATGCACACAATCCCATGTGAATGTGTGAGAGGCTTTCTCTCACAGGAGATGAGTAAATGATTATTTTGTTACATTCACTTATATCAGGATGCTGTCCTGAAGTTTTCCTGTCCATAGGCAGCATGAAGGCTTTCTTAATTTTTCTAACATGAAGGAAATGGGCAAGTTTTGTTTCCACAACTCTAATTGAAGAAGGCAATAATAACTGTACCTATGTTTATTTATGCATAGATTGCAGTGTGAAAGGTATATATAGAAAAATATTCTTTCTGTGTGAATACTCAATTCTGGATGGTGATGTCTGGGGCAGGGAGTTCTGTGGAAATGCAGAAAGAGGTCATTTATATTAGTGCAGACCTACGACAATAATTAATAGTAACTCTTTTCCCATTTTCCATCCATGTTCCAGGAGTCATGTTCAGGCATGAAAAGTCTTAGCTTCTCACGCAAATCTTACAAATATATGTAGACACAGATAGCCTGTCACCATGTGGAATTTGCCAACCATCTTTCAGAACAGCCCAGTCTGTTTTAATTACATCTGAAATCTGACTGTATTTGGCTTCCAGATTATTTGATGTAATTAGGAATTTATTCAAGTATTGTTTCTGGAAAGTTGTCTATCCAAAAGGCTGATCTAATTCATATAATTATATATAAAGATATGTATGTGTATGTATACTTGTGCATTATTCCTTCTACAAATCTTATCTCTCTACTAATGTCAAATAATTAGACTACAACACTGAGCCACATATCTTTGTCTGAGTTTTTCAAGGTTTTTTTCCATGTTAGGTCCTAGTTTGAATGGTTATTTGTTTCTAGAACTGTCCTGCCTTCCATTGGTGGTTACCCTGTGTACTGTTGCAGTTTCTGGTAGTCTGTTTATGACACAAATTGGTAATAACATTTGAACTGACCTCTTCAAGTGCTTGACTCAGTAATATGAATTAACTTGCACACATAAATATGATTTTCTTTTACAAATCTGTCCATTTTACATCCTCATTTCTGTCAAGGTGAAAGCATGGGGCAAAGTGAACACTGCTGAAGAATCAGAGATAACCTGAATATTTTTTATATATTCTAAGACTGAAAACAATGCAGAAATGTAATGAGACGTTTAGCTAAAAAGTTATTAAAATGCTTTCATTAATCATTAAACCTCTTTTTTCCTTAATCTGGAACTTCATGTAGAATATAAATAACTTAAAACCTCATTTTGTTATTGTAGTTATGTGAATATACTTAAACATATCTCATGAAAATATCAATGGTATTTCTCCACAAGTCATAGAAATTTTCACATATTCTTGTTTGCATCAGCAGTATGGCAGCTGTCCTTTGTATCTGAGCTATGTTCTTCTGGAGGTTACTCTATGAACTGTGGACAATTCCCCTCCCAAATTCTGGTCTTTTGTACAAATGTCATTACTTTACCCAACCTATTATAACAGTGACATATTTTTCCATGTGGTCCATACTTGAAAAGTTATATCATCTCACATTTCTCTCTCCAGCTGTGTTATTGTCCTACAGGAGGCAATCAAGAATGTGACTTTTCATTTTTAGTTCTCTAAATCATGCCCATGGACTCTTTACTCTTATGGAGTAACATTAACACTGTTATATATTTCTGCTTTACATAAAACTTTTGTCTCCCATCTGTATTATTCCTATCGCATCTGCGTATAACTTATGTCTACTTTATCTTACATTTTTTCTGCTGATTCTTTCCCCCACCCTCACCTGTCCTCCCATCTCCCATTCAACTGTTTTAGAAAACACCATATTACTTTTTCCCTGAGCATCTTTTGTTTTCTGGCTATCTAGTCATACACAATCCACCTGCCTTAGTTCCCCTGAAAATTTTCCCCTTCATTCCTCATTCTTTTAAGAAGGACGTGTCCTTCCTTGTTTTGTAGAGTGGGTCCTGGCTTTTCAAAACAGGTGTTCAGGCTCTTCCAAAGAAGCTTAAAAAGAACAAAAGGTCAAATTCAGCTGCAACGGATAAGATGTCATCTCAAAGAGAAGAATTTGTTCACAAATACTTTCATGAAAAGAAAAAAGAAAACATGAAGAAAAACATCTTTAGATACTAACTTGCCTTTATCCACTTTTTATTGCAACGACAGGTCTGGAAGGCAAAGCAAACTGAAGACTGTGATATGGTGCATTAGGCAGTAATGATGCTACTTTTAAAAGGTGGTGTTTATAGGGTTTTTTTAAGGATGCATTGAAAGGAAATTTAGATAAGAAAAGGAAGAAAATATTGTATTCTTAAGTGAAATGTTTGCCTCTTCCAGGCACATACAAACTTCTCAGTACAACTAAAGGAGAGATTTTTCAACCACAGAAATAACAGATCTCCTGCAACAGAAAGGAAAAAGAGCAAATTCTGTCCACTTCAGCGTGATTACTTTTTTTTGGTTATGTCTTTCCACTGGAGAAGTTCATATGCAAGAAGTTCAGGTGACTGAGGGTTCACGGGATATTCTTTCAGCTGCCTAGTATCTCTATTGCTGCTTTACAGTCTATGAGGATCATTACTTTCACTCCTTTAATAATGTTTCTGTTAGTCATCTGCAAGCCAGTATTTAACAAGGGCTCCATTTTGTAGCTGCAGTCATATTCTGTCTAGCCTAGAACAAACATACATAAAGAAAATAGTGTAAACTCATTTGAAAAAGACAACCAGATTTCAAATTATTTTAGATGTTTCCTTTCGGCACTGCAGGGAGCAGCACCTAGAGAAGTAACAGAAGCACTTGGGAGCAAAGAAAAAAATGAAAACTCTTCTCCATGCATAACTCCTTGCAGTTAACTCTAGTGTAGAGTCATAGTTCTGGGGGTTTTTCAGTGTAAGTTGGTAGAGCATATGCATGTATTTGATTTTTCAGGGTTTCATCTGAGAAAGCTTTCACTGTCTCATAAAACTACTGAAAGAAAGAAATTAAGGCAGGATGACAGAAAGTAACTTTTCCATCCAGATTCCACTTTTCTGGAAAATGGAACATTGAGGACTATACACAATCCAACGTATTTCCATCAGCTGCTATTGATAAATTAAGATGTAACAGTACAGTATATTCTTATATTTTTAGAAGACTCTGAGGAAAATAAAAACGAACCCTCAGACAGCAATGGCATGCATTCAAATTCAATTCAATATAGGAAACAGTTCTTTACCATCTGAGTAAAATCCAGATTACAATAATACACAATGGTGTTGCTTAAGTTACTGTACAACTCTCTTCTACGCTACAAAACTGTAGGTCGATTATGTAATACTTTGAGAGAATTTCTGAACTTTAAACTACTTCACTTTATCAAATATGAAAAGAGAAAGTGTTGTTCAGTTTTATCCATTTCAAACCCTCCTGTGTAATTGAAGTACATAAACCTTGAAATCAAGTTTTCGCTTCAAATTTCACTTAACAGTTGTTGTGTCTGTAATACCTGTCAGCTGAAGTTCTAAGATGTCCCATATTGCATCTAGAACAATAAATAAGGGTTTCCACAATATCAGGAACACATTTTAATGATTATCTTGATCAGGACCCCACTGAAGTCTAATATTAACTACAGTGATCTCTTAGCCAGTTCTATAGAGAGCATGTCCTGAAAGAATGCATATTAAATAAATTAATTAAACTTTAGCTATATTAATTACATATTAATCTCATTATCTTTTCCCTCTACCATCTGTCACACGTTATGGCACAGTTAGTCAAGTCAAAACCGGCCAACAGAATTATAAAAATGAGATTTGTAAGGGTTAGAAAATAATTGGATATTTTCATCATCAGTGACATTTACTGCACAAAAATTTTTTTCCCATGCAGGTTTTTAGCACATTTACTGCTTATTATTAAGGTGAGGAAGGAATTTCCCCTATATATCCAAATAAAGAAATGACAGATTTAACATCCAACAATTCCATTCTCTCAGCAGATTGGAGACAGCCTAAAGCAAGGGAGTGCAAATTAAACACAAAATGCCACTCATTTCTTAGGACTATCATGTATTGATTAAAAAAATGCCATTTTTTTTACTCTTACTTATTACACTCTTCCTGTAAATTTTATACCTATAAAAACTCTCTTTGAGCTTCATATTTGAAATACCACAATAGTCACAGACACAGGCAAGCTAGAATCTTGTTTGACAGGTTTCACTTGCAAGTGGTGATTCCCAATGGTTTTGGAGCCTGTACACCCTCTGAGCCTGTCCACATTTGTAGCTGCAACTAGCTTTCTGGTTGTTGTTTATGAATATATATGGTAAAGACTAAGAACAAGAAGGCTCCAGATATCCTGCTAAGAAAAATTAGGAAGCTATGTAATACCTCCATCCTTATGAAGTCTGATTCTCTTTAAAAAACACCCAAACATTAAAGTTCCCAACACAGCCTGCTCTGGGTTTTGCAACATATGTTAAAGTCAGCAGGTAATTCGATGGGTTAATTCACCTTTAAATCAAAAATTCCATCTCAATATAATTATATACTTCATAGTGCTGCACAGGCAGAGTAGAGCAAACAAAATCAAAGAACAAATTAGCACAGATCTCAAGGACTAGTGACAAGGGCAGCAACAGGCAGATGCTGCAGAGGAGTGCCTAATGCACCTTGTGGCAATATAATAATGTCAAGGAGATGTACTGGTGGGCTGCACATGAGGCATGACAATATATCATAGTAATTTCATCTTCCATGTGTTACTTCCCTTTATTTTCAAACCTCTTCTGCTAACCTAAGCAATGCATGGGGTTTAATTCATAAATAATTGTTTACAAATACATATAAATGTTATATGACTGCAATGTTCCTTTGTTGGCACTGTTCCTGGCATGATTTAGGATCATGACAACTAACATTACCTCAGACTTCTAACTATGCTTTTGAGGACAACACAGGCCAGAGACTGTTACACCACTTCTAGTCAGTTTTAGCTAAAATAAGACTGGTTTTATTTTAAGCACACAAATAAGAGGGTTTGTATCAAGTGCAGTCTTTGGCATGGCTTTTCCACATCTCAATTAGTATATTCTCAGGCTATGCTCAGACAGATGATCTTTGACCTTTATTTCTACTCACTTAAGTGTAGTATCTGTATGGCAGCCTATCAGATGAGTTTAAAAATGTCCAAGGTCACCCATATGAACTTTAATATTTATTAAATGTATATGGTCTTCATAAACAGAATTTGACAGCTTAGAATGATGATTTAACACTGTTAAAAACCCAAGTATATTAAAAGCCATATATGGCAGTGTTTGATTACTGCAATATGCTGCATTTGAAATTCATGTGTTTTCTATTAATAGAAGGACAAACTCTTCAACTGTTACTTATTCATATTGACAGTAGTGCATGCTAAATGGAGCAATGTGAATCAGCCAATTTTTGTACATAGAATAATATTGTTGAGACTGGAGCATGATGGTTTGGACCCACAGATCTCATTTTCCTGCCCTGGATTCCTTAGAATCATCCACAGTTAGGGAAATGTTACAGATTTGCCTCTGAATTGATGTAAAGGTTAAAACTGAAAATGGTTCATTTGATCAAGTAAAATTTTATACTTGCTTTCATTACCAGTTTAGTTCTGAAGGATTAAGTGCTTTCTTCTAGGTATGCTTATAAAGAGGTTTAAAATTAGGATCAGAATTAAAATACTTTGCCATATTTCTTCAACTTGAAGCTGCAAACAGACTCAAGTGATAGTCATGGCTACTTGGTTGGAGGTCTGTTTGATAAAGAATAGTACAACCTAACTAAAATAATTTTGATTTTTTTTTCTAATACATTGTTATATTTCCACCAACTATGCAGCACAGGGGTTTTTTGCTGGTTATTCACATTTGTACACGTTTGGACAATATTTTTAACTACATTGAGCAAACTGCAGAAGAATGATTAAAGAAAAAGAACACAAATTGAAGACAAACATATTTGGGAACATACTGAAATAAAAAACTTCAACTGGAAAAACACTTGTGTTGGTAGAGTTAGATTTGCCTACTACTGGGCAAATGTTAAATATTCTGAGAAAAGAATATTTTGTACTGTTAAGGTGAGAGATTAAATTGTACTTATTTTAATGTGAACTAATGTGTTATGGCATTCAAATAAATATGATGAAAATCTATGAAATTTAATAAATAATTTCACCATGCAATTGAAATCACAGTCCTAATTCAAGAAATATTGTTTCATGAGAAATTTTTAATTTCTATTTTATTTTACATTTCAAAGTAAATTTTCAAATAAACAGTAGGGCAGAAAATAGTTTTTGTATACAAAGGAAATACATATTTCCAGCTTAATAAAATAAACAGCTAGGATCAGCAAAATCCAGACAATCAATACTTTATTCCTACCTGAAATTTTCTGCCTAAAACACATTTCTTGGTCTTCAGCACAACTGAGACCACATGAATTTCAGTTCTCTTAGTCCTTTAAAAATCCAGATCTGTGCCCTGCTTGCAAATTTATAGTGGCTTAGTCATTATCAGAAACTGAAGTATATTTGCAAAGCAAAAACATAGAGAAGATATTGCATGCAAAATTATGTATTTTGAATCTATGGACATCCTCTAGTACTCACAACTTTGCATCTTTGTTGCGAAAGCTCCACAGAGCATAAGAAGATAAGTTAGCAATCTCTGTTCATCTTCTTCAAGCATTCAACTTCTGTGTCACTGGGAATAGTACATGTGTTCATCCAACATCATATTTTTATTCCTAATAAGTGCTCTTTTAATCTTAAAATATTTGTCTTTATTTAAAAGGTTATTTGTTCTCCTGTACTTAAACATTTCTGTTTGTCATTCTGGTCTGACTGGCAGAAAAGCTGGGATTATGTGCATGGTGCCATTTTTTTAAAATACTGATGTTGTATGAAAAATTTGCATTTATTGTTCCTGTTCATTGGACTTCTTTCAAGAGACTTGTGTCTTTTGTCTCTTTAAAGACAAAGCTGAAAAAGAAGAAAATATTAAAAATAATTTTGAAGAAAACTTGATTTTGTTTAAAAGTGTGATTATAGCTGCTATTTGAAAGATATAAAACAGCTCAACAAAATCAAAAGAAACCAGCTTCATGTACACTTACATATAAACATATAGCTGTTCCTATGTGTGCTAGTTTGTGTGTCTATCTATCCAACATAAACACACAGAATGCTGAGAACAAGCAAATGTTGGGTCTATCAACCTGTATGGTCATTAGCGAGCTCCACTAAAGTCAACTTGTTTATTGTGCATCAGGTATTCCTCAGCAATTATTCACAGGACATTACAAGATTAACTTTGAATTTAAAAACAAGCAAACAAACAAACCAACCACCAAAAACATAAAAACCAACCAACCAAGCAACAAAAACCACACAAAAAACCTCCACCAAACCCACAAACAAACAAAACCCACAAAAACCCCCAAACAAACAAAAAAAAAACAAAACCCCAAACTACTCATTCTCCTTGCAGGTAAATGGTCAGTCCACAGATTGTTTATTTCTAAAATAATTGTGCCTAGTCAGTAGCTATTGACAGGCTATGGTAGTGCTCTCTATTTCATAATATTCAACTTATCTCAAGCTTTGTTGGAAATAATTTTTTTACCAGATTTTAAAGAGTATGGAAGCAGTAGAATTTTGGATAAATGAAGCACAGTTGTTGCTCAGAGATTCCCCAGGATGAAAAATATCATCAAAAAAGACAAAGCATAATGTTTTGATGACTACATATATAAATAGCCAGTTGCATGGATTAGAGCTAGAATGGATATCATTTGCTTTCATAGGAAGCTCAAGGAAGATTAAAATGGCTACAATGGTGAGGAAATAACTTTTCAGGCAGACTGGAAGATCCTTCATGTGTAGAATTGCAATAGAAAAATGTGAGATTTCAAACTCTCTCGATGTGCATATAGGAGCAAGAATTATGTTTTAGTTCAAATCTAGTGAATTCTGTGGGAACTTTTGATCATGAGCATAACGACCCAAAGTGGAAATTCCAGGGACTATAACATGACACTTGTTCATCTGCTAGTTTCTGAACATAATTCAGTTTCAAAGAGAACATGATGTTCATCACCATTTAAAAAGCAGAAAACAGGAAAAAAATTCTGCCTTACAGAGGAAGAATTTTGTTAAAATAACTTTTGTGATTTCTACCAGGCGTTATTTTTAGTTCTGGCTGAACTCTTTCCCCAGTTCTGTCATTTCAATAAAAACGACACAGTAGTTTCTTGATAAAGAGCTGTGAGTAATTATGCAGTAAGGCAGGCTATATTGGTGAGGTTCTTTCCTCACCGTTTACCTTCAGTAGAATCTGTGCCTCCTGTGGAAGGTCCCAGTATGCATGGCCAGTCAAGTAAGAAGGTGTTTATCACACTTCTTTAATTCTTCTGACAGCTGAGAAAGGAGTGAAAAAATGGTTTCCACACCCTACAGATTGTGGTTTACACACCCTACCCTAAAACTTAATTTGCTCCAAAATATATTAATTTTCTAAAATTTTTAGAACAGTTATGATTATTTTTATAGAAGTCAAATTTGAAGAAAAGAAATTTAACATTGTTTATTTTAAAACACTTAATTTTATATATTTATTTATTTATAATTAACAATGTGTTGATTTCCATGTTGTTCCAAGATACCTGGGCAAAAAAGGGCTGATCTGGTGGTTTTAGATAGAAAGCATTATCACTTTTTTTTTCTTTAGAGACTCGTTTCACAGGAGCTACCGAATAAAATATGCTAAAAATACTTCTTGGTGATTTTTCCAATACATTTATTCTTCCCACAGCCTAAGGGACAGAAAAAGAATAGGGCAAGAGTACATTCTTAGCCTAATAAAATTTGCATAGATTCAAAGTAACTCTATATGAGCAAATGGTTTCTGTGGCTTTCAGAGAAGTTCCTCTGCTCAGGCATTCTTGTAACAGTATCTCTGAGTCTATTGTCTCTTCAACTGATTGATCCTTTCAGCTGACTCTGGTTTTTATAAACAATGAGCTATGGCACTCAAGATTCCACAGGGAGGTAGGATAATATACCCACAATAAATGTGACATAGTCTAAGAATAAAATCTATCATGTTTGAAAAGAAATTAAAGTGTACATAATTTTAGCATGATGTATTTCTACTAGTCATTACAATGGAAGACAAGTGTGTAATCATCCTTTCCTAAGCTGTGGTAAATTTCAAACTTAGTATAGTAGACTTTTGCTCTGGAAAAAATTATTTTAGGAAAAATAAACATTCTCACCTTTCCATATTGCTCACAGAAATCTGTGTAGAATATAAGTAAATTATATATGTGGGTTATTTATCTTTTTGTAGTAGGATTAATTTTCCTGTTTCTAAGGAGTTTATATTTTGGAGTACTCTCCCAGATGTCAATTTGTGGCCTTCAGTGGCAAACCTCACCAAAGACAAAATTATATATACACATATATAATTACAAACAAAAATAATAATAAGAAAAAAATTTTAAAAGGGTTTTTTTTGGAGGTTGTGGTTCTTTAAGAATCCTTGTTTGGCAGCCACTGAGTAATGAGAAAATGTCCAACTCAATAACTGTAAAATGGATTGAATCAGCTCACAGAGAGGCAACACTGGAAGAAGTGCTGAATTTGGTTATTTCACAACTACTGGATGTGTCATTATGAACTGGAAGTTAATCAATTCTGAAAGTAATCATGCACCACAACTGGGAAAGAAAAGCTGACCAGAGCAGGGGAAAGCATCTTCTCAAGTGTTGAAAAGGGCCTCCACATTTAATATATATATTTTTTAATTTTAATAAAATCATACATTAATAGAATGTTTGATACAAGATCAAAATTCCTGGTTTACTGATTAATTAATTAGAAACACACATTCTGATGATGGTGAGGGTAGTGGCAAACCATAATACAGATATGAAAAAAAATCCTCTATCATATAAAGGTGCACAGAGCAGATAAAAAAAAAGTTGATAAATTTTGAGGACTTGAATTTCCCCTTATCTTTCCCCAGATTTCTTATCCCTGTGCTATTCCTTGTCCTGGGAAGATTATCTGTGTCCTATGTCATTGACAATTCCTGTTCCAATTAAAGAATAATTTGTGAAAGGATAAGCAAAATAATTGTCTTGCTTATTTTCTACACAAGATAGATTCATGTTTGCCAGTTTTGCACTCTTACCTTAGAAAGGAAAAATGAATTAATGAGTCTTGTTCTACCTTTGAAGATTTTGCGCAATATACTGCATTAGTAAAGAACTTGGAAAAAAAATCATACCCTAGATGAAACAGATGTGTCAGCCAATAAAACTTTTGGCATTATGCCTTATTCTATATGGTAATTTTTTCAGCTTATTCAACAGAGTTATTTACTAGTATAGACTATATATTTACCTAGACCTGGAAAAGGTAGAAATACCTTAAATGTGACTTTTTTTTTTTCAAATGTAGAAACCTTTACACATGGTCTGAATTTTACTCTAACACTCCTCTATGAAAAAGTGAAGTTTCTTTTACTTAACTGATATGTTGGAATATAATGAGGAAAATTACAAAATGTTGCAAAATAACTGTAACAGTTCAGTCATTCATATGTAATTCTTAATAATTCTCTTAAAAGTCTGCAATTACAATGAAAAAGTCTTCTCATTGAGGCTCATAAAGGATAAAATATAAATAGCACTGGTCATAATTTTCTGAACTGCTTCTTTAACATTTGACAAAAAAGTATACTTGTGGGAAACATCATTTTTTGACAACTCTTATTTGAATAAACTCCAAAAGTCAAAGTAATAAAAGGCATGAAACTTCAATGTCAACATTTTCAGAGTCAAATTAAGATTGTGTCCCAGTTTTGTCCCGTCCCCACCTGTTGTGCATCCCCAGCCTCATCACTGATGGGGTGCTGTGAGGAGCGGAAAAGTCCTTGACTGTGTACGTAGTGTTCAGCAGTAACAAAAACATCTCTGTGTTATCCACAGTTTCCAGCACAAACATAAAACATGGTCCCATACCAGCTACTGTGAAGAAAACTAATGCTATTCCAGCCAAAACCAGCACACAGATAGTGAGCGCTCTGCTACTTTTCCTTCTGTAGTACTTAGTTATATATGCTGGTTAAACCAGCTGAGTGATGCTGAGCATGTCTGCTCCCTTGGACAAGAAAGCAAAATTCATGGTGTGGACAGAGAGAACCTGTTAAAGAAAACACACTATTTATGTCTTTCTGTCATAATGCATGAAAATGATAAGATTAATGACTTGGGAATTTTAGCTACAGTACTGCTTTTAGTCAGAAGACACCCATGGAAAAAGGACTGTCTGACAGAACCATTTTGAAGTACTTAGACAAGCCATATTTATCACTGTTTTTGTATAATTAACATCATTCATTTTTAGCAACTGTTCTTTTTTCTAATTTGTATTTTAACAAAATGCTGAGAATTTGAATACATATTTCCTCATTGCACTCACCCAGTGATTCTGCTTATGCTGCTTACACTATTAATATTTACATGCATTATTCCGTAAATACATGTTAGTGTACCCAGTGGCAGCAATGGACAGCAAGCTCAGACCTTTATAGCAATACTCCTCCAAAGCTGAATAAAGCTGGAAGGAGAGATCTATTCTTAAAGGAATTAGAAGGGAGGAAATCAAACCTAATCCTGCACACACTTGAGCACCTGCAGAACTTAATGATGTGAATACTCTGTTGGAGATCAATAACAAGCATTTAGCACACAGTTAATGCATTCTTCACTGATTGCAAGGTCAAACTTGTGTCTCCTTATTTGGATACTTGCAACACTTTAAAGATATGATTTATAATGCAATTTAAGACATCATTTTGACATGCACGGTAATTTCTGAATTCAACTAATATTACCTTTGAGGAAAAGTTTGGGGTTTCTTTGACACTTTTATCTCTAGAACAAATGTTACAATAATCATGTATTTATCATGTAATCATACATAATCATCTATGTTACAATAATAATATATGTTGCAATAATCATTTCTTTATTGTATCATATACAATAATAATTTTTGAAATCCTTCTCTGTGATGTACCTGTATTTCTCTATATGACTGTAAATCAAAGTCAGACTAGTATAAAGAGCTATATTCTAAAAGCAAAAAGAAACCCCTAATAGAGCTAACAAACAAGCAAACCCCCAATTTTTGATGCTTTTACTTTCACCTCCAAAATTCTTCTGTAACACTTCCTATAATACATATGTAATAGTATCATGTTCCAACATTTCAAGCTCAAAATTATTTTGTCCCAACCCATAAGACATCCACACAACCAACAGCCACACTGAAAGAAAATTCATATGGCATGAAGCATTTTATTTGTTTTTATTATAAGCTTGTACAGTTCCATAAAATCTGTATATTGCAAGAAATACAGGAGCAAAATAACTCATTTACTTGGCTCATATCCCTAGAGATACCATGCTAGTTCAGCAAACAGATCACACTTTCCTCATTCTGCACAAAAGGTAAGAAAAGAAGTGCGTGCAGTTTGTTTCTGGTTGATGTGAGGAATCAGATGAAACAGAAAAAAAACAAGAACCAAGCAAGAAGTTGAGCTGACAATGACATCTTAGTAGAGAAGAAAATGGCAACATGCTGAGTTTTGTTCTAGGGAGGCTGAGAGCTGGCTAACTTTTTCTGCACTCAGCAGGATATAATTACAACATAGCAAAGAAAAATGAACAGCCCATCCACAAGTGACTTCAAGAACATTTATTTTTTTTTTTAGTGTAAGCATTATTCTACTTGACAATTCTGTACTTGGGTTAAATGTATTCAGCCCTTTCACTCTTGCTTCCTTTTTCCATTGCAGAACTTGAATTAAGACACCAGCTCCTCCTTCACTGTTTGCCAACATTCAAGGCAGAAATATTGTACTGGAGACATGATGAAAAAGAGGATTCATTAGCCAGAATCATCAACATACTTTGTGACCTTAAAAACCCAATCATAAAATAGAAATTAGGCTGCAATAATGGCATAAACAAATACAGACTTAGCAGAGGAACACATTGTGTATACTTTTAGATATACATATAATATATTTCTTCATTTAGAAATCTTCAAAATCACACACACACACACAAAAGCTAAGTAAAATGATATAGAGTTTTACACTGTACACATGGCCTGAGTTCAGACTAGATTGATATAAGAAACTGGGCCTGGAAGAATAGGTGAAAAACATACTCATAGAATCAGGTTATGACAAAAAGCCACGTACATTAACAAGAATAGGAAATAGTTGTTGATGGGGTCTAATGATGTCCTTGATACACTACCAAAGAAAAAAAATACTATAAGGTTGTACCATTCAATTTACAGAAAAAACAATCAGAGAAATGTTCACAGAGCAGCATCAGAAGTGAATATTTGCTTACCTACTAATCTGAGAAGCATAGTTTTAAAAACTATGTAAAGGGTTGAGCTTGTCTGGCTGCCACACCCAGCTACTCACATTCTCCCTTCTTAACAGCATGGGGGGAGAAAACAAGACATAAAAGCTAGTGGAAAAGCTTATATGTAACTTAAGAAGAAAAGCAAAAGCTGCTCACAGAAGAAAAGTTAAAAGAGGAATTTATTCACTACTTCCCATCAGTGGGCGGATATCCAACCATTCCCAGGAAAGCAAGGCCTCAGTACCATGGTCTGTACTTACTACGGAAGACAGGCCATAATCAAGAGTAGTCCCACATTCCCTTCCTTTCCCTTAGCTTGCATTGCAGAACACAAGATCATATGGTAGAGAATGTTTCTTTCGTCAGTGTCTGCCAGTTGTGCTGGCTGTGTCCCCACCCAGCCTCTTGCCCATCCTCAGCCCACTGGCCTCTGGATGGAAAAGGGTTGAAAAGAAAGCCTTGACACTGTGCAATCACTGCTCAGCAGCAGACAAAACACTGTGTGTTATCAACACCATCCCAGGCACAAATGCAAAGCACAGAACTATATAGGCTGCTATGAGGAAAGTTAACTCCACTGAAGCCAGACAGATACTGTTAATCCCAGGAGCACACATGTAGACAGTGAGACAGCATGATCCAAGGGTTTAAAGAAGATAGATGTAATCGGTATTGCGTAACATTGTGCTAGTATGCATGTATATGTATGGGCATTGTGCTTAGATGCATATACACAATTGGGTAATGTAGTTGTCAAGAAGCATCAAGCAAAGGTACCTCCCTATATTCCTTCTTTCTGCCTCATCACCGAAAACTTGCTTGAACTGGAACAAAAGTATGATATTAAGGGCTATCTCACTGCTTCTGCTCTTTTCCAGAGGACTCATGACTGTGACAGTCCTGATCAAGGTGATCAAAATGAAAATGAACCCTTTTTCAGCAAAAGAGGTTCAATGTAAAGATACATAAAAATAATTCAGGAAATTCATTTCTTCTAGGTGTACCTGCAGGCTGAAGAAATACGCTGAAGACCAAAAGATATGAGGAACATAGATGTCCAAACTTAATATACTCCAAAAGATAATGCTGTAGCTTGAGTATGTTGATTTTTACCCCTCTTGCTTTCAAAGTAAGCTGCTTCAAGCTTAACCCTTATGTATCAAAGTGTGTGTGTGTGGGGGGGGAGGAACTAAAGAAAATTGTTTAGGTAGAATTTTCACACTAGGAGTGTTATAAAGGGTTTGGTTTATGTTCTGATTGAAAGGTTTTTTTCCAGCCAAGTTTACTTGAGGCTTGAGATAAACACAGAAATGTTCACCACAGTGGTTTATCTTCTTGGAAAAAAGATATACCTATCTCCTTCTGCATCTTCAGGTCTTTGTGGTCTGGGAACTGTGGGTGAGTCTGGGCCATTCTTGCACCTCTACATCATGTCTTTTCATCTTTGATAAACAATGTCTTTGGAAAATAAATAGAAGAAAGCTGACTCATTCATTACTCTCAGCATTAGCAAACTTTTTCTTATAAATTCCCAGGACCATTCCTACATCTTCTTTGTTCTTTTAGAAGCCTTTTTCTGTCCTTTTCAGATGTTCTTTCCTACATCTTTGCAAGAAATTTCTGACATACCCAATTATTTAGGAGCTGATTTTCAATAGCTCCACAAACCTTCGATCTCAGTTCCTTCTCTGGAATTAGACATATTCAATTCAGCTAGTTCACTACAAGATCCTGGGTTTCAGCCTCTTCCAGAGGATGATCTCTGTCAGGCCAGGCTCTGAAGATGCCAAATGTTCCTGCTCAACTAAGAAACTACACAAATGAGCTTTCCCTGACCCTACAACTGTGTGACTTTTATACTCATCAGAGATCAGACAGGGTAGATAAACAGGCCTGTCCCTTCTTCTGGACATGACAGGTAATTCTAACATACTACAAGATGTTTCCATTTCTATCTTCTCTAAGAGCTAGAGGGAATTATCCCTTACTCCCTCTTTTTCAAAAAGTCCATGTGTCATTGTCAGCTGGATCCAAATGAACAATATAATGCATTCTTCCACTTGCACCTCAAACTTGAGATGGTTAGCCACTAATATCTGTACAGGTAACTTAGTATTTCCCTCCAAAAATCCATCTATTCTCCTATGCAGAAAATTAAAAAAGGAACAAACAAAAAAATATATAAATAAAAAAGGTAATATCAAGGTAATTTAAGCAAATACTATTTAGGCTACAATAGTCTGCCTTATCTCACCTGTATAAACTTAATGTCTTCCATCAGTTCTTGCTTCTTTTGCTTTGCAAATCATTGGAGGTGAATCTGCAGCTTTGCCATTGTGCTCATATAGTACACAGTGTAAGAGCATCTCATCTCACACAAAGGATTTGCCAGGGAAACAGAAATGCTATAAATGAAATAATTTGCTAGAAATGCTGCAGAAGCCTCATTACCCAGTTTTGGGAACAAAGCAGTAGTGAAGGAAGAGTTTACAGTGAAAGGTCTTGCACTTCACCCTGGCTGCCAAAAATTTTCATAGAACATTTACAAAACTGGTGCCAAGAACATAGTATAGTTCAAAAAAACTTCAAGCAGACGAGTCAAATTATTCTCTACAACCTGACTCCATTTGTCATTACAGTGTTTGTGTACTCCCCTCAGAAATGATAAAGTTACAGTCTCAATAAAGAGGAATCACACATGTCTACATCCTCTCCCATTTCTCAGTTAATTTTGTTGTGTGTTTCAGATTTCAAAAGTGTATTAATTTCTAATTCTAGCAACTGTTTGCAATTTCTAACTTTTTTAAAAATACTCTACTTGTTACTTTTGATCTTGGCAAACTTAAGTCTGTGTGATTCTGATTCTTTTCCCCCACCTTCAGTTCTTCTAAGATGTGTCTTTTCCAAACTTTCCAACCCTGACAGTTGTGCAAATGTTTGTATTTTCTGTGTTTGCAAGAGATGACCAGCATGGTATTAACTGGAGGAATTCAAAACATCATACTAGCAAGGGTGCAAACATGTAAGTCCTTCTAAGAGATCAGGCTGGAAAGTACAGCAGCCTGGGTTGACAAATATGTCTCTCTTTTTTGCATTTGTGGTGGGTTGACCTTGATACAACATTTTACCTTGAGCAAAAGTAAACAGACAATTATCAAATAGAAATTGGAGTGAACTAAGCAGATGTCATGTTTCATAAACATGAACTGCATTTATATTTGTAAACAGATAGAGTCCAAGTATTCTTTTTCCTAGGAAGGGGACAGTAACAGCTTGCTAAGAATTAAGCAAGTTTTTCGTTATCTTTCTCTATGAGATTTACATTAAAAGTACTAAGACCAGAAAAAAATCCTGGTTGATAGTTGTAGTGATAAGTCTGAATTACTTATAACCATAAATACAGAAATCGTGCATATTATTCAGGACGGTTTTAAAAAATAACAATGTGTTTACTTATTTTTAACTTTACAAAGCCTCCATACCATTTTCTAACCCAGAACATCATGCTAGGACTTCTTCTCTTGAATCATAAAAAGTATTCAAAAGGCTAATGCCTGGATATTTAGCCCACTTCATATGTATTGTGTCAAGAGACTTGTTGGGGATCACACAACAAGGTCTATTTTGAAAATGCCTTAAAACTTACTTTTACTTCTCTGAATTTGTGATATGTATTATCAATCATGATACTGTGTGCAGTGCAAAGAACAATAGATCATGCTTCCTTGCACCTGATTTCTTCAGGTGTAAAATGGAAGCATGGTAGAGAATAGCCATCCTACTATCACCATCTGTCTATATTTTGTTTGGTTTAGTTTTTCTGATGGACATATTTGCTAATAAATAAATGTTACACCAGATCACTTATCTTTGAATATCTCAGATAGTCATGTAGGCCAAAATGTATTAGTATTAAACATTACCACATTAGAAAGTCCAAAACTTTTTCTTTGTTTTAAAAAAAAATTGGAGCAAACAGCTTTTTATGAACTGAATTATACGTTAGCTACCAATTTTCATCCCCCTGAAAAATTCAAATATTTAGACCCTTACTCAAGACCAAAATACACAGGTTTTTGTGCCATGGATGAATACATTTTTGCAACTCTAAGTTTTCTCTGTTTCCTGGCATGTCAGAGTTCACATTCTGCATTTAAAAGGGTTAGGAGTAGCACACACAGAACACTATTGCCAGTAAATGTCCCTTCAGCAGCAGGGCTATCTCTGTTTAACTCTTTCTCGTTCTATTACACCAAATAGATATTAGACTTTATAAAAGCCTTATAAGTCTACCACACCTGCCTACAGACTGCCAGCTATCCCACTGCCTCAGGCTTCTTTACCTACTTTTTCCTCAGCTCCTTTAGGCTTCAATCTCTCTGATCTGAGTTTGGATGAAGAGATCTGTTTTCTTCTTCAGTATTGTGCCTCTCACAGCTGAGCCTGTTTTCATTTGCTTTTTTAAAGCTACCTGGTTTAACCCTATATTTTTCAAATCTGTTGTAAATCATGCCATAGGGATAGGAAAAAAAGAGAATTTGTTAGGAATTCCCTCTCCCTTTTTTATTCTCCTTGTTCACCCTCTCAGATCTCTTCCTTTTTTTATGGGTATAGTTGGTGCTGCTTCCTGCTGATTTTCCAAGCTGCCCTCTCTGACATTCAGCTGATATCTATGGCCTTAGATTCCTGAAATCAGTGTCTCTGTTTTCCTAATCTGTTAGTTGTTTCAAATACCATCTCCTTTAGATTTGTCTATGGGTGCTCAAGATTACTCATTAGTCAGCTGCTTTAATTATACATCCTGAATATATGCTTTGTTTCTATCATTAACACTGTTAGGATACTTGCAAGACCGGACACATTTCCTTCTCTACAACTCTGATGAAATAATTTAGACAAAGTAAAGACAATATTTATTTTTTATTCATTTGAGCATGCGACAAAATCTCATGTTCTCACTAAACTGAGAACTATTTTGCAGTCAATATCAAAAGCAGCAAAAATATGTTTAAACAATAATTTCTTCTCAGTTACTAGTTTATAAGTAAAATGTTTTTCATGAGCATGGTTCTGTCACTTCCAACACTTTTATCATCCACCTTCTGGCCCAGATACTGGCTTCCATAATCCTGAGAAAAGTACTATCCATTACTCCAGCATGCCCCACTGTTTTTTTCTTTTTAGATGTTTCATAAACAAGTCTGCACAAAATTTCAGCACGGAGTTCTGCAAGCACCACATAAATGATCAGACTAATCTAATTGGTTTGGGATTTGCCTGAGGCACAGGGCCACTCACACCCCATTTGTAGTGCTGGGTACAGGACACACAGGTCTCATGTCCCACTAATACCTTTAGAGTAAGTCTGTCTGTGTCCCCTTAATCTGATACACACTACAGGTGTAGGCAGATCAGATGGAAATTATCAGTGAAGTTAAGACTTTGCCTTTCATTTAGAAACATATACAGTTTGGAAAAAAAAAAAGTGGAAAAAATATTATAAAGCTGTATTCTTTCCTTTTTTCCCCTTTCCTATTATATTGGCCTTGGAGACGGATACCTTATATCTGTGCTCTGTAGATTCATTTTCCCACTGTGTGCCTAGCTTTTATTTTCATTCAGCAAAGCATTTTGATTGCTACTTCCATTTCATTATGATATTGTTTTGGTCAATAAAAATTAACTTCACCGTGCTCTGAAAGATAAGCCTCATACTTGGGAGTTAACACTACTGTAGCAAAGATAACTTTGTGGTTCAGTAACTCATCAATGCTTTAAAAGATCTTGATTCAACTTCTAGCTCTGTCACAGCCTTATCATGTAACATCTCAGAGCTAGATACCTATGCCTCAGTTGTATACGCGCTTGTAGTTTGGATAATCTGAGTTTTTTGAAGTTGTACACTTGTAACATTATGCAAATTCAAGTTTGAGAGATCTGGATAAGACTTTGCTTGGTATATAGAAAATGGGGATAATGATCCCATTGCAGCTTGTATATACGAATATATTTTTAAATATATATAGTGCTTTGATTTCAAAGCTCCTTTAATAAATTTGGGGGGGGTTGCTTAATATCCATGCTAAGACCACACATTTCACATTATGCCAAACTAAAACTAAAAAATCAGGACTCCATGTCTCTCCAGTGCCTTGTCAACCTTCTGATCAAAATTTTTGTCTTGATGTTTGATTTAATGCCCTTTCAGTGCCCTAAATTTTTTCCCGACCACCCTGTGTACAGAGAACCTTTTATTCTTTTCTTCTCTACTACACACTTTCACATTTTTCTTCCTTCAAACCATAAGAGTGTTTATGCTTTATCCACCTTGTAACTGGCTACTGAGGTGGGTACACAATTCTTTACAATACTTCTAGTTTTAGTGCAAACTTATTAAAGACAGAAGAAAACCCCATCACCACCATCAACACAAAAAAAACCCTAAAAAACCAAAAACCAAACCACGATCCTCAAAAACAACAACAAAAACCCGCAAAAAACACCAAAAAAAAAAAAACAACAGAAGAGTTTTGCAGATCAAGCCATCTATTTCTGCTTATTATTATAATATGTATTATCTTATATGTAATTAAGTATTGCGACTACTAAAAGCAATTGTACTTTGAAGACATTTGTGTCTTGATAAAGCTGCTGTTCAGACTCTATAGTGCTGATCAAAGGGGATCATCTTTCTCATTTTGAATTTACTATTGTTAATATGCCCTTCAGGCTTTACTATTATTTTTCCAATGTTTCATTCTCGTGAAAGAAAGTACACAGAGGCTGTGATTTAGCAGACCATCATACACAGGGTAAACTAAGTCATTCCAGTGAACTGTAAATGACAAATAATACGTATGATTACTTCTGTACTTAAAATTGAGCGCTCTTGTAAGTATTGAACAAGGCAGAAGTGATTGCTCTTCAACTTGGTTTCTTAGTTTAATATCTTGACAAACATCTTTAAAAATCAGTTATTTTAGGGACTTCCTCTCAGTTACACTGTTCACACTAACACAACACAAAATCTTAAAT
>JAOXXN010000395.1:75056673-75093439 GCA_026770055.1 Myrmophylax atrothorax
AGGATCCTCATTTATTCTCAGCTAGTTGTTACTTTTCTAGAGCCACTTGACAACTAAATGGAAGCCACTTGAATTACAAAATTTGCAACATTGCTTCCTCTTAAGCAAATGCAATCAATCTTTCCATGGCTCTTTAGTAAAAGGAAGTCAGTGTTTGATGCAAACTGCCTTTGTCTTTGCATTTTGTGCATAAATTTCTGGTTAATAGAAAAGGTTAAGTACCTTTCCACCAGAATTTAATTAAATCACTCTGCCTAACTCTTACAGTGTAACAATGTTAAATTACAGTCTGCGTTCATGGCTTTGTCTCACAAAGTTTATATTGAACAATAGCATTCAAACACCATTCTGATTAAAAAAAAACAAAACGAACACCAACAACAACACCAACAACAACACCAAAAAAAACCAACAAAAAAAACCCAAAAAAAACCAAAAACCACCACAAAGTACTGTTTAAATACATCTGACAAAAAGGGCAAGAAGATTACAGAAAGACCAGTCAAAGAGTCTTTGCATTTGTTTCCCATCCAAGGTTTAAGTCCAAGTCCATTCTTACCTTCTATAGGCAAGAGTTCTGTAGTCAAGAACAAGCTTTAGGGAGTAAGTGGAATCATTTACCGTCATGATGAACAGATCACTGTCTGACTTTGGTCCTGGGATTTGCAAGACTAGAAGAGGGATGTTTCCTAGTTTGTTAGAAAAGATATTCCTGACTACATCCAAGACATCAAACTGTACTCTGTTGGATAAAGTACAGATATATTATATAGTACAGAGAATTTTTCCACCTTCTTTTGATAATGAGATGAAAAAAGATGAATCTGATGTAACTTCAAGTAATGGTTAACAGACAGTGTAAAACACATATATTTGTGTAACATACATCCCTTTTGCAGACTGCATTAGCATTGTGGATAAATCCCCTTTTATTCAAAATACAGAGGAAAGGCATAACAGGCACCATTTGCCACAATATCTGGCAGTGGTCCACTTTCAATACTTTCCTGAAAGTCCTGGACAGCTTTTTCTCTTAATAAAGATTTCAGACTAGAAATTGTATATAGGTGGTATGTATGTTAGGAAAATAGCATCAGTCATTACAGTTACCACCACACGACTCTCATTTCTAATCCACAGTGAAATTCAGTCACCTGTAACTTTCTAAAGCCTTTTTTCCCCTCTACTTTCAAAGCAAGAGTTCAAGTTCAGCCCTAAAAGAATTTCTCTGTAGTAAGGGTATTTCTGTATTCTTCTTAATTTGATAGGGCAAGTTCCTGAGACTCAGTTAATTAGAAGCTCAGCAAACAAAAATTTGGCATATACTACCTCATTAGACAAAAATTATAGCTGTGGTCACTAACATTTTTCATCAATGCATGTTGCAGAATCAATCACAGAATCAATCACAGAATCACAGAACCTTTGGGTTGAAAAGGACCTCCAGAGATCATCTAGTCCATCCTGCTGCTAAAGAAGGTTCACCCAGAGCACGTTCACAGGATCACATCCAGGTGGGTTCTGAATGTCACCAGAGATGGAGACTCCACAACCTCTCTGGACAGCCTGTTCCAGTGCACTGTTACTCTTACAGTAAAAAAACATTTTCCTCATATTCAGATGGAACCTCCTTTGTTTCAGTTTACATCTGTTTCCCCTTATCCTGTCACTGGGCACCACTGGAAATAGTCTGACTCCATCCTCTTTATACTCTGCCTTAAGATATTTGTATTCATTAATAAGATCCTCTCTCAGTCTTCTCCAGGTAGGTCAATGCCCATCTTGTGCTGGTGATTGGGATTATTGCTCCCAGGTTCAGTACTGTACACTTACCTTTGTTGAACTTCATTAGGTTCCTCTCCACTAAGTTCTCCAGCCTGTCCAGGTCTCGCTGAATGGCAGCACAGCCTTCAGGTGCATTTGCCATTCATCCTAGTTTTTTATCATCTGCAAATTCACTAAGTGTACACTTTGTCCCGTCATCCAGTTCATCGATTAATAAGCTGAACAAGACTGGAGCCAGCACTGATGTCTGCAGAACACCAGTAGCTACTAGACCCTGTGCTGCTGATTGTGACCCTCTGGGGTCTGCCACTTAGTCAGCTCTCAATCCACTTCACTGTCCACTTATCTAAATCTCACTTCCAGAGCTGACCTATGAGGATGTTGTGTTTGACAGTGTCAAAAGCCTTGCTGAAGTCAAGATACACAACAGACACCGGTGTCCTCTCTTCTAGAAGGCAGTTAGTCTGGTCCATGATTCCCCCTTGATTAATCCATATTGACAACTCCTAGTAATCTTTTCCTCCTTGTGCTAAGAAATTACATCCAAGATGAGCCATTCCATCACCTTTCTTGGGACTAAGGTAAGTCTGACTGTAGATCCTTGGGTCCTCCTTCTTCCCCTTTCTGAAGGCTGAAGAGCCTTTCGCTTCCCTCCAGTCCTCAGACAGCCTTTCTGTTCTCCGTGAGCTTTCAAAGCTGATGGAGAGTGTTTCACCAATAACATATGCGAGGTCGCTCAGCACTCATTGTGGGTGTCAAGTTTGCCTAAATGATCTCTAACTTTATTCTCCTCAGTCAAGGGGTAGTCTTCTTGTCTTCAGACTTTCTCTCTTGTCTTCAAGGTCTGGTTTTCATTAACATTCTGTGCTGCCTCAAAAGGAGCATGGCCAGGAGCTGATTCTGTCCCTCTACTCTTGTGAGAACTCACCTGGAGTACTGTGTCCAGCTCTGAGGTCCCCAGAACAGGAAAGACATGGGGCAGCTGGAGCAAGTCTAAAGGAAGGCCAAAATTATAATCAGGGGCTAGAACACCTCTCCTATGAGGATAGGATGAGAAAGTTGGGGGGTTTCATCCGGGAGAAAAGAAAGCTCCTGGGAAACCTCACTGTGGCCTTTCAGTGCTTAAAGGAGGCCTTTAAGAAAGTTGGGCACAAACTTTAGTTGGGCCTGCTGGGATAGGACAAAGAGTAATGCTTTTAAACTAAAAGAGAGCTGATTCAGATTAGGTTTAAGAAAGATATTTCTTACCATGGAGAAGATATTTCTTACCATGGTAAAACACTGAACAGCTTGCCCACAGAGATGGTGGATGCCCCATTCCTGGAAACATTCAAGGTCAGGTTGGATGGAGTTGTGAGCAACCTGAACTAGTTGAAGATGTCCCTGCTCACTGCAGGAGGTCAGACTAGACGATCTTTACAGGTCCCTTCTAACCCAAATCAATCTATGATTCTATGATTTCTGAGGTCTAGTCTTAGCAGTAAAGACTGAAACAGAGAAGGCATTCAGTAACTCCACCTCTGGAAGAGGCCAAAGTGTGCTGTCCTTTAAAATTAATTTTCAGATTTATTTTCCCTCACCTGTTGACACAATATTTAGTTGCCTGAATTAAGATACTCCTTCCATATACAAATGAACTTTCTAAAAATAGAATGAGCAAGCTGATTTAAGATGATAAAAAAGACCAAAACACAGCACAGTTTCAATTTACTGAGTTCAAGCTTTGAGCCACTCCAATTGTCAGAGGTAGAGAAAAATATAAAGAAATCCACAAAACCTAACACTGTGACAAATACAGAGGAAACTGGGCAAATTTTAGTCTATCACTGACAATAAAATTATTTTCTTCTTACTGCTTTAAAAGAGAAAGACCTTAAAGTGAAAGAAGTAAAAGCAGAAGTGGGGAGCAGAAGCCAAATTTACATGTGTGGAAAATTGAGAGATGAATATTGGAGTACTTTGAATACACTCATATTTTATTTACTTTGGCTTGCACTGGAAATGAAAGGTCTTCCAAAAAAGTGAAAGATATTTCTCTGGGCAGCCTAGCATGGAAGGGCATCAGATTCTGTGATTAACTGCAGAAAGACTTGAATTTCATATGATCGGTACCAATCTTATTACTGCAAATTGAATAAAAATATTAGCTTATTTTTTGCAGAATCATTAGGAGGTATGTATCATTTGTTATACAGGATAGTGACTCCTGAAATGATATTCCTCCTTGCCAAGTCAAATGCAGTTAGGTTTGTCAGGTCTTCTGCTTTGAGACGGATGTTACCTGTGAAACTAGCACATCTGGCAACAGAGGATGGATTTTTAAAGGCTAAGGATTCTCTTGAAAGGGTCAGAGAATAGGGATTTTTCAGTCTGGAACAGAGAAGGCTTCGGGAATGACCTAACTGAGGCCTTCCAGTATCTGAAGAGAACCTGCAAGAAAGACGGAGAGAAACTTTTTACAAGGGCATGTAGTGATAGGACAAAGGGGAATGGTTTAAAAGTGAGAGTAGGCTTAGATTAGATGTTAGGAAGAACTTCTTTACTGTGAGTCTGTTGAGAAAATGGAATTGGTTGTCTGGAAAAGTTATGGATATTCCATCCCTGGAAGTGTTCAGGGCCAAGTTAGATGGGGCTTTAGGCAACCTGGTCTAGTGGAAGATGTCCCACCCCATGGCCAGGGGGTTGGAACTAGATGATCCTTAAGGTCTCTTCCAAACCATCCTGTGGTTCTATGGCTTTTGCAATTTGATAAGCTGCAATAAAACAAGCTCTTCTGCCCAAAATCCTTGTATTTCCTTGAGCACCTGTTTGTTTGGGTGGTTGGTTTTGTGAGTACCAAACAATACTCCGCTTGATCCCCTCAGCATAACATTATAGAGGTCATTATCTGCAGTTAATGAATTGACCACAAGATGAAGAGATAAATAGAAACAGAAATCATAGGCCATAAGTTCACATCACCTGTGCCAATGCAAGCACAAATACATACTTTACAACACAAGTCCTCACAAGAAAGGTTAGGACTTAAAGCTCAAAGGGCCATCCCTGTTTCTCCTTTGCATATATAACTATCTTAATCGGTTATCTATCCTCAAGTATAATCATGTTGTATTTTGCTTAGTATGTTTGTGGATTTGTTGTTGAAGAAATAATGAGATCAAGAAGTCTCTCTTCAAAGATGAAATCATGCCTTGTTTCAGCATAAAATGCACACTGTGTCTGTGGTATATTAAATCAATACAAATCACCTAATAGCAGGATGCAGGAGCAAACTAAAAATTCTCATCTGAAGAATGATCATAAATCATCATTTGGGCTGTAGCCAGTCTGACATAAGGACTCCTCCCTACATTTGTGGCTTTTTTGGCATAAAGACTTTCTGTTGTTGCTCCTAATCAGGGATGACCTTCAAAGGTGCAGATAGTCATGATACCTTTGCATCAACTACACACAGCATTGCTAATTTCATATTCATACAGTGTTTGTAAAAGCCTTTAATTTGGTCCTTATCATCCCCTTCATACAGTACCATTATGTTTGACTTTGCTTGCTTCACCACTCTTCTGCATTTAGAAACTGTGTTCTTGTCTGAATAAATAAGTCTGCTAAGAGCATCTATTAAGTACTGGTATCCCCAGGGTCTGAAGCACTTCTTTTTTTTCCTCTTCCATTTTTGGCGTGGTGAATCTGACTTATAAAGCATATAGCAGAGAGGAGAAAGGTTGCCTTAGTAACGAGGCAGACCCAATCAGCTGCACAGGCTCCCTTGAGACAGTCTAATTTGTGCAGCAGAAAGGGGCTAGGACAGGTGGCTATATTAATGTGCCAGACAGCTTAAAATATTACACACACACACGCACACGAATGCATACACAAAATCTCTCTGTGTACTTATGTATGACTGCAATTATCTTCACCGTGTTGCAAAATAAACAGCATCTGGGTAACTCAGCCCTCCGAAACCCCCAATGCACCGGAGATGCAGCAGCAGAGGAGGCGAGGCGGGGTGGGAGGGAGCAGCGCTCCTTCCCCGCAGTCCTGCCGGATCTGCAGCCGCTCCGGGGCGGGGGAAGGACTCCTCCCAGCAAGCACAGACTGGAATAGGAGTGTGATGTGTGCTCGCCTGTCTTTGCTGGGGCTTATGAGCTGCCTCCTGCTGATAGCGTGATCTGTTGTGCTGCTCTCCTGATTCCACAAAATGCTGGAGCTCTCTCTTCCTAGCGCTTTCTGAACCACTTCACAAGGCTTTCTCTCTCCATGCCCTGCCTCTGATTTAAAGTGAACTTCCACCTTTTCCCCACAGTTTTTTTCGTAAATAAAGCATATTTGAAAATGTTTCATAGTCTCCATTGTTCCTGCTGTGTGAGGTGTCAGCAACAGAAGAATTTGAATCAGTTTGGATGCAGATCACATACCAGCTTCTAGCTCTTACAATCTCAAATAATTTCTTTTTGCAGCGTCTCCAGGTTGGCTTTAGCCAAGCAGAGAACAACAGGAGTTATAAGCCCATTCTTTGACGTCTGCAATACACATGAAAGTGTCATATGCACAGGAGTGTGGGGCAACAGACTGTGCTACAAAAACACTCTGTATTATTGCAGTGAAGAATCACTCCTAATTTCTTTATAATGGGAAAAATGTATTCCCATATAGCTAATTATGAGACATCTGGCAAAAATTACTAGTAGAGATACAGTTAGCGTATTGTTTCTCTACTATAATACCTCAGCCAGAAATGCTGTGGAGACTACCCTCTCACACCAGGCACACATACAACCCAACATGACATTGTAAGCTCAACACAGTCAGAGTTTCTCTCCTCCTTTTTCCCTACATCTTGCACAAATGAAATTTATTGCTGACACATAACAGAGCATTTTAATCCCAGGCTATATGACTCCTTTACGCAGTGAGACACTTCTTATCCACCTACACCAGGCTAAAAGTGAAGAGTTCTGAATACTAAGATCAAACAGGCTGTGGGGAAAAGAAATCAAAGTGAAAATACTGACATACAAGCCATAATAGATAAAGTCATAAAAGGCTTGAAAGTGTCATGGGATTTGTTTTTCTTTTTCTGAATATGTTTGGTGTCAAGAGGGAATGCCTTACAAGATTATTGATATACTATTTCCTCCACCCACCCCTGTGATTTGAAACAACTACAATAGCTGTTTATATTGCACTGACAAGCTATCTCAGTGAGGTGTGGAGTGTTACATAAGGTTTGGCTAGAAATCAGAAACCAGAATTATGTGACAGTATTGTAATGAAACTGAAACTCTGAGTGAAACTAGGACCAATTTTGGTTTGGGTTTTTTGGTGTTTGTTAGTTTTGGTTTTGGTTTTCTTCCCCAGGACTTACCAAAGTAAACATCTGTGTCTAAAGGAGACACCTAGAAACATACAGGAAATACATACTGGTGGAAGGAACTTTAGCAGGGTCTCCTGTGGCTTAGATTAATGCCCTTTCTGGCTCTGATATGTTGCTGATACACATAGTTTGTATTTTTCATACTTTTTCATTATTAACTGTACAAAACCATGGAGAACTTTCCTGGAAGAACCGTTTGCTTGCTCAGGAAAACACATGATAGATTGGTAGGAAGTGGAAGTTCTTTCAAAGTACACCTTGTAGGGGTTACTTCTCACTACGGTTTTTTGGAAAAGGTGTTAATGAGATGTTCAATTAAATTTCAAATACTGGCTAGTTAAGTATTCTGCTAGAAATGCTGGGCAAAATATGAGACCCTGGTGACACAAAAAGTGGTTTCCAAGGCTGTTATCTGATATATGATATCTGATTAGGCAAAGTCTCCTTTAAAATAAATGGCAGGTGCCCATCAAAAATCTAATTTGCAGAGCACTTCACAATGCAACACCAGCTGTGTAAGAACATAAAAATCTGACAAAAACAAAAAAGCGTGGTAGCTAATAAAAATCATGGTATATTTGCTAATGATGTATTTAAAAAGAAAAGCTTATATCAATTAATTTAAAATATGCATAATTAAAAGATATATACCTATATTCCCTCAAAACTCATGACTACACCACCAAACTCAATGTGATCAGCCTACATTTAAAGTCATCAAAGCAAATCTAGAAGGTCCTTCCTAACCTTTTAAATGTCTTGGCCTGACCTAGGGTATTTTGTCCATAGACTTGGTGGACAAGCTGGCCTTTTATTCAGTAGTGTGACATCCCTCAATAACTTTTAGAGTACCAACATATGTAAATGGCATTATGGAGAGATACTGAAGTATTTCCAAACTAGTATCTATCAATTAACAACCTGCATCACACCTTATTCATACAAAGATCAGAATTGTCACTACTTAAATTATAAAGATTTCTCTGTTCAGGAACAGCCAAGTAAATAGAACACCAGGAGAGATTTCTGTCACCTAACCCAGACATCTACATCTGAGCTCACCACCAACTCTCCTTTTATTGTAATCAGTGACAGAAAAGGAGAAATTATTAGGCATATCTCATTTCATTTAAAGGTAGACTGCTGAAATTTAGATGAAAGAATAACAGATCCTAGAAATACTTTTTTTCCTCTCCATTGATTGAAAAAAATGTAGGTAATCTCTTCAGAGGGATACAGCTACTGTATAAATACTTCATATTTGTTGAGACCAAATTCCATCTCCCATGCCCCTGTTTGATCTGTGAGGGAAAATCTTAGGATCTACCCTGCCCAAATAGTTTCTAGCTGGCACTAGATTAACGAGAGCTTCAGAGATGCTTCCCTCCCCCATTCTACATCTGGCATCTGGGCAGAACTTCACCAAGCATAATTATAAATGCATGCTATGCAAGAAGGGAGGGAAATATAAAACACTCCTGAGTAAAACAAAACATATCAGTTTTGTAATGAGTGCCTCTGTGCTTTTATTATTTTCTGTAAACCTATTAAGAGATCAGACTTAACACAGTCAAGATATGCTCAGTTGACTGAATTTATGCAGTGATAGGGAAAAATAAGAACTACTCATTTGGATAACAGAAGTCTGGAGTATTAAATGAGCAGTACCTTTCCATCATTGTGAAGAAAATCACCACCATAAACAAATACATTATGGTCATTTCTGTCTGTTCTCACAGTGCTGATTTAGAGCCCCCAACTGAGCAGGCAGCTGGGAAGAGCAAGTAACTGGTGAGCATGGCAGGAGTCCTCCACTCTAATCCTGCTCAAAGAAATGAATGCTTTCTTTCTGTTGTCCTTATCACTGCCAGTTATGTGTGTGTTTTCCTTAGCAAGTGCACGAAGATGGGGTTTGTTTGACCTTGCAGAAGAGAAAGCCAAGATCTCCTCTTTTTCATTTGTTTGCAGCTGATATTCAGGATGAGGCAGTAGCTATATTTGAGCAACCAAATCTTCCAAAGAGGCTTTATGAAGTCTTGCACTGGCCAGGGGGAACAATGGAACTGAAAAGCATAATTTATTGCATTCCTGCTGGTACTAATCACTGTATTAAGGTTGCAAAATATTTTCCATGCTAGATCTATGTTGATCTAGTATGAATATTTTCCATGCTAGATCTATGTTGATCTTGTGCAGGTCTATGAGAACATGACTATTAAGAAAATGCAATATTCAGTACACAACTTAGTCTCTGACTTATGTAAAATAAGTTGTGTATACAAAATGCTAACATAATGATTCTTCAAGAACATAGGGTTGGTTGGCAGATAAATACAAAATGGAACTGTATTTGTTTAAACCAGGTTCTTACCTAGTTCTGTGATGAAATCAGTCACTGCGTGAAGCACTTAAATTAGAAATCAGAATGATGTGATCAGTTGAAATGGGCACCTCTCATGATTCCAAGGTAGATAGAAATAAGTATGGTATGACAGTATTAGTGCTGATATGCAAATAATTATCCCTCAGATTATAAGCTTTATTAAGTTTAGAAAATAAACATAACGGACTTAGGTAATTAAACTGCCCCCTTAAAACCATAACAGACCCAAACTAGTGTATTTTCCTTTAGCCAAGTAAACTGACAAAAATCTGCAAAAGGTGAAGAAAAAGAGTAAGGTCTCAATAATTCTATCCTATATTAGGGCAAATGAGAAGAAAAGGGAAATGACAAATGAGTACAAAATCAAGGAATGAGGAGGATCATAAATCCTTAAGGTACCAGATATCACTGCATTATTAAATCCTACTTTATTAATGCTAAATTTCTCACAAGGGAAAAACCACCCTAACTTGTCACTGTTTAGACATCCACACCAGGATAACCCAGCACTTTTTAGTTCCGTCCCTGGTAAATTCAAATAAGATCACTATTGATTCAAGTCAGAAGTCTCCTGCAGCTTACCTTTTTTAATTTCCTTTTTTTTTTTTTTTTTTTTCAAAAAGTAATTTTTTGGTCAGTGATCATCAAAGTTTGCTCTGTGAGGCCCTAGTCTGTACCTTAACTTCAGCCATGTCAGATCTTACTGCGCACCCCTGTTCTGAGTACTCAGATAAACTACTGACTCAAAACTGACAATACTAACTCTAATGGCAGACCAGTGATCTTAATAAAAAATACATATTTATGTGGGAGCAGTCCCCAGGAGTATAGGTATGCCAGCCACAGGGCAGGATGTGCAATTCAGCAATGTCCTCACTCTTTCCTCCTGAAAAGCTAAAGTTAGATCCCTTCTAAACTCCTCTGTTCATATTAAGATAGTAAGATATGGGAATAAAAACTAATGCAACTTCTACAGACTGAAAACATTGCCACTTCTTTCTGGCAAATGAACACTGAGTCTAATCCAAAATGCTGAAATCAGATTTCTGCTTCCTTCCTGCTCAAAGCTTCTCTTCCGCAAGGTAGAAAATTCCACTCTTTTCAGTAACATGATATCCCAGCTACAACAACCTTTTTTTTATTTTATTTTATTTCGTCCACACCTTTGCCAGATACTGTTTCAACTCTGATGTTTACTAAACACCAGTGAACCGTAGACAGTTGCTATTTTTGTTTGCTGTGTAGGACAGATTGACTTTATGCCTTTTGAAAGGTCCTAGAAGCATTTGTACAAGAAGACATTATAATGCTATTTGCCATTAAACACTTACTGCAGTCCTGCTCAAATACAGAATATTACACTCAAGTATCAGAGTATCGAGACCCCTAAAGGATGGCAAAATTAGCAGAGCAAGCAACATACAAAACAGAAGGCCTTTTCCTGGGAACTGAAAATCTGTGTTCACACAGTGCATCGAGCTAGCAGAAAGAGGAAGAACAGACAGAGGGAAAGAGGTAAAAACTTCTGGCCAAAGTGATAATGACAGAGGCAAGCATGCATACATTAGTAATCAGCAACTGTAGCAGGACAGGTTGTGTAATTCAATGTGTTATGAACAAAAAGCACAAAACCTTAAGGTCATTGTGTTTGTTTCCATGTAATTGTGATTTAAAAGATTTTACATCTTTTGTGCCCTGAAAATGTCTCTTAAAATAATTAGAAAGGACAGCACTGGATGAAATAATTACTCCAGTCACTGGCTGCAAGATTTGATTGATGCTGTGAGCCTGACAAATGACAAATGTGTCGCAAGCCATAATTTTGAAAGTTGGTGAGTATATTTTTGGGTATCCTTTATGTTCTTTACAGAGGCATGGTCACTGCACAAGACCACGAAGTAATTCTTGCTCAAATTTACCTTTTGTTCAGTCTTACTACAGCTTTGGAGGGTAACTAGATTTGAAAAATGTGCTCCAAGTTAGGCACACTGAGAATTACCAGACTTCACAGCTCCCAAATCACCTAACTTCATGCAAACAAAGTGCAAGTAGGAGGGAGAAGGAGTCCTAGAGTTTGAACTTCAGCCTTACCAGTCTTGGGTTTGAGCACAGAGTAGTGTCATTTATCTACTGATCCTTCCTGAAATGCTGAGCTGGAAACATATACACTTTTAGTACAGGGAAGGTGAGACTGTATCTTCAATTCTGATGTTAGCCTTAACTGCTTATTCCCCAGAACATGAAAATTGTGCTATTGTCTTATATAAAGTTTGCAAGACCTGTTAGATGAAGAAAGGCTGTTAGACAATGATTACATTAGTGTTTATCATTTGGGCATTAAATCTGATCTTCCTAGAGGACTCAATTAAAAGGAAAAAAAAAAGACTCTTGGGTGCAGGATTTGTCTGTGTACTTTTTTACTGTCATTCATACTTTTTTCTTAATTTTCTTTGGGTGTTGGAAATTATGTTTTCTGAAGCAGTAAATGTAGCTCTACCTGGCTGGCTGGCTTAGGACTTTTTTAAAAAGGAAAAAGGGGATAATTTAAAAATAAAATAAAAGTCTATTCACAGCTGAGTGTTGGAAGGAGCGAGTTACTGAGATGAGCAGCTCTTGATAAAAAGGATAACTTGTATTCCTCACAGCTCCCAGTTCCACAAAGCATGTGGCAAAATGCCAAAAGAGTAAATGAAGGTAGGAAATGAATGCTAGCATGTTTTTCAGTAAGAGCTTAACCACTTTGTATACATAGAAGAGAAATGATTTTTAACCGAAATACAGTAGGCTTTCCTGACTACTTTGTGGAAATCTTCTGCAACATCAACACTACAAATAGCTGTTCATAAAGGTGGTCATGAAGTCCAAATACAGAAACTGAACATCAAACCTATTCTTTTCACTTTTGTGAGGCCTTTGGCGCTGTTTCCCACACCATTATCTTGGAGAAATTGACTTCCCATGGCTTGAATAGCTGTACTGTTCACTGGGTAAAAAACTGTCTGGATAGCTGGGCCAAGAGAATGGTGATCAAAGGACATCAGGACCAGGGCAGTGGTCATCCACCTGTACTCAGCACTGGTAAGGCCATGTATCAAATCTTGTGTTCAGTTTTGTACCTCTCAAAAGGGGGGCTGGAGCTTGTCCAAAGAAGGGCAATGAAGCTGGTGAAGGGTCTAGAGAACAAGTCTTTTGAGGAACAGCACTTTTTATCCCTAGCCCTGCTTCCTCTGACTCACTCCAGCCTCCTTAGATAGAAGCACTTTCTAAACCTTGCAGAGAACTTGGTTGGGTGCCACATGAAGTTTTGCTTACCATGGGATGCAGTTTATAATGACAAGGAAAAGAGAGAGACAAATGTGCATAAAGTACACCTCAGCTTCCAGTGATCAGAGGCAGAAGCTGACCAGCAACAGGAACCCTGGATAACCCCCAGAAGAGGGTTTGCCTTCAAGCTGCAAACACAAACTGCAACCACACTACCAAGTGGGTAGCAGCAGCTCAGGCAGCTGTAGTCTGGACCTGAGCAGAATTAGCTAGCTTTACTCACTCTTGGACTTTACTCACTCTTGGAGATAATCATGTCAGCGCAGAGCTAAAACATGTGAATAACTACAACTATTGCCATTAGAGCTAGGATGTGTGAGTTAGACACTGTAGGTGCTTAGTCATTGTCATGGACGGAAGAAGCAACTTCCCACCTTCAGTTTTCCCTAGCAACACCAACATGACAAGAGAACACCTCTGTAGAATAGCATGGATGTCATGAAAAGATGTTGTCAGATTAATGACATCCAGAAGTTAATCTCTGTCACTGGGACAGGGCAACATAAATGACTGTACATTGGCAGTATGAAAGCAGAAGGAAAATAATGTAGCCCTCAGAAACTGGAGTGAAGAAGTTATAATTAGTACTCACAAAGGTTCCCTGCAAACACTCTGAGTCTTCATATTCAAAGATGCCTGATGGCTGGTCTGAACAAAGGAAAAATTGTGCTGGGAAATCTCAAAAGGATATAAAACAGCTTCTCAGTTCATCATGTAATTTCTCCCATCCAATTGATGGCAATATTATGACAATAATTGCATATCTGTTTGACAACCATACACTGCTGGTCTTTTTAATGGACCTCTGTGTTTTCAAAATATCCCTAAATGACACAGTTTTTAATCAGCTACACAGCTGCAGGATGGTTACTAATTTTCAATAGAAACAGTGATATCACATTCTTCTTTCCTCTTGGTAGTATTGTAACTCGAGTTTGAGGTAAGCACTTAAAAATAATGATAATTCCAAAGTGTTTTCAATGGATATCTGGATTTTTTTTGTCCTATCAAATCCTTACTTCTACTTATTTTCAGTTTTGCTAGTAAACAAGCAGAATTACAGTTATGAATTAGGAATTTATTTTTCTTTTCAGATCTGATGTGTACCTTTATGAATAGCATAAAAAATGAGAGTGAGTCCAGCATTATTAATGAGAGAATCTGTTTTTATCGCAGACATTGGCTTCAGAGACATGGCTGTCTAAGTCTTCTTTATTTTGATACTTTTGGATGCAAAATAATTAAATAACAAACATGAAAACCCTAAATACTTTTGGTATTCAGATCACTCTTAAAATCAAAATGGTTCTAATTATCTCAGTCATGTAAAACCTTCCTCAAAGATGAGAGGTTGTAAAATATTACTGCTCTTTAAGAACTTCAGTTGTCTCATCCATTTCTTTCACTGCTGGCAAACTATGAAAGGAATTTTAGGAAACCAGGGGACAGAAAAAGTTTTTAAGCCTTCTCCAGCCATTTTGAAGAGGAATGATTACATACACTATCAAAACACACTACCCAGGGATTCTGACCCTAACACTGTTGCCTCTTTTTAATCCATATGACAAAAAAAAAGAAAGAGAACACCCCAAAATTCAGCTTTCTTTCAATGCATGGCTAAGAACTAGTCTTCTAAAAAAGCTTATGGCTGCACTACAACAAAAATTAAAATCTAGGGTTTGATGCACAGCAGTAATGATTTTAATTCTCAGTACACACAAAACTCCAGAAGTCCTGACCCGATTTTTCATGAAGATATATTTTAAGGAAAAAAAAAAAATACAACCATAGATGTCCTAGCACGTCAGCTAATAAACACTTCACCAGGCATAGCAGAATGAATACCATATAACCACTTTTCACAAATCTGGAGGATTTAGCTATAGTATATTCCAGTCTATTAAGCGTTCTTATGCTGAAGTTGGCTGGTGTCTGCCAGCAAGTCTATCCTTGATCTAAGGGCAATTGCAAACTTTTCTAAAACTAAATTTCATGTTGGCTAACTAGGAGAAACAATTAAGCCTTCTTTGTAAAAGGGGAGAGCTGGAAGAAAAGAATCCATTGTTCAGTCACTGGACCACATGGGAAGACCTGAACAAATGCTAATTAACCCAGAGAAAATAAAGGCTTCTTTGGTTCACATATTGATTGAGATGAATTTTGGAGCTTGACAGTACCAGAAAATTTATGTCTTCTTCAGCTATGAACTGATCTGGATTATGTGTGTACCTCTGCTCCTCACAGCCCAAGGCCATCTCCATGCACTCAGAGTTTATTGCCCTCCATTCTCCTACATAAATATTTTTCTGAATGCTCTTTAGCCCAAATTCATTTCATTGAGGTGGATTAAGGAGACATCAAACCAAATGTCTGGAGAATGCTTTGATGAACAGCAAAGGGTAATAATCAGTTAACTCAAGTTGCAGCAGACAAGTAAGTTTGACTTTATGAAAGTATTGATGGAAAACAAGTGTCTGGGGGAAGTATACACAGAGGTCCTGAGATCCTGGACAGTGATAAACAAGTTTGGACTTCTCACCAAGGAAACTGTCCAAGAGAGCCAAAACTGTGATTATTCCCTGTGAAAACAGAAATTGAATAAATTTATCTGGCTACCATCCTCAACTTTCCTTAAGAAATCAACTTAGCAAGATCCTCCCTGGTTTCCCTCAGTTGCCTAATTACTCAACATAAAAAGCAACAAGGTTAAACTTCAGTTAGAGAAGCTCTCATTTTATTCTTGAGAATTACATTTCGGCCTGTTGAAGTGCATAATTTACACTCTCCATGTGGGCTCACCTTTAAAAAGGCTTAAAAAATAACTGTACTTAAATATTTTGTAGGACATTTGCTTAATGCTTTCCAAAAAAAGTGTGCCTAAAAATATTCTACAAGCTTTTACTGATAACACAGAGATTAAACACCTTGTCTTACTTTGAATTATAGCCATCTCTAAAGTAAACATAGCATGTGTTAGCAGCCCACAATGGCTTGGAGCAGGAAGTGAAAAAATATCTACTAAGAATTGCAAAAGGAAGCTCAATGGCAGAAATGTTACTAAAACATATACCTTTTTTTTTCTTTTGAGGATATTTAACACTGCCAGCTTCCAAGGGGAAAGGGTGCCAAGTAGTTCAAAAAAGGCACTCTAATGGTATGGATTTCAAAGTGCACCTTATAGAAGTAGACCTATATATATTCTGTCTTTGGAAGAGACTACAAAAGAGAAACAAGACTATCAAAAAGGCTGTCTAAAAATCTGATTAATGAATAAAGAGAAATTACTCTAAACTTGAGAAATCAATAACTTTATTACACTTCAATGACTCACTTTTGTTAAATATAAGCATTAAAAAATCCTCTCTGAAGCTGTGTAACCCATTAAAAAGTATTTGAAGATTCTGGAATTTGCTTATCACTAAAGTTGAGTGTTAAAGAGCTGAGAAATTAAATACTTACTATTTTATTACTGATAGTTATGCTAAGCATTGTTTCAAAGTTGATAAAACAAGACCTGCTTCGACAGAAGAGGAATTTTATGTGTAAGTGGTACACATTTGGAAAATATTTTTCACAGTTTCATTTCCCTCTCTTTTTCTTCAATGAATGCTAAATTCCAAGATGAAGGCTTAATACTCTCCAAAAGAATGGTGTTGATTTTTTCTTATCAACATTTTTAGCATGCATTTCATCACAGAAATGCTGCTTCCTAGCAATTTGTAGAGAGAATTTTTAGCTTAGCAGTAGCCTTTTATGAAATGTCTTGTAATACCAGACATTACAGCACAGGCATTCAGATAAATATAAATGGAAATTCCTTTTAGTTAAACTGATACAGCAATTTTAGCAATCATGCCTTCTCATTTGCCTCTGGGGCTTGCCTGTTCCAGGCTAAAGATCTCTGTATTCCTATTTTAGTTTGAATTCTTCTACTTAAAATTAGCAAATGTTCTTTGAGCCTCAGAATATGGCAGCTTTTTATTCCAATTGTGTCTATCTCACCAGAGGCTGAAGTGATTTATGAAAGGCCAGATCTCTTTCTTTCAGCTGAGGTCAATGTCAGAAATCTGATTGACCTGAATAGAAGGTCAGCAGAAAAATGTCATAGAATTTGAAGTCCAAATGGATTGTTTTCAAGCAGCCAGTCTTGTCTAGTCAAAATTTATTTTACCAACAACTCCTGTATAAAGTGCACAGGCATATGAAGATATGTAGAAAATACTTTAAAACAATGATGATAATACAATGGCCAGTGAAAAGATAGCTACAACTTTTAAATGTCACACTTATTCAAAGTATTCGTTTATTCAATTCATTGCTACAAAGCCAGTAAACTCAACAATTTCAGCAACTAGATTTTTTATTTTCTTTTGTCCTTTAGTGATTTTGTTTGATTTTGTCCAAGACTTTACAGGGTTATTGAGAGGTTTGATACATCTTTTTTAATTTCAATTATGAAATGTAAACAATGATGATTTTTAAAGTCTTGTGCCCTGCTGCCTAGCAAACAGTTCTGTTTACTGTTTGTGAAAGAAAAGGAAAAAAAAGAGACAAAACCCCTTTGATAACAATTGCCAAGAAAAAAAAAAACACCCGATTTCAATCCACTATGTAAAAAAAAAGTTAAAATCTGTATTATTTCATTCTCCGAAATAAAATTCAAAATTTGCAGTAAAAAATACTTTCAACAAAAGGACTTCTAGTCATTTTGATTTCTGGGGAAAAAAAGCACTCCCTAAGAAAAACACACTAGTCTAAGTAAAATAAACACTAACTTCCACCTAGAGTGAAAAGCAGAGATTTGCTGTATAAAAAACAGTTGCTCTGTCTTCATTCTTGTACTTTCTATCTCTATCAAAAACAGTGTCAAACTACATAAACACACTTCCCTTATTAAGATGCCACTGAATCCACGGATGGATCTCTTATATTTGTTCTCTCTCTCTCCCTCCCCTCCCTTTTCTAATTATTTCTATCTCTCTACCTCACGCTTACTGTTCAACAAAATACTCATTATTGTCTTCAGCATATGGTCTTACTTGTACCTTAATTCAGGTAGGGGTGTTTCTCACTAATCAGATCTTAGCAACCTGCTATATACAAGGTACATTTTTTGATGGTATAGGCCTATGGGTATTTTTTACTTCATTGGCTGAACTTGCAAATTTAACTCTAAGTCTGGGATTGCCACTGTGTCCTCTAGAATTTCAATCCAAATTCAGATTCTCTGGAGAAAATACTGCCTTCTACTAGCCATACAAAAAGAGTATGTCAAGCACAGTGTAGAGCTGAGCCACAAAGGTGTAAGTTTTCATTAAAAATTGTGGCTGTAATGTCCTGTCCAGTTTTTGGATTGAAGTCTGAGTGCTGGCAGCATTTGAACAGTATCTCATACCAGAGTATGCAGCTGTCTCAGATTCCATGGTTGAGTACCAAGGAACAATAGCAGCCAACAGACATGACTCCCAGCCCTTAAACAAGTCAGTACCATCTCCTTAAAAACAAACACCAAAAAAAATGATAAAAAGCACATTGATGGGATTACTAGTCTTCTTGTGTTTAACTCCTCTTCCCCCCCCTCGAGAAATAAAAGAAGCCATGCATTACTTTGAGACAATGTGTTGCAAGCTCTAGAGAACATTTTAGTCCCAAAATTTGGAACTCACTGGAGGAAAAGGAAATTTTGGAAAGCAGCTAGGATTATGAGGAAAATAACAGCTGACAATCTTAGCCTAGCTTGAATCTCTCTCACATATGGTAGTTTGGCATCAGTGACACCACAGTTGAATGCTAGATGAAGGCAGCATTAAGTGGTCGTGGCAATCTCTCTCAAGCAGCAATCAAAGAGATGGTAGGAAAGCAAACATTGAGAGAAAAGGTAGATCAGTCAGCAGATAGTGAAGGAGAGAATATATTGAATAAATGTGGAGAAAACTAAGTAAGGAAATTAACATGGAAGGAAAGGAACAGCACAAAGATCTTAACACACTGAAAGAGACAAAAATATTTATGAAGTAAGCCTATAGGAGAAGGAAGATGAAAAAAGAACAAACAAAAAATAATGAAGAGCTCCACAATTATGGTGATGACCACCTATTTAAACATATATATCTCCTCCTAGATAGCCCAATCAAACCCAACTAAATCAACTGCATTTAGGAGTCCAAAATATAAAAATGACGTTAGATAGTCAACTGAACTACAGTGGATGAACATGTTAAGAAGAAAATACAGTCAACTAAGAAGCTTTTGAAAGTGAAAAATTAAAAGCAGGAATATTTAAATCAGAAGTAATTTGTATATAGTTGTACATTTTTATTGTCATTAATTATTAAAAATGAAAAGGCCAATGAGAAAAACATCTTCAATTTAACTATGTAGATATTTTCAGAAAAAAAACCCAAAACAACACACCTCTCATCAGCCACAGATCAGTGTAGGAGCAGCTCAGTACAACTAAATGGTCTGCCTATGCCAAGATCTGTCTTTCTTGGTCATGAACAACAGCATGTAATCTACTCATAAATATTAATATTTTAATGTTTTTATTTATATAGATAAGGATATGAACCTTAAGGACAATGGCAAGTTATGTACATGAATTACTTTATTCATTCTTTGTACGAAGAAAACTTATTTGTCCAATATTCAGAATAAATGTTTCTCTGTGAAACTTACACAGGAAAGAGCAAGATTATATATATGTGCTGTAAGTATACTTGTATCATTACAGAATTGCCCATTCATATTTTTTTCAATGTGCAGATTTTTTTTAAAAAAAAAGGCTCATGTGAGCTAAATGTTAGAACTATCAACTGAGCAAGGCTATTCTTCATCATTTTAATAGCAAGATAAGTTGCTAGCAGTTTGTTTCTTAAAAGCTACATGCTTAGGTCTAAAACCTCAGCCTCCTTTTGCACCTACAGATTTCAGCCATATTTTTATGCATAAAACAATCAGATAAGGTCTAGCACTCTGTTTCTATGATAGTTTCCAATCCATGCTCCTGGGATCCGGGGTTGACTGAATGAAACCATTAGACATGAAAGTTACAGATGTTATACAGGAATCTCTTTCTGGTGTTTTAAAAGGTTCTCTTAAAAAAAGACATTAAAAAACAGCTGCCAAAATACCCCTAAACATACAAGCAAACAAAACAAAAACAGTAAAAAAATAAAAGCAAGAAAAAACCTTGAAAAATATCCAGTGGTCTACAACTCATAAAAAGTAGAAAGCCATTGATTTGTCAGAGGTATTTGCCACATTATCAGAAACATGAATGAACTTTAGTGAGATGGAAAATTTTTTACGTGCATCTGTCTACATTTTTTTTCCCTACATGTTAAATCCCTGGCTTAACTGTAATTACTTCTACTCTGCCATCTGAAAAACTCTTCCCAAAATTACACTCAGTCCCTCCCACAGGCAGAGTAATCACAGTTCTTTCTAAATATCTCCCCTCCCCTCTCTGCAGCCAAATCTTCAAAAAAGACATACTATTAATATAGAAACTGCAAGGAACTGCATACAAAGCCAGGTACATAGCACTAGCAGAAAATAGCGGCATTTGCGTTTCACCAATCCCCAGTTACAAGTATTTTTCTGTCCAGAGGTACCCACAGATGTCTTTGCTTTCGTTCCTTGTGGGATGATGAAGACATATGACTGGAGATGACAATCTGTTTGACAGATAAGAGGAAACATATCTCAATGTACTGATTTATCAGCCCTGGGAAGAAAGCTTTGAACTATATTTGAAGAGGATCGCTGGCATTTTCCTGGGAAAAACAAAATAATTGTTGTCATTACAGGTCTAAAAATATGTAAGAATTCCATGTGCTATTTTAAACTCTGACATTATATACTAAAAATATAGTATGTGATTTTTTGCAAGAGGAAAAGAAGCAGCAGTAGGATACCCCATAAGATTACAGACTCTTGAGTTGCAATATATGTACACATTACTAGAGTGAGTGCATGTGAATGACAGAGTTTTCAGATTTTGCCTCTGAACTGATACCCTTTTCTAACCACTAGAAAGGGCTAGAAAAGTTTTATTCTGGAGTGGAGGAGTAGGTGACCTGCCTGTATGCTGAGGGATTCCTGCCTTCCGAAGCATCTAACGCTGGTAGCTGTCCAAAATGGGCCATTCACACATATCTGCTCCAGTATGGAAACTCCTTAGCACAGAAATAGAAATAAATATTTATCAATGCATGCAGTTTTAAGGGGAGAAGAAGAAATCAGTTTAGCAGCCTACAGAACTGAGATTAATCATGAGCAGATTTGCTATATTTGAATGGAGAACAAGGAAGGATTAGGAAGAGAAAAAATGAACTGACTGTAGAGTGATACAGAGAGTTGATTATTTGTATAAATAGTCTCCAGAACAGACAACTCTTTGAAATTTTCATAAGACTGAATTCACATTTTTCCAAAGTAAAATGAGAGTTCCTGTGGACTTCATGTTTTTTATCTGTATAAGCACCTAAAATATGCTTCAGAACACACAGTACTCTAGTAAAAATAAGAGCATCTCAGTACTCCTCTTCAGTATAATGTTCTTAAATATTTTACTGCATCCCTTAAAGCTGGAGAAGATAAAAGCTGGAACATACACAATTATTTTAGTGAAATAAACAATAGTGTCAGTGCTCCATGTTACCTAAAAAGTCCATCATAGGACTAGAAAACTGGATTCAGAGATCTAGAGGGATGCAATCACACATTTCAATTTTTTTCAGGTAAAACCCTATGACACATTTCAGAATTGATCTGTATAAAAGGAGTTTATTTCTTTCCTTTAATGAAAAGTATTGATTTCTTGAAGAGTACAGATTACAGGTACTGACGGTTTGAACAAGAACTTTATCATGACCGAAAAGTAGAACATGTTTCAGGTAATGGTCTCACTCTGTCATTGCATGGGTTGTCCTTGAAGAGGCATAGTAACTACTCCAGATTACACAGGTATGTTTTCAGAAGGTTGGTCTTGCAGAGACTCATCTCACTTGTAAACAGTGTGAATAAAAAGACCTAAAGATTTGTTATACAGGGGTGTGCTGGTTTAAAGATAAACTGGCAGGAGAAATGAACAGAGCTCAAGAGAGATTATAAATCAGAGTTACAATTTAATAAAAAATATTATAGCAAATGCAATGACACAAAGAGAAATTGATTTTAACCCACAAACCCCAAAAATTTAACCCAGTACCCTGGGGCACAAACACAAAGGGGTTTGTTAGCCCCTGTGCTGAGACCCACATGGTTTCCCTGAGTTCAAATAAAAGGAAGGGAAAAACCTGTTGGTGCAGATGACGGTCAAAGTCTGGTCAAGAGCAGTGGTTGCAGTCCTGTCAAGGTTCTGGTCCTTCTCTGGATCCAACAAGTGGTCCCCAAGGTCTTCAAACCTCAAGATTATATACCCTCAGGTCCAGATGGGAATGTTCAGTACCTCCCCCAGGGCAGGGAGTTCCACAATGGGTGATCTGACTCTGTGAGTCATGGGGTATTTTGGAATTGTTGCTGGCCCATTAGCAGAAACGCCCCCTCAGCCTGGGTGTGGAGGTGCTAACGACTTCCTGGAGGGGAGTTATCACAGCTCCTATCTCACAGGCTTCATTAACACCCAGCTTTCAGTCTGAGGGGCTGGGTGTGCCCCCTGGGCAGCTGCTGCAAATGGTCCATTGTTAAGATTTCATGGGAAATGAATAGAGGGTTTAGAATACATAGCTTTGGTCACACCCACACAGTGATAAACTGGTCCCACCTGCTGAACTAGGACAAGGGGAAACTAGCATTGTAATTGTTTAGGACCTTAACCTTTATGGAAGTACTAATTCAGAGAGCACAGTGCAGAATTTTTAGTCCTTCCCAATTGGAGTTGGCTTGTAATATGGAAGTGTGGATAAACCAGCAAGGAATGTGTGTCTTAAAAGCACATGATACGCTCAGGTTGTCTCAGATGTCACTGCCATACATCATGTCTGCCTCTGGATTCCCCATACTTTGCAGAGATGGGCCCCAGAGCTTTTGGATCAGAAAGTACAACTAGTTAGCATCTATTAACTGCAGGATTTATTTAATGGCCGAAGGCATGTCATTGTGTCATGCTAACCTCATCCACTGGTCAGCTTATATGCCAGCTCATGAATTGCTGTGGGTAAAATGTGATCTCATAAGGAGTTTTGGCATTATTTGAAGGTTTTGTTTGGTTTAGAGTTTTATTGCACAGATATTTGGATAAATGGGCTAGCAAATACATATTTTTCTGCTGTGAAATTGGTACCATTATCACTATAATTCATAGAACTCCACTTATATCTGATGAAATGTAACAGAGGCACCAGCTACTTTTACTTCTCTCTATGTTCACCTTACTTATCTTGATAGACCTATCTCTTGACACTGTTCTCAAAACTGAAAATCATTTGTGCACTGCATTTAGTCACTCATGTGGCTCAGGGAGCCAATAATTAAACTGAAATTGGGGAAGCTGCAGAAAGTCATGCATTGAAAACTGCAAAGAAAGAATTACCAAGAGCTATTCTGTGACCAAAAAGGCAGAAAAATATGAGACATCCCACAACTTTCTATTGTAGATGATTCTAAAGAAAAAGAGATGGAATCAGTGTTTAACATTATAAATATTTTACTGGAAAAAAAATCTTAAGGCTTTTGCAATAAAAGCTTACATTTGACAATTCGGTATTTAATTTTAGAGCCAGTATTTTATTCATTAGTAAAATACAGTATAAAATTATCATACACTTCCTTTCATTTTTCAACTTGCAGAATTCTTCCTTGTTGTAAATGAATGCACAGTGGCATCAAAAGAGAGTAAAAATTGACCTAGAATCAAATAATTCCCCAAAGACAACTATTTAAAATTCAAACCCGAACTTCTGTTTTAAATAGGTATAGCTATCATGTACTGAAAGGAGATTGAGACACCTATGGAGAAGAAACTGTAGGAGGACACATACGAAGAAGAAGAAAAAGCTATCATGTTTCATATCTAACCTAAGTAATCATATGCCTGCATTAGTAACAACTGGCAAGCCTTAATAAAAGAATAGAACCTTAATAAAATCAATGGGTTTTTTCCTCATCTGATATTCTGTTCCTTCTGAAGCAGGAGCCAGCCTGCTGGAATGTCACTTAGAATTGCATGGCTGTGAAGGGACCCCAAGTTTGCCAGTATCCTGAGGTGGGTCTGTCAGCACCTATTTCTCAGAGCAAGTGCCCCTGCAGCCATGCTGTGCTGTGCAAGATCTAGAGCCATGCTGCATCACAACATGAACAAGAATAAACTTTCTAAAATAAAAAAATGCTCAGCATAAGACAAATTATAAATAAAAATGTTTTATTAACGAGTCTGCCCATCCACTCTGTCCTTATAGTGAGATCCTTTGGCTCTTGGCCTCATCTTATTTCAGTAATTCGGTTGTTTTTTGGATAAGACTGAGATTTGCACAGTACTGAAGTTTGCACAGTCCCCTCTGGGTCTTTTGGGGATAATAATCTCATGCCCCCTGGTGCTTGGCTTCTTCTGCTTCTTATTTTTCCCAGCTGTCTTCCTCTGTCTGCTCTGCTGCAGGCTCCTGGTTCTTTGTTGTCTTTCACATGCTCTGCCTGCCCTACTTCACTCTCAGCTATACACAGTTGTTCCCTTTGGAGGGTCAGTTGCCCCTTTCCTCAAGAAGGCTTCATGCAATTCAGCAAGACGTCATAAGGGAAAAAACTCTGTCTCCCTCCCAACAATTAACCATAGTCTCTGGTTAGAAACAAGCATTCTTTAATGAAATAAAAATCCAAGATACCAAATTAACAGCATCCACCATGAACCTAATTGTGATCTTCCATCACGAGTGGCCCCTTTGAATCTTCATTACCTGTGCTAAAGTCCTGAACACATAACTTTAACCAATGGCAAAGACATTTGTTCTGCATTTTGTCCTCTCCATACCCATCTTGACCACCAGCACAAGTCTCAGATACCACAGCTTTCTTCATGATCTCCCTTTAGCAGTGGTGTTCCTGTTGACCACATATTTAAACTGCTGCCAGAGAGCTCAAGTGGGCCTCTTTGGACAACAGCAATTCTGCACATGAAATGCAACAGAAACGTCCTTAGTATAATTGTGAAATGCAGCCCAAGATTATCATGCTGGATGTTTGCTTTGACAGTCACTTTTCAATCTGTTTTTGCTACAATTTTTAGTTTGTACTTTGCTCCTAATTATTTCAGCAAGTCTTATTTAAGCCCAAATTTTTCTTAAGTTTTAGTGAGCCACTATCAGCATCAGCACACCTGAGTGCCTCTACTCTGCTGATGCTATCCCTTCAGAATGCCTCCAGAACATCTCTAAAACTGCTTTTCATTCACTGAGTAATTAACTTAGAAATCTTACCTGTCAATACCTGTGCAGAAATACATCAGGCTTCTGAAGAGCAGATATTTGATTCACATTGACACTCAGGGCACTTTTCAATCTCAGGAAATTGTTAGCAAATTGAACAGTACATGTTCACATTGTGCACAGAGGAATGAGTATTATAAATGCAAGGAAGAGAAATGTATGGAGTGCATTTTTGAGATGAGCTAAGAATTTTTGCTCTGCTGTATTTGCCTAGCCCTCCAACAATCTTTAAACATAGGTATAATTCACAGACTGTGTCCTGCAGGAAGAACTGAGAATCCCAATCAGCCATTTTGGTCTCCTCTCTGAAGCTTTTACAGAAATGCCACATACTATAAGATCGATTTTCACTTTCAGGAGTTCAGCAATATTTTCTATTCTGTGCTTGTCTTTCTTTCCCACCATGGCTTGATATTATTTTTTATTTTACTAATGTCAAAAATTTAATTGTTGAACCAGTCTGTCTAGAAAAACATATTTTTTGAAAAAAAAAAGATTTATCCTGCTTATCTGCATGTGTTAGCTACTATCAAATAAGCTATTAAGGCTATGCATCTCTGTCAACATGTAGAATAATTCTCTCTTATAAATAAGAGGCAATGATGTAGTAATGTTCAGAAGACTAATGTGCACACAGAGGTTAAGATGTCTGCCATACCAGCCTTTGTTTAAGTGCATCCAAGAAGGGAAATCAATATTCCTCAGGAGAGCATTTTGTTGGTACAGCTGCTGTTGCTAAGATTGGCTCAGTGTCATGTTCTCATTAATACAGTCTAATGGTAACCCTAAGATTGAGAATGTGCAGACAGACATAATGAATTTATACTAGAAATACAAAAATGTAGAAATTCTAATTGCTTTGGCCCGATTGGGTACTTCATATCTTGAAAGGATCATGTTTAAAATTGGAGTTTAATGATATTTATGAATCACAAAATTAAGTCCTGCCTTTTAGCAGTCATTAACATGAAAGAAAATGCTGCTGCAGTTTGCCCTTTAAGAGCTTCAGCACAAAGAGACTGGCATGCTTGAAAGCAGTTTTGCATTTTTGAGCAAATTGTTACTATTGCAAGGAAAATGTTGGGGTTTAGTTATACAACCATATTTGCTAGCATTAAAATAACTCTCCCACATCTTCAGAGGAAGATACATGCATTGTGCCATGCCATTTGTGAACGGAAAAATCTCTTTGTATCAAGCATTACCAATCCTCCTCACGCTCTCTCTAAAGGCGAATGCTGCCTTGGATGTCATTTGTCATTCAGCTGTTAGTTTCTTTGGCAGTGCTCTGGAAGCTTGGGAGATACAGGCAAGAAACATGGAAAAAACTTACTGGGGGAAAAAATAATAAAGATGATGCCACAGGGAAATTGAGTAGAAAAAATTTTTTAAAAAAATGAAGACACAAATGGTATCCAGGGAGTACAAAGTTGACAGCCTCAAAATTATTATGGATCAAACACAGGTTACAGCCCTGAGAAAGAACCCTGGAGGGGAAATTTGACATTTCCCTCTGCATCTTGAATTAAAAAAAGAAAAAATAGTAATGACCCCAGATAATTAATTACAATCTTGCAAAAAGAGTTACACAAGCATCAAGCACACACACAAGCATGATGTGGAAGTTGTATGTGGACTGCAATCCTTCCTGCCCCATCTTTCCTTAGCTCTCAGTGTCTGAAGGAGCCTATGCTCTGTGTGATATGGCATGAGACACCTTCTGCCTCTGGTGGCCCCCGAGTCCTGTTCGTCTTTACCTCCTGGGACTTGAACATCCTAGAACTCACACTAATGGGGGTAGCACATCATTCTTTGCTGCCATTTGTGCAAATTTTCCATGTTACTGTAGAATGAATAAATCTGTACTCAATAAAGATTTTAATTAAAGCAAAAAATAGTATCTTACTAAAAAGTCCCAAACACTGCATCATGTGTATGCCTGTCAGTAATCAGACTCAGTACAAAGACTATGGAATAACTCTCTCCACTCTTTTGATGAAGGTGGTGCATTTAGTGTCTGGTACTCCTCCATCAATTATTTGACTTTCATTAAATATTTTTAGGGAAATATTGCTTTCACAGTTTAATTTTTTAATTAAATAAGCTGAAGGATTTCTGAGAGTGCACACGACTTGTGTAACCTAAAATAAGCTGTTTGGGCACATATACTACTTAATGAGTGGACTGTAATACAGCGTGTGTTACTGTGAGGCTCACTCAGATGCTCAATAGGCCTGCTTGGATCTCATCATCAGCTCAATTTACAGGTGGAATTTGAACATCACAGTATCATTTCATATCACTTCACATTTCAACATCCTGCCTCCATGGCAAGGCTTCACAGCATCTTATACCTGTGCACCCTGCCCTATATAAAGAGGGAACTAAAACTCCAAAAGGAAGTTACAGAAAGGCAGCACACTGAGCAGACAGCCAATGAGAGTCATTAATGACACCTGCATTTCTTGCATTACAAAATATATAATTTATTTTTGAATGTAGAGAACTGTCTTTTCAGATCTGCTCTGGGTATCACAGCCTTGTGGCCCTTTTGGAGCAGACTCATAAGACCTTGCCTATAAAATGGAAAATAAAAGTGATCAGGTCTTTCACTGTCTCGAGACGAGGATGGGGGCATGGCTCTCTAGATAATTCAGACATACACAGTTTTGGTGAACATGTCGGAAGCGCTTTATTTCCGGCTGAGGTCTGGATTATAAGGGTTCCGATAGGGGCGGGGTTTGGAGGGGATTGGACAGCACATCTGGGGGCAGGGTTAGAAAGGCAGGGATGGGAGAGGCTCAGGTAGAAACCACACAGGGATATCCAGGGTGGGGAAGAAACCCCAGGGGATACAGAGACTGTGAGCAGGGGGAACATGGTCTTCAGGAACACCTGCCGCCCTGTGCTGCCTCAGGAGTGGTGGGATTTGCTGCAGCAGGGCAGGGAAGGGGCATAGAACTCTCTCAGATGCAGGGAAACTGTCAAGGTACCTTCATGGCATGGAAAAACCTCGGGGAAAAAACACACAGAGGGGGGGAAGGAGCATGGGGGGTGTGAGCCTTGGGGGCTGAGCCCGACATCACTGGGTGACTGAAAAAGGATATTTCGCCCATGCACACACTTCTCATAGGGCAACTTGCTGCTCACATAATACACACTGAGGATATTTTGCTTAAATGCACAATCCTTTGTAAATAATTAGGAACTGATGTTTAAATCACACTTATATCTACACACACACTCTTTCACTGTTTAATTACTCCTGAACTAACAATGCTATGAAAAGGCTGGTGTTTCAACTGATGAGGCAGAGCACACCGATTTCAGAAAGCACTTTAAGTTTAAAATATGGCAGGTGCCAGCTTTCTGTATGCTTACTGTGCACACAGCAGTAGTCGTATTTTTCTAGATGGCATTTATTGGAAAATAAAATAAATTATTGTCTTGAGCTGAACAATGCTCAGGCTGGGTGGAAACAGGAAACCAACCAAAATCAAACAAACAAAAAAACCCTTGACATGAGCATTTTATCCCTCTTTACAAAAGGGAGATGGCCAGATGTTCTGTTTTATTGTGTATCTGTCAGTACAATGCAAGGAACAGGGTCAGGCACAGCTGGGCAGGTCCACAGCTATAAGCCAGGTTCACGGGCAAATCAGAAAGCTTCATGCAAGCTGTGGAGCCAACAGCTAGGCAGCGCTATGAAGAGATAGAGAGTGGCCCTGCTGGAGTGTCACTGGTGCAGGGAGTGGCCACCCAGAAGGGCTGTCATGAGGCAGGTGGGAGCAGACCTAGAGAGTGTGCAGGAATGGTCAGAGCTGGTGGTGCCCTCAGGGCTGTGGCAGTAACTGTCATTTGTGAGGATTACTGAGAATAGCTAAGAAATTTGTTTCTGCAAACAGTCAAGGGCAGTCCTCACATTCTGACAGTTCAGAAAGGGCTGACCTGCTGAGCAGTGACTCAGTCAAGCCATTTCTTTCAAAGTCACACAAAGTGCAGCCTTCAGAACCTTGGGTGTTTCTGGGTCCAGGTGACTCTTAAACAGAGTCCTGAGAAGTACATCCATTTGCTGGTGTCAAAGGGGCAGCTGAGGTCTAGCTAACAGACCAGCATGTCCACAGATGACCACTTCTGAATGCCCACTGGAAAGCCTTGAGGACCTCGCTCATAGCAATTGTTCCTGCAACCAGAACCACAGAAGCCATGATGAGCACAAATAGGGTCTAATATGATTCAAATTGCTCTGTAACAACTGCGTCATAGGTATTTTTCAGGTTGGTAGCTCAAATTAAAGGACCTCTGGGACTGGATTTTCATTGTTTATATATTCCTTAGGCTCCTTAAAATTTCCAAGGCCTGAATCAAAAGTCTTGACAGGCATATGGTTCTTTGACCCTATTGTCGATATCCTGGATAGCCTTGAATTCCTCTAAATGTCTGTGTTTAGGAAACAGAACCAAGCCCTTAATATAATCCCTAATCTAGGAAGCCATGTGCAAAATGGAGGTGACAATTGCAGAGGCTTCTTATAAAAAGTCATGTTTCTAAATCTTACAGATAGTTCAGTGCTTAAGGTACCAAATACTTATCAAGAATCTAATAGATTCTTCTTCAGTGCTTTAAAATAAATTTGCCACTGAGTAACAGATTAAAAAGAGAGAAAAATAAGCCACTGAAGGTCTACCAATTCAGCTTCTAGATCATAGGCAATATTGTTTCCAGAGGAAGTCTCACTGATATATTCCACTTACTCCTTTAGACTTACACAGGTTTTTTTCTAAGTCAATTTATAAATTATACTCGTTATGTTTAAGATTTCACATTTCATTGAATCTTGGTTAAGGATTATATTTTTCTGCCATAATGTATCTTTTAACTTAAATAGTAATATTATGAAGTATAAATTCACTTTAACATGCTTCAAATAATGTGTTCAAAGGGTTGCAAAATAAATTATTTTTTGCCACTTTTGCTAAGTGACAGGAAGCCATTCTTAGACTAGGGCAAAGTCAGGTGATTAATGAGACTGGTAGAGGTTTATGCGGAAAAAAATAAAAAGAGCCTCCTCTATGGGGCAGTAAGTTCTTCCAAGACTTTTTTCCTCCTTATCTGGATGAAAATTCCGTTATTTGTTACTTATGCACTACAAGAAGAGACTGGGTGGAAAAACTAGTCTGGACATACAGGGGTTGCTACCAGTAGTTCATCAAACAGTAGGGAAAAGGATTTTGATGCAGAAAAATACTGCTTCCGTGACCAGATTTTTTTGAGAGAGCTCTACTATTTAGAAAGAGTACTTTGGCCTAACTAGCTCCCCCAAAAAATCATAAGTGCGCTCAGTTGCTTTCAGTCCCTTTCTCTTTCATTACAGTGTAGCTGGAGACAGACCACCTGCAGAGACACTAATCCACTCTAGGCAAATGTTACAAAGCAGAGTGACAGAACCGTGGTGGAATTATGCCTCTTAGAAGACAGAGCCCTACCAAGAGCACTGAGGAGATGTACCAACTCTACGCAATGAGCTGGCCAGAGGCAGCAAGACTACGCAACTCAGGTTTCTGCCAGAAGTGCCTGAGGCATTAGGCTGAAAAGTGACCCAAACTAGACTGTTAAAAAAAATAAATATAAAAAAAGGATGTCGACCTTTTCAGTTCACACAGAATATGTGTCTCTGGAATGGGCTAAAAGATTAAAAACTAACAAACAACAAACCAAAGCAAATAAAACCCCAAATAAACAAGTCTACGTAGCAGAAGGCATGGGTAGATCAGCAGACCAGGCCAGAGAGTGAGCCAAGCTACTTAACTGCAATTTACCCTTACTTTTCTATTTGAAGTCTGTTGCCATTGGGATAAAACCACAAGGAGAAATGTTGTCTTTTGCAGGGGAAGACCCCACAGTGCTGTACTTACCCACTTTCATTTTTCTATGACTGTAAAAAATGCTATAAAAATGACAGAAGTAATATACATAAAGGTAGAGATAACTTGATCCATGTTCTATAAGAAAAACTCCATAAGTTCCACAAGAGTTTGAGAATTTAAATCTTATAGATTATGATGTATAATGCTGTTGCAAGAAATGCAGATTTGCAAGGTAAAATTCATGAGAGGCATTTCACAGCTGATGACAAAGGATCTCTGCAAAAGACAGTTTCACAAAGACACGCCTCAGTGTCCACTTGTGAGACAAAAAGAAAAAGGAACTGTTCTCATTTCTAACATGACTGTGATGTGAACATGTACAATTAATTAAATTTACTAGTGAATCCTTTTCTGAGCTGGTTAGTCAAAAACGATGATTAGCAGCTAGCAAAGAAAGACAGCACCATACTAATATCTGGGCAAGTAGCCAAAACAGTCAGTAATAAAAAGGAGATATCTAGAAGCAGTTGGCAAATAATCAAACCAAGTTCAATCAAGCCCCAACTTTTGTGAGGGTTCTCATTGCAACAATTCTAGAGACTTGGTACTCTGCATGCTCTCTTAATACATCCAGCTGTACTGTGCTACCTGGTAAACCAAGGTGCTGAAAGTGAGTCTTACTGTTATATCCAAATAAGCAACTATGGCCTCACAAACTAACTCAGTGATGGTTAAATGCTATGCAAGTGTCTGCTGTGTGTCCTCAGATAACCTTTACTAGCTTGATAGAAAGACCTTGCAGCTCATCCTAAAGCATTGTCTCTGCTTGACAGAATATAAAACAGATTTGGAAACACCGATTACTGACTGGTTGCTTGATTGCAATTAGATAATACAAGATTATTCTACTGAAGCAAATGAATTGCAAAATAGCACTTAATGTGCAGGAGACATGGCCCTTCAGTCTCATCCTGTGACCCAGAAGGGAGTGGGAAACATGTGGGCATAGAAAGGGCCAAAGCAAGACTTCCAGATCCAGGCCTGAACTAGGAGAGGCTGAGGGCTGCAGCTCAGTCCAGAGGTGAGGCGGTCCTGGCAGGGGGGATGGACAGCACAGGACAGCTGCTAGAAACAGCTTTTCAGTGGGCAAGTAGGAAAGAGCACATGATTCCTACTGACAGCTTAATCAGACTGGATATGCTCCAGAAAAGCCCTGACCATGGCTTTGCATAGAAATGTCTGACAAATGAGAACTGCTGCTTTTGTTTCACTATTTCTAAACAATCAGGACTGTGCTTGTGTTAGACAAGATCATTTCACAACTTCTTTCACAAGCCCACTATTTCCCTGTTTGTCTTCAGTATCTGCCTGCTATCAGCTGTGACTGTAAAAGTTCTTCATAAAAGGGGCTGGTTTTGTTTGTGCATGTTGTTCTGATTGAACTGAGGTTCCTGGATGTTCATGAAAAGTTGAAAAACCTTATTGGCAGCAGGAACCCCTTACCACTTCATTGTATCGAATTTTGACAATTTTCTTACAATACTGAGTGTCCTATTTACAGCAGCTGGGACCAGTTTATCATTGCGTGGGTGTAACCAAAGCTGTGTATTCTACATCCTCTGTGTCATTTCTGATGAACTGTTAATAATGGATCATTTGCAGCAGCTGCACAGGGCACACCTTACACCTCAGGCTACAAGCTGGGTGTTAGAGAACCCCAGAAAACAGGGGAGTGTTTCCTTGTTTTTACACCAGTGTGTGATAACTCCCCTCCAGGGAGTCAGTAGCATCTTCACACCCAGCCTGAGGGGTCATGTTTGCTAATGGGCCATCAGAGATTCCAAAAATACAGCATGAGTCACAGAGTAAATCACCCGTTGTGAAACTCCTCAGCCTGGGGGAGGTACTAGGCATTCCCACCTGAATCTAAGCATATATAATCTTTGGGTTTTGAGACTTCTGGTACCACTTATCGGATCCAGAGGGGAAGCAGAACCTCAACAGGACTGCGACTGCCACCCTCAACCAGACTGCAACCATCATCCTCACAAACAAGTTTCCTTTCCTTTTACTTTGTACTCAGGAGGACCACGTGGTGCTCAGCACAGGGGCTAAGAAACACCATTCTGCTTGTGCCCCAGGGTGCTGGGTTATAAATCTGGTTGTGGGTTAAAGGCAATTTTTTCTCTGTATCATTGTATTAATTGTAACATTTTTAGTAAATTGTAACTCTGACATGTAATTTCTCTTGAGTCAAGTTCATTTCTCCCACCACAAGGTTTACCTTTCAACTAGCACACTGAGTAAAAAAAAATTCATATTCCTAAAAAGAAAAAAAAATAGAAAAAAAACCCCATGACTTTAGTTGTATTGGAGAAAAAGTGTATGAAGGTCAATGACAATCTCCAAGTGTTGGCAGGCACAGAGAAAGCAGAAATTTAGAAATCACTAAATAAGCGTTCTGTAGCTTCATTCAGCTGATTTGGTGTAGATAACACAATGAAAACCACTATTTTTATGCATTTTTCTACTCTTTCAAGTATCTCCCTGAAGAACTATCCTTCCTTCTTTTATTTATAGAAGAAGAAAAGAAAAGACAAAATGTCTGAAATATGGAGATAGAAAGGCAAATGATCATTTCTGCATTGGTCAGTTGATTCAATTGGAGATAGTTCATCCAGAGTCTTCAAGCAAAAAATTCTTAAGTTGTTCTTTTCCGAAGGAATTAGGGTGTCTATAAACTCTATAGAGTCTTACTGGAAATGTTCAGGAATTCGTTTTCAGATGTCATGTTCCCATTCTTTTCATAAAATCTTTTTATACAAAAACCCCCAAATTACCAGTGTGAATATGGACTTTGCAGTAGTATACATAAGCAGCAGAGGAGTTTCCTTTTCTTGCATTAAAAGATGGATTTTTTATTTCTTCAGCCTATATGCCATTATCTATTAAATACATTCTTATTTTCTTATGTATAATGCTATTTCAAGAAGTTGTGAGGATTTCAAACCCAGTAGTTCTAATCTGGGCCCATTTGTGTAATTCTTTAAACTGGGATCCCTTGTAGCATACTCTGGTAAGCAGCATTTTACCGTAGTTTGTGTTCACTTTACATTCTTATGTTAATCAACAAGGTGCAAGACATTAGGGAAGTTAGGTCTATGTTGTTCTATATTCATTTAGTGTTGTGCCTCTGTACTATCAAATTTAATATCATTAGTAAGTATCATGTTATTTGTATCCTGTTCCTGCTACTATTATTATGAGATGTCAATAAACTAGTGACTGAGTGATCCTTAGTTTATTTATCCATTCTATGCCACTGAAAATCTTTTTAACTTGAAAGTGAAACTCATACAAATGTTACAGTCAAACAAAAAGAAAGGAGAACATATAGCTAAAACTGAAATGTTCTGCTGAGACCAGTCTAAGATGTTTCAGGTTTACACATTCTGCATTGTTTTGGCTGTGCAGAGATTTCAAAATCTGGCAGGACATACAGATGAGATGAAACAAGAGTGGAATGACACTGTCACAAATAAAGTCACGTGTTTTTCCTGTGAAACAAATCACTTCAAACACGGCCTGCAAGCCTGTCTAGCACCAACATTGTTTAAATAAAGTTGTTCTGAGTACAACATCCTCCACTACCACAGCATGGCTTAGTATTTTCATTTACTCTGATTTCACATTGTGCCAGACTATGCCAGGTTACCATGTATTCAAATGCATTTGAAAATACCTGCTCCCTGCAAGACTTCTCAATAGCTTGCAGAAAACACAGCATACAAATATCAAAATCCTTACTGAAGTGTGTGCCACCAGTTTGGTTTTTTTTTTATCACGAGGATGACTATTTTCCTGTGTTTCTAACATTCAACAATGTAAGCATTTTGCTTTTTGTAGCTGAGGTGTTTCTGAATATGCACAGTCTGCTCATTTACAGCAGGACACGACTGCTGTGGCTGATTCACTCCATTGTTGGATTGTGTACCCCTTAGGATCACACAGTGGTGAGTCAGTCGTTTGTAAACAGGAGAGAAAAAAAACCCCAACAAATGAATGAAGAGAACCACAGGCTTCATTTTTGTGATCAAAGGCATCAAAGAACCAATGCAAAGGGAGCATAATTATTAATTGAACAAATCTCATAACGTGATCTTTCCTATACAACCTCGGCAGTGCCTGCAGCTGGCCTTACCCACTATTGAACTAAGGAATCATTTGCACCTTATGAAAAGATAACTCATTTTGGATCCACCCTTTGGGAGAAGGGGCTAAGCTATATATTCATTTTCTTCGGGGGTACTGTATCATTAGTACTTATTTTCAGGAAGAGAGACATGATTTTAGATATGTTTCATCAGAAATAGATAGTGTAATGGGTTTGCAGGCCTGAGCACTGAAACAATGAAGGACATCTTACAGTAGAGCTTTATATGCTTTCTTACAAGCATATATATCATCCCTAGGTTGCAGAAGCTTTAAAAAAATAACATTACTAAGGAAGGATTTTTGCAAACAAAAAGCTTATGAGAATAATTGGTATTGTGTCAGATGCATGTTTTAGTATATTGTTTTTTGGCAGTGGTGGTTTGGTTTTCCTGGGCTCAGAGCCAAGTTTCTATTTAATTTTCTGTAAGGTTTCATAGCAGCCTAGACCTAACGAGCTGACTTGCTTGCAAATAACCAGGTATCTCAGTATACATATTGATTAGAATTTAAGCACACCCAGCAGCCTGCTCCACAGACCTGTTTATGGCATCTTCAACAGAAAATTCCCTTCTTCAAGCTAAAGAGAATTTTGCCTCTGAAAGAACTGGTAAGAAACTAGATGGAATTAAAAATTAAAAGGTAAACTTCACATATTGAAAGCACATTGACTCATCATTACAACTTTGAGCCTAAATCCTGTCCCAGTTCTGAACAATTTTGCATGCCTGCTGTGATTTGAAGCTTTATTAGGTACAAAGCAAGGTACTAAATTAAATAGAAGACTTTTTTTTCTGAATACCAACAGTCTTCTAGATCTACTTTCTCCCAAACATGTTGCTTGAGGCAAAGGCTCTTGAAGGGGACCTTTCTGAGGCACTTCAGTTCCCAGACCATTCAGTTCAACCCAAAGATTTATTATCTCCGATCCCAGTGGAATTTACCTGCTTTTATCCAGTATTATTCCTAAGATAATAAGCCTTATGATGATAATAAGATCTTGGCAGAAAAGCTGGACTTCCTGTGGAGTCAGCCCTAGGGTCAGCTCCCAGTGCCCTACCACTTTCAGCATCATCTTGTGTGACAAAAGCCTGAACGCACTCTGCATCTGCACAGCACAACCTCTATGCATTTGCATTTAGCTGCATCTCTGAATGCATCTTAAGACAGCAAAACTGAAATATTTATACCCAGTTCTACATCTCCTTTAAAATTTGGCCCATCATTTATATTAAAAGGTAAATATATCCCTCAAAAGTGTGTTTATTTATGTACACACATATTCATCTTGTTCTAGAAGTTCATTGATTCATAAAAGACTAGACTGTGTAATTAAAGTTAGGTGAGGCATGAAAAATAATGAAGTCTGTGAGTCAGTGAGCATTGCCTGGCCAGCTGA
>JAOXXN010000395.1:75093604-75114762 GCA_026770055.1 Myrmophylax atrothorax
CTTCTACTGTTCACAGCAACCAATACAAGTAAGCTTTTTTTGCACACATATTTGTGTATGCATTCAGTCACAGAGCAGAAACTATTTTTGTCACATTTTTGACAAGTGCAAAAAAGTAATATAATTCCAAGCTACAAAGCATAAAGATAAGATTTTTAATGGATAAATAGTTATAATTATTACATAGATGCAATTGAAGACTTTTTGACCTGCTTATGCATATTTACAGACGAAAGAAAGAGTTGCTACATGTATATATGTATTTAAACTGGGATGATCCAACTCATTCTAAGTCATTTGGAATGTATGCCTTTGTGAGAGCCCATCTGGAATGCTGCATTTGTAGCTGGGGTTCTTAGCACAAGAACAACACGGACCAATTGGAGCGAATCCAGAGGAGGACCACAAAGAAGACTAAAGGGATGGAGTGCCTCCCCTACAAAGACAGGCTGAGAGAGTTGAGGTTGTCCAGCCTGGAGAAAAGAAGGTTCTGGGGAGACCTTATTGTGGCCTTTCAGTGTTTGAAAGTGGCTTATAAAAGAAGAGGGAGAGTTGCTTTTTACATGAGCAAATAGTGATAGGACAATTGGGAATGATTTTAAACTAAAAAAAAGGAGAAATTTAGGTTAGATGTCAGTAAGAAATTCTTTACTGTAAGAATGATGAGGCACTGGAACAGGCTGACCAGAGAACCTGTGGATGTGCCATCTGTGGAAGTGTTCAAGGCCAGGCTGGATGGCGTCCTGAGCAACCTGATCTAGTGGGTGCCGTCACTATCCTTGATCTTCAGATGATCTAAAAGGTCCCTTCCAGCCCAAGCCTTTCTATCACTCTATGATTTAGCTGATTGAGATTTTGGTCACATTAAAATTGTTTATTTGTCTCTACCTTTCCCCTTTGACCACCATGTCTGCTCATTAGTTTTGTATCACCCCTCAGTGACTGCTTAGAATTCAATTCATTTGAATTAGGCATCATCATTTGTTGCACTCTTTTATAAGGATTTTCCCTTACATCACTTAGGTTTGGCCAGTATTACCACTATAATCAAACACTAGTCTACTTTATTGTGCACAAATATCTTTGTTATGGCAGTTTAGAGTATCTGTGTTGTCCTAGTATCTGATTTTCCTTTTCTAGTAATGAAAGTTGCAGCAATTATATATGATAATAATGCAGAAATGTGGTGAAAATGAAGGAGGACATATACTCATTCATTTTTTTATTGCCCAAAGAGAGGAAAGAGGACAATTAGTAATGTATAAAGACACTGTTCCCTCCTCTGCACTAGCTTTCATCAAACAAAGTCACCTTTATGTTACACAGCAAAGAAAATCCCTAAAATAAAACATTTGTGCATCAGTACCTTTTGATTTGAAATGTCTTTATTTAAGACTTTGCATATTCGTGTGACAGTAGGAGATCGTTAGGAGATCATTATCCTAGAACTGAAGTTTGATCTAGAGTCTCTGTCTTGATCTTACCATATTAGACTTCCTAGGAAGAAAAAAAAATTAGAAAAAAAAAGAAGCTATTTGAATCAGGTCTGCAGACTATTATTTCTGTAAGTTCATTGTGAAATACAATAAAAATACACTTCTATTAAATGATTACATTATAAAAATTATCAGAATTCTTATATATAAAGTACAGTAAAATATACTTCTATTAAATCACATCAAAACCTTCCTAATAGACCCAAGGGATTGTTCCTTGCAAGACTATCAAAGTGGGATGTCTTTCCCAGTGATGTGTTCTCATTCTAAAATTATACATGAGAGAGAAATTAGTTGCTGAAGATTTTGGCCGATTATGTCACAGGAAGACAAGATTGCTTCAATGGGCTCATCTCACCCAAAAATTGGTAGGCAGATAAAAGACATCCAGACAAGCCCACCATTACAATTAGATCTAATTGCCCCCCATTGTCAACAGCCTTGGTAAAGAAACCAGAGAATTAATTACATGTTGAGCATATGTCCTAGTTCAGCAAGCCGGGACCAGTTTATAACTGTGTCGGTGTGACCAAAGCTGTGTATTCTAAACCCTCTGTAACATTTCTCATGAACTGTTAACAATGGACCATTTGCAGCGGCTGCCCAGGGCACACCCAACCCCTCAGGATGTAAGATGGGTGTGATAACTCCCTTCCAGAAAGTCAACACCTTCCACCCAGCCTGAGGGGGTGTGTCTGCTAATGGGCCATCAATAATTCCAAAAATATCTCATGACTCACAGAGTCAGATCACCCATTGTGAAACTCCCCTACTGGGGGCAGTACTGGGTTCTCCCATCTGAACCAGAGGGTATATAATCTCAGGGTTTGGGGACTTCTGGGATCATTCGTCAGATCCAGAGGACCAGAACCTCGACAGGACTGCGACCACCACTCTTGACCAGACTGCGACCATCATCTGCACCAACAGGTTTTTCTTTCTTTTCTTTTTACTTTGGATTCAGGAGAACTACGTGGAGCTCACCATATGGGCTAACGAACACCATTCTGTTTGTGCCCCAGGGGGCTGGGTTATACTGCTGGGCTTTGTGGGTTAAAACCCATTTCTCTCTGTATCACTGCATTTATTGTAATATTTTTATTAAATTGTAACTCTGATTAGTAATCTCTTTTGTGTTGGGTTCATTTCTCCCAGCAGTTTCCCTTTAAACCAGCACAGCATACCACAGATCACTGTAGACACACACTGGCAAAACCCCTACTTTGTTATATTTTCTGTATTGGTATATTCCTGTACTTGTTCTATTGAGTACACTTCTATTGCACTTTCATCAATCTATTAAAATTCAATAAAAATAGAAATAGAATTGCAAAAGCTCAACATCCTGCTAGCTGAAAGGCTTGTTGATTTTTTTCCTCTTCTCATTTAAAAATCTTAGATAAATTCAAATGGCAAAAATCCCAAGGGGGATGAGGAAGAAAAAAATAGAAGTTATTTTTGTCAAAATTTATGGACTTTCAAATCAAGCTTCACAGACTGCTTAACTTGACAGGCAGGTAGAAAAGTAACTAGTTTTTCCTAATTCTCCTGGTGTTGTATTTCATGAGCAGCTCCATGCTCTAGGGGAAATTTAACATGGAATATGTCTGCTACTGAAGAGAACAGAAAGTGTAGTTCTTGACTTCAAATTGAATACCTTATCCTATATTACATGCTCTTCCCTTTTATACTGTTTGGTATCAAACTTGTTCAGTAGAAGAAATATCTTGATATTCACAGTCTAACAGTGATTTGGGGCATCTTTGTGATGTCGAAATTTTCATACTCTTTAAGACTTATTCCATCCTTCTTATACCATCTCAAATTAAAATCCCAATGTCTGTAATTGTGTGATCATAATCTCAAATACAGAAAATCAGTTCTTTTTTACTTACTGTTCCGCTTGATTATTGAGCTCGCACCTCTGGCATACCTAGTACCAACCATAACAGTTGCTTCTTCTTTTGACACAATGTAGCGTGTGAAAAGGAACTCTTCATTTAGTGTAGTTAACTTGTTGAACCATACAGGTAACCTTGCTGAAAAAAATAGCAGTTCTGAAATCCCCTACCAGCAGTAGAATCAGAATATTTATTTTTCCTTCCCTATTCATGTGCTTTACTTAGAATTTAATAATATAAATTGGGTAAATGATGTAGAGTGTTGTTCAGAGAAATTGCTTTAAGCGATGACTCGGCTGGAGACACAGCGCTTGTGCATTAGATAACAGAAATTTGAATGCATGCTATATGGACAGAAAGCAACATTTCCAAATTGACTGTATTTTATTCTTTCATATCTGATAGTGGTTCCAGCAAGTACACTCAAAGTTTCAAGCACTGTGCAGAAAAATATTTGGAGAATGTTTCCCACAACAGTCTCTAGTTTTCAGAGAACAGGGCTGGAAAGAGGTTCGAGGTTGATCTGGGAAAGAGGACTGGAAATAGGACTGGAGATAAAGCTGCCAACAGGGTGTTCCCAGTCCACCCAGCAAATCCAGTCTATTAGCTAAGACAGTAGGGAAGAGAACCAGGACCTCAACTACAGCAGGACCTAGGTCCACCTAGAGCAGTCCTGGGTAGGGATGGATGTTCCCAGACTGGGCTGAAATGAGCTCCTGGCCATAGGCAGTGTGGCAAGAATACCCAGGAAAGGCTTGACAGGAACAGTCAGGGCTGGTTGAGAATAACACTTTGTTTCAGTGGCCTAGTGCAAGTGATTCAGGAAAGCAGCAAAAGACATATTCACTTTCAGATGTATAAGGTTGTTCAGATAAACTGAGTGATGTACAAGACAGTGTCTTCCATGTTATTATGAATGATAATTAGTTCTCAGTCTGGCTGGCGTACAGTTTTTCTGCTTTTCATAAAATATGTCTTGGTCAGTAAACATCCATTCCCAAAAAATATTTAACTAGTCATGTTATAGTGAATTGCCTTCTTTTTAATTTTAACAAAATGGTATATCTTTCAGACAGAGAATCCATGAAGAAAACAAAATTCACAATAAGTAATAAAATCATGTTGCCTTAGTAAAGGATTTGAAGTTAGATTGCCCCAGAGACTGGTACTGATATCCAGACAACAGATCAATTGACTTCTGGTGCAGTTCACCACAAGATGCCACTGAACAACATTTGACAGCTACAAGGTACAGCATCTGTTCAAGAATTGTGGGCTTTTCTTAATCCAAAAACTGCTTTACTGGAAATAACTGAACTTTTTGGTTGGTGGGTTTGTTCTCACCTTACAAGTGATTACACCAGGATTAAATATTTGGGAAGACAGCATTACTGACTTAGCTCTGCAGCTTCAGTTCTGAGACAGTAAACCACACTTCCACAGCTGTGAGCAGGGCATCTTCCTCCAAAGCCAAATTCACATAACAAAAGTAAATTGAAATAAAATATAGACTCAGTAATTTCTGTGAGGAAATATAAGTCAGCTCCATGCAATATTTAATTTATAGAAGGCCTCTACTTTTACTGGGGGTAATAAAGAGCCTTTAGTGGTTATGCTGTATGTGGTACTGAAACAGAGTTAGAAAAGTGATGCATAAGGTCTTGATAATTTTGAAATCCTTTAATATTCTTCCCTGTTTTTAGTGCTTTCAATGGACTTCAAAGGCTGACAGTGAGTGGACCTGTGCAAATGCTGATAAGATGACAGGCTGAGTGCAGTGAAAGTTTGCCCCCTTTTTGACCTAATAGTCTTCATTTCCTGGTTTAAGAGATAGGATTTGTCATTAGATAAGGATTAATCTTTTTACATCAGTCAGTGGGTACAATCTACAAATCTGGGGAGTAGAAAAGTAGAACACTTGTCAACAAGGTGATTTTTGCAAAATATTTATGTTTGAAAAGGGCTATTTGCTTCTGAAGAAAACTCTAAAGGTGATTTTGAAAAGTATAAACACATGCATTAGGTCAAGTAAGGTCAGTCTTGATTGAGTTTCATGTGCAGTAATAAACACAGCCATTTCCACATGGTTCTTTCTCTTCAGTCATGAAAATGTGAATGCTGACTATGTTTTTAAAAAGGGTTTTCTATGTAGAGAAAGGATCTATCAATTCATCTTTCAAGATGGACTTCCAAGAAGATGAGGGTTAAACAAAATTGTCTCCCCCCAAAAATGTGCATAAACTCCAGATCTCTAGAAGGAAATAAGTTATACATTCTAATGTAATTATTACTCGTGATAGTACATGATATTCCTGTTTTGTTGTTTGTTTAATTAGGCTTCTATTTGGCCATCACTATACACAAAATGAAATTAAAATAATTTGGAAATCTTATATACATGTACATTATTATTCACTTCAGTCATCAGGTTTATCAATGTCCACTTACCTGAAAAAATAAGAGAGGTAAGGAAATGTCAAAACTTAATTGTTTTATGCAGTTTTCTCCAAATTCAGTCTGTTTTTTCTTCATAGTCACACCAAAATCATAAGTTCTTGAAAACAAATTATTAAATAAGTGATTTACCAAGAGATCTCAAATTTCAGTAACAAGTTTCTACATTAAGTGAAATTACAGTACATATGTTACTCCATTCAACACAAGGCTGATTTATAATACCTGTCTAGATAGAAACCACTGACATATTTTGCTGGAAATGCAGCCAAGTTGAATATAATTCTATTGTTACAGAACATGGTTGATAAACGTCTTTGTGTTTTCATGTATCCCATGTGTTCACCTCTACCATGGTATAAATTGGACTTTCCCTAAGAGCAGGAATTTCTGTAGCCTCTCTATATTTTTCCCCAGCAATCTGAGTGTGTCTGCAGCTGTAACCTAGGCAACAGCAAGATTTTTACTCCCACTTTTCTAAATTGTCCACCTTATCATTAAGAATAAATCTCAGTGAAACTGTGCCAACTAGGCAAGCAAGTGGATTTTTATCTTTGAAATGATAACGGTTCAAGTATGAGTGAAAGCACAAAATAAAAGCAACATTAATGCAGGTTGCATTTTCTACCAAAGGGAGGGGTTTTTTTACCTACAATCCCAGCCCATCATGACCGTAGTATAACCTTGAGCAGGTTAGGGAGATGGGCAAACATGTTCCTACCTTAAGCACAAATGATAGTGCTTTGAATTACTTTGATCGCTGATTTCCAAGGCTTCTGTAAATATTAATTACAGCCCAACTCTCAGATAGGCAGTGAGCACACTTATATCTGACAGTCCCTCACCAATTTCAGAGGGATCTTTGCCCAAACAAAAAGAGTATATTCAAACCTATTTCCATTATCTGTCCATCAAAGTCAGGAAATTTGACTTCAAGAAACTGCAGTGCATTCATTTTCCATGAAAGTCAGGACAACAAATTGTGTAACCAAATTCAGTAACACAACCAAGATCACCTGCAGATGCATCTATTAGCAGTAAATAGAGTTTGCACCTTGCAACACACAATGCTTGCACATACTGTTACTTGAACCTTTTTGTTTATTTGATGGTTGTTTGTTTGTGTGTGGGGTTTTTGTTTGTTTGTTTGTTTTACTTTCACCTTTGTATTTGGAAAGCCTTGTCTAAACATACAGCCATGTTCCACTTTCCTGCGTTGTGAAATTTAACTGACTGCATCAGGATTAAACTGACAGCTAACAGAAGGATGAAGCGCTGCACCNNNNCAGCTTGAAAGAGCCAATGCGCTTCTGAGGATTTTGGGAAGCTGACCAGTAATTGCTAAGCTTTTTATTACAAGAGGATGTCTTTTTAAAAATGATGGACAGGATATGAACTCTCATTAATTGCTCTCAATAAATAAGGTAAAGGCATTTCTCTATATATATTTAGCAAATAAGATGCAAGCCTTCTTTTCCCTATCAGTGTTTGCAGACCCTTATCAAGCTGATAACAGACTTATAGATGTCATTTCATATATTCTTACAAGACTGGTGTACAAGATTGTGAGCCAAGGAATTCTTACCAAAATTACTGTATTCTTACTGTATTTTTAAAAGACTGTATGTCAAGGAATGCATAAACATATATTTTCAGTGTAATGATTCACTAGTGCTAAACACACTAAATTTGCACAACTGTGGCTAGAAATTTTATATTCTATAAATCACTAAAGGAAAAATCAGATATTTCAAACTACTGTAGACAAATAAAGCTTCTTTGGCAAGATTTTATGTGTTGATCCCAACTCTCAACAGCATATCACACATATATTGAACAAAACACTGAAAAATATATAGATATGGGAGGTGAAAGACTAACACTCAATGTGAAATAGTAAAGTTGGAAAAGAACTACAAGTTATGACCCATGCTTTTAGACAAAATGGGCTTTTAATTACACATTTTGCAAACACTCAGAATCACTCAGGCCAAGAACTGGCAAGTACTCTTACAGCAGTGCCTTGCATAGGAACTCCTTGCTCCATCTGGGACAGTTGCCATACAATAGACCATTTTATCTTTTATATAGTTCATCTGTAAGGGTAATTCTTCTGATTTACCAATCACTTTGAGGTTACAGGTATGTTCCATCTCAAGGAATTCCTCAGATGTGCCAAGTTGCACAGACATTTAGGTCTGCCCGTGACTATATCTCCATGACATTGTTAAACCTCTACATGCCATTAATCAAATCAGGCAAAAATGGGAATAGATTTTTTAAAAATCTCAAATTTTATAAACAAGGCCAGAATTTTAAAGTATTCCTACTGTGAGATTTTGAGCCAGATTACGAAAAATCTTCCTGGTACACTAGGACCTCTGAAAACCTCTAACCACTCACTTCAGAGCCTAGGTCGCTGCTAAGCTCCTTGAAAATCTGGCACAAAAGATCCGTTTCCTTAATCCAGCAAATTAGGGTGTATGGATATACACTGTGATTTAATACTAGCTTATTTTGTAAAATATTGTCAGGGAAAGAGCATTCTGGCATATCATCTGATATAAAATTCACTTGATATGTGCGATGCAACACTGCTTAGATCTGCAATGAATATGGATCAAATGCTCTTTAGAGATGTGCACAAACATTTTGGGGAACATACTGTGAAATCATGCAGATGCCCTAAGTTAGTTTGTGTATTATTGCTTCTATAAGATGATTTTGAATAAATGTTTATAGATTACTTTTTTTCTATTTGTTTCTCTGCTAGGCTTTCAGCATTTGAAACAGTTTCCAACCCAGAATATAATTTGAGTCAGATGCTGGGATTTTGTACCGGATTTCATTTTTCTTGATGATCGTCTCGTATTTACGTTCTTTTAGCGAGTACTTCAGAGATTTTTTCAACAAGCACTTGACAATGTTTTCATTTGTGCAACATTTGAAAGATGCCTGAGCTTCAAGAAGAAAAATGAATAAACCTCCTTTTTCTTTCTTAAATTCCTTATCCTTAAAGTACTGCTTTGCCCTCTCAGATGCTATTTAGAACTTTTCAGGACACACTACTACATACTGCAAATACTATTTGAATTCCAATCTCAAATGAAACATAGTCTTTTGAAGACACATATGTCTCCTTTGTTGATTGTGTCCACATTTGTATTTTCTAAAGGAGAGATGAGACATTTCCCTATCTCAAAAGTAAGAATATATGTCTCACAAAAGATCTCTTACTACTTCTATACTTATAAACTTCCACTTTTATTTGTTATTATTCTTGCTACTGTTTTATTTATTAAACAAGGTAAAAATCAAATTAAACATCTGATGCTATGTTCAATGGTGAACAACTACAGTCATGTGAAAATGCAGACTGGTCATAAGACTATTACTTATCAAGGAGAACTATTATGCGAGGAATGCATTGTTTGATAAAAGCCCCTAAGTAGAGTGCTGTATGTATTGCTGCATTATGTTAGCTAGAGTTTTAAATCATAACTTCCTCTTTGTCCCATGACATGCAGGAAAAAAACATTTCTTTGGTTAATAGATAGGGATGCAAGTCCCTTTTTTAATACAGCAAGAGGTTGTGGTTTTGTTTGTTTGTTTTTAATGTGTCTCTTGCCATACAGGATCAAAAAATGACAGAAAGTAATAAAAATATTTTGAAGTTTATTCATTCATGAAACAAACTATAATTGCAGTTACCTTCTTTTCCATCTTTTTCTTTTAAACATATTTATTGCTGATGAAATGAAGTAGACAGAACTAAATCTATTAACACTGTAGTCAGCCATGACAGATGCAATTCAAATTTGACTCCATTGTTCAAAAACATACCTCAATCGCATCTTTAGGGGACTGTCTCTGAGGTACATGAGTAAATGAAAGCTTCTGTTTTGGTCAGTGGCCTTTCTGGGGTTGACAGTAACCGCAGCAATTTACTTCCATAACCTGTGAGTCATAGAGGCTTACAAAATGATGTTCATTCAATCTGCTCAACTTTGTACTCCTCAGCCTGTTTGACTACATTATAACATTTAAATCACGGCCCCTAAATCCTGGTGTGAGACCTATCTAAATCACTACTTACAGCAAGATGAAGATGATGGTTACTGTTCTGAGTACACATAATCTCACTGGTTTTCATTTAGATGATGAGACTTACTGAATCAGTTCTCACAATGAATTGTAGGGTACATGAAGCATAGGGCTTATAGGCACCAGGACAGTTTGCATGAACAGGAGTAAAATGCTGTAAGATTAATCCACTCTTCCATAAAGTACCAGTGAAACTGGAAAGAGAGAACAGAATGTCAGACCCATTCTTTTGTTCCTTCAGAAAGTCCAAGATGAGGGAATTGCCCTCTAAACTGGGAAGGTTCAGACTACTCAAATCTACTTTTGTGGAGATTCTTTTGAAACTCCAAGATGCTCTGTAACTTGATTCTGCATTGTTAAAGGTTCAAACACAGGAAGGTGGTGTTGGGAGGAGTACCTCAGAGAACCTTTCTCACCCTACCAACACAAAGATTTGGGCTTGGAGTGCCAGGAATGAGGACAAAAGATGGCTGATGGCTTTCAGATTCCAGCTGAATGGTGGGATGGAGGTGAGAAAACAGAACCCCAGCACCTGGGAGTGGGAAGAGGGTTTTTTCCCAATGTGCTGGCTTGACTTTTTTGGGCTTTTTCTTTGGGCAGCTGCAGAAAAAGAGCCACTACTTGCTGGTGAGAGCTCCTTTTCTGGTTCTGCTCTTTGCTTTTCCCCTCCATCTCTGGGCACCCTGAGCTTCAGAGAGAGAGAGAGAGAGAGAGGAGAGTCATGGCTGCTTTCGGGACATGCTGCAGACCTTTTCTTCCTGGGGACCGACTTAGACGGCAAGGGGATTCCTGAGAACTATCACCATTCCTCAACTCCCAGCTTTTCCTTCTTCTTCTTTTGAACAAAGGACAAGGAGAGAGAGAGAGAGAGTCTGCTTTTCCTCCATGAAAAAGGCTCTATCCTGTACAACATGAGTGTCCACCCCTTGTCTCTGCCTCAGGGGAAAAAGGCTGAGAACTCACCCTGCAGCCAGCCAAGGTGTGACACTGACACTGTCCATAAATATAACTACATCAGGAGGAACCTACAGCTTTTGGGGGTTGTTCTCTGCTGTTTTTACATTTGGTGCTGGGGGATTAGTTTGCTATGGTCTGTTTACAGTTATAGCTATATCTACATACAGATATAGGTAGTAGTTAAGAACAGTTATCCTTCTTATATCCATTTTCTAATTAAAGTTCCTTTTTCTCAAATTTAATAAGGAGTGATGTGATTATTGAGGAGTAATCCTCTCCTCTGGTTTTTGGTAAACATTTTGGTATTTCCCTCAAACTAAGACATGCATCTAGGCACTTAATTTCTATTTTCTTCACTTCTGTTTTGCAGTAACATTGGCCAGGTAGTTATGTGTGTCTTAGTACCTTTAACATATGCTAAATTATTGCCTCCTCACAAACTGAGCATCAGTGATGATCCTGCAACTGATGTTTACCAACCCATTGTTTCTTTTGATCATTGTGCATAAAAACACTTTACACCAACTGAGTTTCATACCTAACAGGTTTCTCAAAGATCTACTATAAGCCAAACTCTGAGGCTGTCACAGTAGGAGTCTTAAGATCCCTTTTTCCCATGCTAGCTAAACACCCACACTACAGAATCCTGATCAGGAGATCTCCTGCAGAAGGAGCCAAGATATTCATCAAGAGTTTTATATTCTTGTTTCCAGCCAGGCAGAACAGAGACTTGAATGCTTAGGAGTTACCTAACCATCACATTTTTCTGAGTGAGCCTCTCTCTGTCTTTTTCCTTTTGTACAGCATTGGTCTACTGAAGCATGAATCCTGATTGCCAGCTTTCCTCTTCTTGTTCCTCTCCAGTCTTTGTGATGTGGAAATCGAACTGCTTTATTTGCAAAACAGAACTTTTCTGCAGGTTACACTTTGACACTCACAATCTCTTCTCACCAGATGTAGCCATCTGGCTACAATTCCACTTGAAAATTACTTTCCTAGTTGTGAACTGCTGGACTAAGACTTTCCTTTTTTCTTGAATTTCATAACTTGCTTTAAGCGACTTCCAGTTGTTTCTCCACAGGAGTTCTTCCCAAGTAGAGCCTCCATTCACTGAGGCACAAAGGACATCAAATGGGATATGGAAAAACTGCACTGCCCAGTGGAGCATTGTTCGGGCACTCTCAGAAACCCAATTTTGGATGACTGATTTTTCTGCAGTGTTATCAGAAACGTACTTTGAAAATGAAATTATTTTGTCATGGAAGGACAATAGAAATGGAAAAAAACCCCGTACAAATAGAAATTTTGAAGATAATAGACTGAAACTTCCAGCCCTGATCCATTAAAATACCAAACCAGGAATATTAACAAGACAGTATTTTCAGCCAGTTGACTTTCACAGGAGCTGAGTAGCTGTGTGTGTGTGGTAAAAGTGATTTTATTTTCTGTGTTTTTTTCTCCAAATGAAAAATATTTAGCATGCCTTGTATAAAAGGGATTGGGGAACCACTACAAGTTGAAAAGGTCTTAAGTTACACAAGACAAAAACATGTAATCTGAACCTCCTTACCCCACTGGATTCCCCATTACTAAAGTAATTTGAACAGAAGTGACCCCAGAAGTCCAGCAGTTTAGGAAAGGAAAAATAATCATTTCATTCTGAGTAGAAAGACATGTTGTATATGTGAAATAAATTAGATTGAAAATGGCAGGACCTCAAATTTGATGGGAAGGAAAAGAATCTCTTCACTTGAAGGAAAAAGAAGGCTATTTTTTAAAACAGAGAAAAAAATCAAAGATTACTGCAGAATTATCCTCAGCTAAAGTAAACCAAGCACTAAAAAGTGATGCATAAAACAGATGTAAAGATGAAAAAAAATTGCTGAAAACTGTATATGCTGTGAATATCCTCAATGTCAAAAATAACCAGAGTAGTATGAATTTCAGTCCCCCTCCCTTTTTTATTGCACATTAAAATGGTATAAGAAAAGATAGATTTTTATATAAATATATATACACACATATATATATATAAAATTTTATATATATATATAATCACATTACTGAAAAGAAACTTTTAATTTTTTTTTTCAAATAGTCAAGTATGATTTTTTGGAAATACACACTTTCATACCATCTTTGAGTGTAGGACTGTTTCTCGTGATAAAATTGCATTGGCAGAAAAATAGATCTGGAACAATTTGAATGATGGGTTCTGATTTTGCAGTAAAAGCTCTGTGAATACAGGTGGCAGTCATATAAAACTTCCTGAAGGAGTGGTCCACTGCAACCCTAAAGTTCAAGCTTTAGTTTGTTCTGCTTAGAGCCACATTTGAGCAGTACATTCTATGTGGATATGTAAATACAATACCATAAAACAGAAAAAAAAATGATGACCAGATTAGGACATTGGCTGGTAGAAAATTCTTCAATCAACCAAATTAAAATTAATAGATCACATGAACTGATGATAAATGAAAATTCAACAGCGGTGATCTTGCCAAGATTGCAAGTGTCCAACACAATCTGTTATGTCATCACTTGCCATCATGTTTTACCAGTCAAAGTGACATAAGGAATATAGGAGAAGATCATTTCATTAAGTAGCAGCCATTCTCTTATGGAAGTACCTGGCTTTGCAGGTAAGTTATCAATCCTTGCAAGATAGACTGTGAGTTTAAAAGGTGGAATAGGAAAATCAGCAAGGAATGAGTCAGACACAAGAGAATTTAAGTTTCAGTTTAGAAAAATATCCACAGCTAAAATACTTAAAACTTAAATATTAAGGAACATCCTTTATTTCTTTCTAGCATCCAAAAGAGGTGTCAGCTCCTTTCCTGTATGCTTCTTATGGTCCAGTCTGTTTTCTCACAGTAGGGAAAGCCCAGAGTAATCAGAAATTTCAAAAAACCAGAGGATTTCTTTTATCCAAGAAGTCCCAAGTGATATAATGATATCTGAATGAAAAAAAAAATAAAATTTAAGTAAGGAATAATGGAAAGAAAAAGAGTGTAAGAATTTAATCAAAGAGACATGAATCACAAGAGAAGAAAATCAATAGTCTTCAGATTTGATCCATTACTTTATTTAGTTCATAGCTCACATTCAGATCTCACTTTACAACTAAACTTCACAATTCCAACTATTTCTAAAGTAATTATTGATTTTGTTTCTGAAATGTATTGCAAAAAGCAAGAAGAAACTAAAATACAAATGAAATAGGAAACAGGTCAGGCCTGCTACATTTTCTTGTTATTCTAGAAAAGTTAATCAATGTTTAGCATTTCTTTCTTGAAATATGTTGCATCTAAATGTAATGCAAATAATTTTTTTCCCAAATTTGTGATTGTAAATTTATACTTCTGACTTCGAAAGTATATTCAGTTGACTGAATTTCATGCATGTTCCTCTTTCTAGTCAGAGAGAAAAAGACACACCTAAAAAGTGATAAAAGGAAGTTACTTAGGGCCTTCCAAGACAACACATTCATTAAGTTTATGATCTTAGGTGGAATTTTGACACTCTGCAAATTGAATAAGGATGTTCAGCAGATAAGCACTTTTATAAATGTTTGACAGTAGGAAACACATCCAACTTTCTCTATGTATTTATAAATTTCTTATTTATCTAAAGAAAAATATCTCCCATCCTCTAAAATTAACAGTTTCTCTAAAGCTGCAAAAGAGTTCTTAGTGCCACAGCCAAAACCCACATCCTGTGTTTGAGAAGATATTATAGATGACTGTTAACAAGCTGGAAAGCAATGAAATACAGGTAAAACAGCAGCTAAAACATAGCACAAACAATAAAAATTGAATTCATAGAATAAGTAGACAAGATACTTGAAACTATCAACAAGTGAGAAGCAGAAAAAATATATAAATTATTCCTAATCATGTACAAGATGCTGTGTGTATCTGTTGTTCATGTTGGAAGAATCAACACTGAAATAATAATTTTACAAAGTAAACAATGTAAATGTATATATTGATCATTCTATATAACTAGAACCTGATGTCCAAGCCTCTACAGCATCCTGAATTTATGGAGATGGAGAAATAAATCATTAAGCTATTTTGTGTCTCGATATCTGTAATAATGAGTAGATTCTGCTTGTGGTAGGTTCCTCTTACCTCCTAATATTTGAAAGACAAAACTCTCAAAGACAAAGAATATCCTTGGAGTAAAACACCATTGCATTCATGAGAAAAGCAAATAGGAACAAAAAGTTCTTCGTAACTATAAGGCATAGATATTAAATATGCTTCTTAAGGTAAATCTGCAGGACCATACAGACACATACATGCTTGCCAGTCTGCGTGACACCTGGATGAGAGCTAATAGGGCTTTGTGGCTTTTGGTTCAGGGATAAAGTACTTCTTAGCGAGGTCTGACGTGCTTTTCAGTCAAGATTGGGCAAGAGCATGGAATGCAGTGCTTGTTCATTTCCATCTGTGCCTGCCAGCATAGGCACTCTCTTCCTAGGAACTTCTACCTGCCTTCTTTTGAAATCAGTAAGACTAAAGCATCTTACAGGATTTCAGCACCCAGTCAGAGGCCTCGGTATCCCCAAAGCAACTCATAGACATGAAAGTGGCAATATAGCCATAGGAACCAAATGTTGAAGAGGTTTTTCCCCTCTAACCAAAGCAGCATTGTTCAGTGAAGAGTTTTTGGCAACCAACCTCTAGCCTTGGCAAGAAGGCCTTATACTGACAGCTTCAGTTTACATGAACGTCATGTACCTGCCAAAAGCTTTTAGGCAAAGACCTAGATTTGCACTGCTTTAAATACAATATGTAACTCCAGGATTTTACATACATTTTCTTAGTTTACATGAATCTGAAAAACAGAAGAAGAGGAAATTATATCAAGCCAAATAAAAAAAGAAACAGTGTGAGACTCCAGTATTTTTGAGGTCAGACTGAGCCCAAAAGAGTTTTTACTTGTCTTTTTTTCTCATACACAGATTTGTGAGATGTACATGAAAATCATCACTGTACAAACTTTTCCAACACAAATAAGGAAACTGTACAACATTCTGAGGAAGTCCATGTCTGCTTTATTTATTCACCAGCATGGACCACTACTTAGAAGTGTCATCTCTCCCTCCAAGGGAGAAGCAGCAAAAGAAGAGAAATAGTCTACATAGTACAACTACTCCTTAGTGAAAAAGTGCAGTCCAAAATACTGTGAATTTTCACATAGCAAGAGGGTACCTCACTAGCTGTGAGGTATCCTGTTGTGAACAGTAGGACTGACTGTACCTTGTTGGACTTGGGGTGACTGGAGTGACACGTGCTACATGCTCGGCATAAGATGGGAAGCTGTGAATGAGCTCTTGCTTGTCTGATCAAAAGATGGAGACTGGCTAAGGATTACCAGGATACCAGCCTGAATATGACTATGTCAATGACTGAGTGTGCTCTTGGGCAGGCAGAGACAGAAGACTGGGATTAAGTCTTGGATGTACAGTAAGCAAGGTGCCAAAATACAAGGTAACTGCTATGTCTAAAGCAACACTGGTTCAGGGGAACTGTTCAGGACCCAAGTGGCTACCTTATACAGCCCCCATTACACTCTGGAAAGGTGCCTACATGGAGATGATGAAAGTATCTGAGATAATCAGTTTGAATTACAGCTTAGAAATATTGGTTTGCAACAAATATTCTTACAGCTTTCCTCTAGACAATTCATCCTTACTTCTGTGCCCCTGGAATATTGCCATAGAATTTCTGTTTTGGGACTGGTGTTTCTAGGAGCATGTTTGAATAAGAGGGAGAGGAAGAGAATCGGATCTTTTATTCTTTTTCTCTCAGAGTAAATTTTCTATTAGGTTTGCAGGAGATAAAAAGACCTTTTTTTTGCTGAAAGGTACAGCATGCTGCTTTCACACTTCTTGAGAGCATCAGTTTTATGATACTATTTTTATATATTTCAGGCAATTTTCTCTTTATCATAGACTGTGACAAAATTAAAATGTAATCCCCATTCAGTTGTTAGCCTTTAAAATGAAAGATATTTCTAAAGCTCATAATTCACAGATTTCAAAGTTCTTAATAATTAAGGTTAATTCCTGTTGTTGCAGAAATAGAATGAACTTTTAACATTTTAATGAAAGTCTTGTTTTATAGGGAACTGCATAGTTCCTTAAAAACAGTGGATTTGAATACTTAAAACTGTAACATAGAAGAAGTGAAATGAGCTGATGCTTATCTATCCCACAAGCAGTTCTCCTCACATGCTTATTTCCACTTTTTTAAATGAAGAACAATGCAAATTAGTTCTTTCAAGCTGTGATTATCACTTCATCTATTACAAGATAAAACTTCCCTCCCTCTATTCTGTAGTTTTCCTGTATTTGCTTAGTTACTGCAGTAGGAACCAGACTTGATCTTTTCCTGTTTTCTTTAACTAGGAAGAGAAATTATCTCAGATTAGCTTATGTTCTGCTATAGGTCAGTTTCTGGAACTGAAACGCAAATGTCAGACACAGGCAGACTTCTTGTCAGTGCCTCTGCTTTGGTAGCACAGATTTTTTCTCAACATCTATACCTATGGCTCATGCTAAGTAAATATTTGCACCAGCCTCTACCACTAGCTGAACAATGTTCCTTACCAAAACAAAGCTCATTGGTCCCTACCAGGTGGAGATCTTCAAAGGAAGAGTTCATTTCATATACTGTTAACTGCCTAAATGTTAGAGGCCTCATTTAGCTCCTCATCCAAACTCCTAAGGCCTCTCTCAACACTGAAACACGAAGTGCAACTCACACCATAAGAAAATAGGTAGACTGAGTCTTCTTTCGGAATTGCCTTTTTATCTGGGCTAGGGAGGGATCACAGTAAACCAGGCGAGACTAAAACACACAGAACTTTTAAAGGATATGCAACAAGTAGTTCTCACTGCAAACACAGCTTTCAGCCTGTTATTTTCTTTTGAATATCCCAGTCACCTCTGCTTCTACTTAGCATAGGACTCTGTCAGTATAATTTGCCTAATGTTTTCATGAATTATTTGAGTATATTGCTGGGTTCAGGAGGAGAAAGCTGCACTCACCTGAACAGGACAAAGGAAAACACCGTTCTTCAGACTGAACCTGAGCACTTATCATTAACATCTTCAAGATAAAGTCACAGAGATCATGGGCAGGAAAGAGCTTTATATGCAGTGCAACCCAAAGAACCACAGGAATCTTCTAAAGCTACTTAAAATTCTTTGAAAATGAAAATAACTCGTTTGAAGAAAATACATCTTGAACTATTTGTAAAGCTCTTCAGGTATTTGTTATTATACTTTGCACAGTCTTACCTAAGTTCAAGAAACCTCTAATAGAAGTCTACAGCTATAAACAATGGTATCTTAGATGAATCCATGTAAGGAATATTCATCAGAGTAGAATGAGTGCAAACTGTCTGGAAAAGAGAAAGATTTCACCTTGGCCCTACTGAAGTAACACCTGCAAATTATATGAGGCAGCAACACAGAGAAGGAAATATAAGACTAATTGATAGAGAAGTGTATAAGTTCATGCTAAAGAATGTCTAAACTTCTGATGCTTCTTTGATTTCACTGAAAATGCTGTTGTTGCAAGGAAAATAACAACAAAGAAATCATGCTGCACAGCTCCAAGATTACTGTCTACTTTTGAGCTTTTCTTTGCTTCTTACTTTTTCCCAAAACTAAAATAAAACAAAACAATAATCATCTAAAAAAAAGTGTGTTTCACAAAAAAATACAAATGTAGATTGCCAACATAAGGAAGCTGAAGATTTCTGGTGAGAGAAGAGATATTAGCCCCTTTAAGACGTCCTGCAGCACTGCAACACTTAAACACCAACACAAGAAGTATGACATTAAGATAATATTTTAATCTGAGATGATTTTGATTTGACTTGCTGAAGTCACTGCTAACTTTTCATCCTTAAACCAACAATATGAATGAAGAGAGCAGTCTTCATTTTGAACATGACAAAAATAACTTCTTGGTGGAGAGTAGGTGCAGGGATGATTGGACACAAAAATATAATACCTATATCTATAATTACACTGATTTTAATAACATGCATATCTACACATGTGTGAGTTTGGGTGTAATAGCTAAACAATAATTTCCAAGTAAAATTTTACTTCTGACATATTCAAATGGTTTGTTATTTTATTCACAAAATAGAAAAATTACTACTTGCTGCTAATAGGTAATACTATATTATCCTTTGAAAACCTATATATAAAGGGTACAGTTTCATGTCATGTATGAATTTCAGTGAAGCTGTCACAGTCCTCTGGACTACCATTCTAAAACTCAAGGTTTTTCTACACTAGTATCATTACATTGATTACCATGTTTTTGAAAGAAGGGGTCTTTCAGGAGAAAAACCCCTACATTCATAAACCTTCATAATATTGCATTATAATATAAGCTGTATTCTCATTTTGATGATTGTATAAAGCCAGAGTAATTGCCCTGACTTCAGTACAGTTGCACTAGACCATGCAGTGCTTCTGATCAAAGGACTTCAAAATAAAATCTTCAGACACAGCCCAAAAGTTTTATAGACAGAAAAGATTTTAGAGAAGACACTTGACTGATCACAGTTTAAAATTAAATGATACTTAAAAAGAGAGCTATTACACTTGTTACTCTGACTATGACAAGAATCTCTTGGAATTCTGAAAGAATCTCAGAATATGGTCTCTATCACAAGGGAACATTTTTCCTTTTTCCATTTGTAGTCTAACAAATGGTGTCTCTCAGCTGCTGCCAACATCATTACATATCTTCCTGAAACTACATGATCTCACTCTAAATAGTTTAGATTTGGTACAAAATCTCATGGTTCTGGTTCCTTTTCTGTCACTGTATTTTATTCTATGACTCCTTCACATATACAAACCATCCTTCCATCTGTAAGCATAAGCCAGCACTGGATTAGTAGTTGCTCATTTGACCAATGATTAGGCCAGTGTAAATCCTGGTTTGGTCATCTGTGTTTTACCAGTCACCAGCAAGTGAACAGATGTTTTAAAAGACAGATGTGGCAAGAATGAGAATTGCTTCAGCTAAATTATAAATTTTACTTAAATTACTGATATAGTTAAAAACTAAATTATCATTTCAAAGTATCCACCGGAATGGAAAAAAAAAAAAGTAAACTCATCCAAATCACAGTGCAAAAAAGGCCACAACTAGGTTAATGCCTTGATGATTCCGTTATCTTTTCTCCCAGCAGTGGTATTCACTTGAACTGCCATAAGGCACATCAAACAAGAGACAAAACTCCAAGTACCTCTAAAAGAAAAATTAGTTTGTGCACATAATTTGCTGTTTTACAAGAGGTCTGCTGGATACCTCTTGCATGATCCAATAATGACCATTTCTGCACAAAAATTAAGCAAAAGAAAAGCCTGAAAATCAGTGCCTTGTAGGATCTCTGCTTTGACCAGCTGTTTCCCATCCAGAAGAGAAGAATTTGTTCAGAAGAAAGGAATATCTTTGCTAAGAGCTCCTCCTTTTTTTCTTTTTTTTTTTTTTGATGCTATGTCCAGGACAGAACTTATTTCACTTTTATATTGCCCTAATAGGCTCACTGCAAACTTGTAAAATATTCACAGGGACAAATGTAAGCAGGTCAAACTTTCAGGATGTTCTGGATTTACCATGAATGCCCAGGTTTTTTGCTCAGCAGCAAGGCAGATGATTATATCTAAGGACAGGCACTAAGGGGAATCTAGAGCCAGAACTTGAGTGTTCCCATACAAACCTGCCAATCCAATACCAAAAAGCGATAAGGAAAATAAAAGGCAATAACACCTATTAAGCAAGAAATTATTTATAAACCATAGACTCTCCCATAGAGTCAGAAATTTTAACTAAACCATTAAAAGTGTCACTGTCATATTTCCAGCAAAAATATATTACACACCATGTGCTAGTCTGATTGTTTTTGAGCACTTCTACTCCTGATGGCTTTAGTTTGTTGTCTGTTATAGAAGCAAACTAGTCATTGACTTTTATTGAGATGATATTTTTTAATCCTTATAGAGCAGAGCAGATGGTTTGGAAGGTACCTATCCATGGCAAAGAAAATAGTTTAGATTAATAGTTCCTTTCATTGCTGGCAGAGAGGCTTTGAGATTATGAATGGATTGAAAACACATTTTGGGCCACCAATTTATAGCACTATTTGACATTCCACCTCTTGATTGTGTAAGTAGGAAAAATATTTATGTATAGCTGAGTTT
>JAOXXN010000395.1:75121019-75135477 GCA_026770055.1 Myrmophylax atrothorax
TATGGAATACAATATCATTGGTTAGAAGAAGTCAGCTGTCAGCTAGCCCAGCCCAGCTCAAGTCACCCGACAATTCCGGGCCTGGTGCAAACCTCAGAACCCAAATCCAGGCCTGCCAAGGTGAACCCACAACAAAGAAATTACAAAATGGTTGCGTATTTCTATCCTCTAAGAAATTCTTGTTTTCTGCTGTAATTTCAAAACTGTTGAGAATCAGTTGCCGCTTTCCTTCAATTAGGTCGTTTTAATTTGAAACATTTTTAACATTCCTTCCATTGAGGGAATTCAGCACATCTGGAAGAAGCTGAATAGAATAGTGTCTGTAGCTTTTTGCTTTCACCGTGGATTTTGTGTTTTGCTACCTGCACACGAAGAGAGACACACACAAAGGAAGCTGTTTGGCAGGTTGTGTGTTTGTGTATTGTAGCACACAAAAGTTCTCACATGACTGACACATAAATCCAGTATTTGACGGTTAAGTGCCTTGATAAATAACATCATCATTTCAGAGCTATTCATATACTTTATGATCAAAAATGCAGAAGAAATTGATTCTATAGTTCTCTTATTTCTATGGATCAGAAAGACCACGACTACAGGAAGAAGGAAAGGAGTTTAATAAATAATTAAATAGGGATATGAAATTTAGGTTTAGTAGAATGAGAAGAGCATGAACAAAATTCAGCTGAATTTACAACAGTATAAGCTCCTTGAAACACGGTTATCTCTGAGGCCTTTCTTGATGGCCCCAGTGAAAGAATAAACATGTTTCTTACTTTGTTTTGCAAATAAAGATATGTTCTGTCCCTCAATTAAGAAATAGGTTGAGAAGGTCCTTAAAAATAGTAACAATAGAGGAAAATAGATTATAATTGTGAAGAGGTCAAGACCATTCAGCTTTTTCCAGCTTATTTTTGCAGATACCTTCTAATTAAACCAAGAACATGGTCTTTAAATGCTTTGATGGAATTCCTTATCTATCAAGGCTCGGGTCCCAGATTAGACGAATCTCTGGGCCAGATGCCCAGCTGCAACAAATTCATGGAATTACCCTGATTTGAGCCAGATGATGAGATGGCCAATTCTTTTGAATGCACAGCTCAATTCCTTTTACTCAGAGCTTTTATTTTTCTGTCTTTCTTCAGAAAGGCATTTTAAAAAACTAGCTGTGCATATTAGGCTGAAATATGATTTAAAAGTTCATAGTGGTGTTAAACCCCCCCAAAAAGAGAAAAGTCTCAACTCTGCTATGCAATTGATAAGTTTATACTCAGGATAATGGTGCTGGGTTTCTCCCATATACAGAGACATTTATGTTTCCAGAAGGCAGTAATGGAAAATAATATTTGGACGTCTAGCCCTGTCAGCCAAAATACTTTCTAGTTTACCATCAGTCTATCTTTCAACACCTGAAGCAGCAGATTTCCATTTGTGTCGTTTGCTTTAGAGTCATACCTTAGATTTGTGAATGGCAAATATTTCTACTTCAATCACCAGAGTGGCTTCAGGAGTTCATTTTGAAGTTGAAGCTTGACACTTTGACACTGTTTAGGAAATTACAGTGGACCAACCAAAGACAATCTGCAGAACAGTTTCATCCGAGAGGAGATAATTCCTATCTAGAGGTGCATGGATAGATAACGGGAAACCAACCTGTGACCAAAAGTTTTAGGTTTAGACTTAACAATAACAACAACCAAAAAAAACCCCACAGAACCACCTTTCTTTGGGTCTAAAACTGAGTACAGATTTTCTAGGGACAAGTCAGAAAACAACATAAAGCCTCCTTTAACCAGGAGGGTTGTGGTACTGGTTCTGCAGTTTGCATAATGACATTACAAGTTCTTGCTGCTTCAACAAGCATGTTGGGAAAGAAATGGGTTTTGATTTAGAGGAACTGCCAAATAGAAAAAAATGCTTAGTCAGTTGTTCTAGTCAAAAGGATTCAACACATATGAGAGTCAGCAACTGGAAATACGGCACAACATAGAGACAGGTTCAACATCTGGAAAGCCTGGACCAGGGAAAATACATGTACATTATGGGGTATACGATCTCTTCAAGCTCTGGCTCTGTGTACTTACCAGCAGCACACCACTGAAAGAGAAAATCTTCTATTCATTCCAGGAACATAGCGCTGCCAATTGGACTAAAAGAAGCTGTGAACTTTTTCAGTGTTTCCAACCTATAGTGGATCTAAGGGCACAATAAAGAATGCCCAAATATTGCTAGCAAACATATAATTCAGTTGACTTTTTCAACAGCTTTCCTACAACATATCAGAACTATTTTAAAGCTCTCATTTCCCTCTGACATCTAACCCTTTAGAACTGAAACTGTGGGCAGCAATTTGAGTGCAAGTGAAAGGGAAACCTAAATTTTCCCCACATACACAAGTGTGATGAAAAGACCACCTTACAGTGCAGCAAAGCTCGATGGCTAATCCCAAGCAGTTGCAGGAATCAAGTGTGAGATCACCCATGTCATTCCACAAAGTGAGACTTTCCAGGGGATAGTGTGTGTCACCTATCATTGGGAAAATGAAAATATAGGCTCAGGAATACATTCACATATATGTCTGTCTTAGAGACATAGCTTGAAGGGCTGTCAAATTAAGTCTAATGTCCCACCTGGAATGCAGAGAAGACTCTCACACAATTACAATGGAGGTGATGCTCCCTCAGCCTCTCACAGATTCACAGGAAGTGGTACTGCATAGATTCTGTCTATTGCTCTGACGCCCCCACGAAATTAAAGCCAAAGATAAAGCTCACACAGATCTCAGGAAACAAACAAACAAACAAACAAACAAACAAAAATGAACAAAAACCGCCAAGCAACCAAACAAAAAACCCCAAATGATTAGGTAACAGTGGTGATATATAAACTTAAAAGTAATGTGCCCAAAATTTGTTCTAGGAAAATCTGAAGGAAATTAAATTCAAGGGTTTTTTTAATTGGTGTCAGAGAGCTATTTCTTCTGGATGATGTTAAGAAATGCAATTTCAAGTAGCAAAGACCACAGAGATCTCTTTTAAGAGCAATAAAGAAACAAAGAAATAAGGTGCCTGCTTGACCACTGTTTCATTATTGAACTCAGATTTACAGGTGTCTTACATCATTTGATTAGAACTTCCAAAGAGAGAACTGAAAACCTCTTTGGTCTACTGATAAACCATTCAGAAAAACTGAAAGTACAGACCAGATTTTCAGAATATTTTTTCAGATCTGCAATCATCTATGAGGTATTATAAAGCTGATTTGCCAAAAAATAGTCATCAATTATTTTATATTACCTGAAGACTGCCTGAAGTTATGACATCAAACATGAGAACACTCAAAAACAGTGTTTATGATTGTTATGGTTGTTTCTTTATTTGACATAGCTGTGAAGACATGTTCACTTTAATAACTGTCTCTAACAGCATCTATGACTAACAGACTGAAACAGAAGAATTGACTGAGCTCTCATGAGGTCAACTTCGACCTGAACAATGAGGAGTATAGTGCTGCTCTTTGTGGAAAAGAGGATTGGAAAACATTTATAAAGAAATCTTGCAAATTTCCTTTTACATTCAATATTTCATATTAAAACAGAAGACAATAAGGTTAAAAGGTATGAAAATTTCTATAGTCATAAAAAAAAGCCTCAGTTTTGTGTAATCCTTGGCTTGTTTGTAGAATTAAATTTTGCTGGAATAATAAAGTTTTTGTTATTACCTTAATTTTTTTCTCTCTTTTTTTTGTCTTCCTGTATTTCTAGTTATGGAAAGAAAAAGAAAGTGCTGAGATTCTCACAAAATAGCCAACTGTGAACTTACAGCACAGCTTTACAAACTTAAAGGATCAAATTAAGATCAGATGTGGAAAGGAGCAGCTATAAGGATGTGAATGATGATGCAGTCTCCTACACCTGGTTTGAATTTTGTTCTATTCTACTAATTCAGATCCACTACCAAAACTATTTCTTGTGAAGCTCTCAAAAAAAGAAAAAAATTTCCTTAAGAATGTTTACTTTTATTTTAACTTTGTATTATTACAAAGCTAGTTGGAAACAGGACCTGAGGTACCATGCTAAAATTCATTTTATGACAAAAAAGGGGGAAGAGGACCAAGCCATCACTAACTGTGATTTTAAATAAATAAGACATTCAAATGACATTTTTTGTATATTAATTATTAATATGTGTTTTGGTAGCATATGTAAGTTCTAGTTCTGGACAACCTCTGATAGATTCAATACAAGCAGAAATAAATAGATAAAAATAAAAATTCAACAAATGTTTCAGATCCCAGAGCTGACTGGGCTCCTGCTAAGAAAAATCTTCTGAAATCCTTCTAAATTTTTCTAAAAGAAAATAGAGAAAAAGGAAGTAATCTCTGTGACTTGGCTAAATAACCTACTGACCTGTTCTATGCCTGTTTTCCTGCTTTCATGACTTTTTAATGGTTTGTAAGAATTTTTCAAATTGCACCTCATTATACATGCTGTCAATAACAATTTCCTGTAGTTACATGTTTTATTTGCCAAGGGTTTTTTATGCTAGAAAATGTTGTGCCTGTGAAAACAGTTTTGAATAAAGCTCAATAAAAATGATTGAAAGTGCTGATGATGAATTAGAATACCTGCTGATCAGCGGAAAACATGTTTATCTGTTATTGATCTTGACTCTCTACAGTCAAATCTGGTTAGCTGAAACCACTTTAAATTAAAGATGGATATTTAGCTTGGAAGAAAAGATTTTCCTTTGGATACCAAAACAGAAACAATGTCACATTTTTCAGGATATACTATTCAAAGCTGGACTGTAAGGTGACCTGGCACAGTGGCATTTGTTTCAAACTATCAAATGCTAAATCCAATTCCATTCTCTTTTTAACAAAACAAACTGCCCCCTTCACAGAAGAGAAAATTCCAGTATAAATGCTTTGTGTGCCTTTATCCTACTGCACATTTGTCAACTTAACAGTCAACCACAAGCACAGATATACCCACAGCTGGAAAAAGCTGTTGTGTGAGTATAGCAAACTGGTGATAAAATTTGCTGAACACGTTTCATTAGTTGGAAGGGTTCTAATTACTGTCTATCAAGGTCTGCACCATGAATTGGAAATATTTTTAAAAAAAAAAACTTTTAATCCAAGCTTCAAAATTATCATCCAGTCAGGTAAAAGATAAACATAGCTCAGTTTAAGTGAATAGATAGGAAGGAACATGTCATTTATTATTAGAAGCAGGTGTGGTATCTCTTGAAAGCTCCAAGGTTTGGTTTTTTTCCTGGGTGTTAGGCATCAGCATGCTGACATGTCTAGTTTATAGTGATGAAAGTTCTTCCTCATCTCAGTTCACCAACTTTCAGGCTGTTGTGGAATCCTGCCAAAGTTTAGTGCATAGTGACAGATTCAATCTATCTCAGAATTAACTTCATTCTAGCCTTATTGCTGTCTGCACCACTAGATTGATGAAATCAAAAAGAGGAAGTCTTCTATAGACTTGCAAACAAAGGAAGATGTAATTTATCACCTTTACTCCGGTTTCCTCCCTATTCTTACAAAATCATGTAAAAATTTTGTAAGTGAACTGCAATTAAAAATTGAAAAAAATGTTACTGTTGCAGCCAGAAGTTTCTGCTATTTCTGTTAAAAAAAAATAAAAAGGGGAAAAAAATCTTTATTTTTCTAGTACTTAAAAGAAATGGAAATATTGCAAAATTACTAGGGAAAACTTAGGAGAGAAACGTAATGAGAGTTCTTATCCATCTCTGTGACTCAAAGGTCCCATCTGTAATGGTACATCCTTGTAGCAAATTTCATTCCTTAGCATCATGTGTTCAACCTATGTCTAGAATGATGTTCAGAAGACAAAATGGCTTCTGCTAAAACCACTCTTCAGATATTTATGCCTACCTGTCTTACACTACAGGGTCTACTCTTCCTTTTGGTTCTAACATCAAGAGGGGAAAAAAGGACATCTCATACACTTGAATAGTGTAGCTGTAATGTAAATCTGATCTTGCTCAGGGATTTTCAAACTCTTGGAGGAAAAAAAGGAAAGTCTGGGGAAAAAAAATTGAAAAAGCACAGAATGAAACCCACCAGTCCACTTATCTATATATATATTATGTGTGTGTGTGTGTGTGTGTGTGTATGTCTTAAATAGTGCCAGATAAACAATTTTTCTTTATATATGTAAAGGTGTTCATGCATTGAAAAAAAAAAATGAACCACCAGGTTTGTCTCTTACTTATTCCTAATATTACTGTGAATCATTTTAGCATTAGGTATGCATAGGTGACAGACAGACAGTAAATAACATTATCAACATTGTGAAGAAAATCACACAGGTGCTCATTATTTAAAGGTGAGGGGGCTGATTTTTGTGAACAAAAGCAGATCTACATTTGATTGTAGTTATCAAATCAATGGATCATGCAAAGAATCAATTATGATAGTTTTTCTCTTTAAGTTTCATGTCTTTTTACTTAATAAAACTGCCAAAGAGGCAAAAAAATAAATTACAAATGCTGAGCTTACTTGTTCATTTTGTATCTGTCTGCATCTTAAGCAAAATATTTCTTACAACAAAGAAATTGGGTGGCAAAACCCCCAACAATAACACCCTGCACAATTTAATAAATTAATCTGAATTGTATTACCTTTTTTTCCCTGCTTTAATGGAAAATGTGTCAGAAGAATGGATGTCCTCAGTTAAAGATAAGTAAGCAAAAGACAGTCCTGAATTAATAAAAATAGTATTTTTGCAATGTCAAGTATGTTGCTTTTACACCATTAAGAAAGATATCAAGTAGGTGTAGGGAAGAGAAGCTAATACCCACTTTGCTGAAGAACATAGCCAAACTGGACATTTGAATCCTCTGGATACTGCCTTTTCCACAAAGCAATCACAACTGATTATGATGGTAAAGGTTTGTGTAAAAATGTCATTAATTACAGATGCAGGGTGAGTTCCCTGATCCCTAGAAGATGAGTCTTTAGTTTAGTTTAGTTCACAATCTTCTAAGAAAGTGGGAGGTTTAAATTCCCAGTCTATTTCATGGCAGAGTAATGGTTGAGAACCCAGGCCCAGGAAATGCTGGGACATTGTTGGAAGTTATGCTTTGACTCTTCCTGCCTGTGTCTTTAGGTTAAAATATGGGTTCTGTGGGTTTTGGTCCAAGTTATGCATTTGGTATGACCTGGAACTTTTGGAGAACCGTATGCAACATGAACTAAAACTTTATATATTCTCAATACTCTGAAGTGGAATAGATCAGTGTAATGTTCTCTATATTTGTTACAAAGAACTTCTTTGTTCTGCCAAGGCAAAGCACATCAAATAATCGTAGAGTCTTGCAGAAGGGAACAGACATTATGATCTTCAGCAAAATGGACATTTAAATGGACATGGTAGAAGGAGTTCAAAGCTATCAATCACAAAAATGACAAAAAAACTCAGAAGTCCAAAAGAAATAAAATTCAGGACTTTTTATTTCAGTTAGAGTTAGGTCCTTGCATAGGAGCCATGTGTTCAAATATGTAGAAGGATGTATGCCTGAACCAACGCTGAAAGAGGAACTGAGGTAGATTAGAGTTAGAAGAGGTTTTCGCCAAACAGATTTGAGTTCCATAAAAATTATTATTACTATAAATCTAGCCCCAGTCCAAGCTGACAGAATAATGGTAGGAGCTGAAGTTGCTAAGGAGAACACAAGCACGCAGACAGCTGAAGCCAAGTCCTAGGGAAATGAAGCAAATAATATTCTCTTGCCAGTCTAAGTTTCAGGTAGCAAATCTACAGCCAAAAAAAAATCCTTTTCTGTGGCTGCTGCACAATTTCCTAATTTCCCTGAATCCTCAGATTTGACAGAAGTCTTTGCAGCCTCAGGTTCAGGTCACTTACATAACCCAACATTTCCTATCAAAGAAGGAGGTTAAGCCAGAATGATTTATCAATCTAGAAAAGGAAATTTATATATTTTTGACCAAGATGCTGGGCAAAATCATTAGAAATCCAGAAGTTCAAAACAAATGGCCTTGCCTTTCACAAGAGTGTCCTCACCTGACTTCTTTTTAATTTTTCTTGCATTCAGTGCCTTAACGTGTTTTGCCTACAGAAAACCAGCTCAGAATTTCATAACTAGCTCCTTCATAAAATGAAACCTTGCTTCTTTCCTGCCCTTGTTAAGAGTGACTGGGTATGGCTATAGAAAGAAACATGACACGTGTACACCACAGGTAAATAGATAGCAATTCCCAGAACATCAGTCCAAGAGTCACACAATTAATCTTTGGGATTTGTACCATTTGTCCTCAGTGATCTGAAGAAGAGGGAAAACATATTACTAACATGCTTTGCCTCTCTTCTCTGAGTTACTTCAAGGAAGACCTGTACATCACCTTTTATCTGTGGGTAAGTGAGGAACTGTCTCTGAAAAACTTCAAAATTTTCTACAAAGCAGAGAATAAAAGCTGGAATGGGTCTGAAGCAAGGACTGGATTATGGCTCAGCTTAAATCTCCACCAACTTTCTGATTCAGCATCCAAGCCTCTCTGGTCAATGGGCATCGCTCTCAAAACATTGCCTCTATAATGTGTAGCTGTAGCCGAGTATCTGGTTCCAAATACTGAAGAGACACAGGAATTGCCATAGATCAGAGAGTGCTCTTAGTCCAGAGACTTGCTAGTGGTCACATCCTCCAGAGGACAGAAAAAAGATCTTACAAAAGCTGTATACATCATACTGATGTGCAAAAAACCCCAGTCTCACATCAGATATCTCCTTTCTATGCTGGAGAGATGTTATGATCTGGTTACCAAAATTATCAGGAATGCCTCTGTCCAAATTAGGGTACAAATGAAACCATATGGCGAAGTCAATAGTATGGATTTTATTTAACTGTAAATGTGAGGCAGAGAAAGAGAGATAGAAAGAAATCAGAAAAAAAGAGTCAATAGGAGAGTGAGAGAGAGATTAAAATAGAAAATGTATCACCACTCCATGGACCCAACAGCATCCTGTGGGTCCTGTTCTGCTGGTCTTCTCAGGGGTGAGAGTGCCACAGAACACAGAGTCCAATGGATTAGTAAATGTTCAGGAGATGCCCAGGCACCTCCCATAGGCAATCTCTTGTAACAGACTATGGATTTGTTGCATCACTTGGATCATGTGCAATCCTCTGATGGTGGAAGGCCTCAGGAGTGAGTCTGGGGGGCACTTTAGGGGTCTTTGATGGTTTATAACCCCTTTTCAGGTGCCTCTCACATGGATGTTCCATGTGTATGTGGTCTTCCTGGAGTGGGGTTTACTCCATCTGTTTCACGGGGAGAGATTTTGCCATCACACACCCAGAACCCTTCTTCAACACCTGATGAGACTTGTTTGCTTCTCCTCAGACCTGAGACAATGGGACAACAGTCTTATCTCAAGTTCTTGTCACAGTCCAAATTCCAGTCAGGAAGCATGTTCAGAAGGGGGCTGTGCTTCTCTGGTCCCAGACAGGGAGTTGCTTCCTTGCAGTTTGACAAAACGGCTTCCTATGTTTTTGACAATGTTTAAGACATTAACAACTTTTCAGTCTATCACAAGAGCTCATAATCCTTGCTAGTTAGTTAGAGAATAGCCATGAGTTTAAGTATTCTTCCAAAATGGTAACAGCACAAATCTGGATATTCTACTCTCTTATCTATGTATTCAGTCTGACTATATCACTAACGATCAGACATCACATTTATTATAGCCTTTTAGTGGGGGTTCACTAATCCTCCTGCACCACTGTTTTGACTACTTGGAGTAAAAAAAAATGTTAGATTTATTACTGTCTCATGCATTTTTGTCTCTTGAAGGCAACAGTTCTACAATATCATAGTGGCTTTGACCAGTATGAACCAGCATCTAGAAACACTTTTCTCCTAGGAGTAGGGCTTTCAGTGATGGTATTTCCTTCAAGGACAGCATTCAAGATTTTTTAGATTATTTGCAGTGCTTCAAATTAATAAAATTACATGGCACACACTGACCTCCTTATTAGATACAGTAAGAGACAGAAATGTGAGCCAAAGAAAATAAAACAAATCAAAAAACTCTGTCTGGCTGATTCATTAGGACTTGTGTTGAAAAATAATACAGCCCAGGATAATACAAAGACAGTTAGAAAAACTGGCTGTTCTTTACTCAGTTTTCTCTCTCTGTTCCCCTTGGAAAGGTTGCAAAGATTCTCCTTCAATAGCTCCCCTATTGCTACCTCTCTCAGTTTCTAATTTGTGAAAATAGCACTTCCTATCCCAGACATTTAGGAAGTCCCTAAATCCACTCTTGATATGCCAATGTCTTTAAGCACAGCTGTCTTCCCCAGACCTCCAGTTGAAAATATACTCCCGATTTATAGTTCTCTTTTTCAGGGACACTTAGTAGGAAATTGATGAGCAAATTTTGTCTTGCATCAGTGTTTTAGGTTGAGCTGGACCTGCCCAACACAGAGAGAGAGCCCCCCACAGTCTTGAGGGACAAAAACCTAGAGCTAACACTTAAAATGGTAAGGCTTTTATATTTTGCATAGAAGACGAAAAATTAAAAACAGAAAATGATATAACATATGTATATACAAATGTGGAAAAAACTAACAACCACCAAGTCACTCACACAACAACAGATTCCAACCACCCAGACCACAAAAACACTTCAACAGACTCCCTGCAAAGGGCATCCAGCAAGAGAGGAGAAAAATTAACAAGAAGGTGCTCACCTCCCTAGACAACACAGCAGTGGGGTGGCAGCCAGGCCTAATCTCAGCACAACCAGCAGCAGCACATCCTCCCAGGGCTAACGTGAAGACCGAAAAGAGACAGAAGCTCCACCTCCCTCTTTTTTTATACTTGTTTTGATGTCAGATGATAGGAAATATCTCTTCGGTTGCTCAAGCCAGGTGACACTTGTCCCTTTAATCTACATAAGATACCTGCTAAACTGAGGCCTACTAAAATTAAGGCCTAAACTACCACAATCAGGAAAAGTGCCTCTCAGTACTTTCTTACATACCATTTAACCCCTCTAAAGTATTGTCAGAGTTGGATCAGGGTGCTGTGGAGCATTCAGAATCTTTCCTCTCCCTTATTTTTACTTCCCTCTGGTGAAAAACCATTCTCCACATGGTGCCAACCATTATTTAAATTTTGCTTTCCTTCCAGTTTTTTAGAGTCCTGCTAAGACAATTTCTTAAAACCTCAGCTTTCTTTCTCAGGTTTCCTCTCCTTGCAGTCAAAGTACTCCTTTGTCATTCATTTATCACTCTGGAGAGCTCAGACTTGAAAAAATGTTTTGGTAGAAGAAGTCAAGATGAGTTTCCACACAAATAAATGATCATCAAAAGTTAAAGCCACTTTGCTGCCAGGGCTCTGTTACTTTTTCTGATAATTGCATTTTACAGTAAGGCAAGAGGGAAGATAAGATCTTATATATAATAGAGAAAATGCAATATCAACAAGGGTGTTTCATGTCATGTACATACATTTCCCCTTTTCCTCAGTTGTCACAATACTCAAAAGTCATTGATGCTGTGTGTAAAACACAGGGCAGCCCTAACAAGTGTGAACTAGGAAAATGTTAACTGGAGTTTCATTTGAAAATTAATGCTATCAACTAGAAAGGGAATGAAAATACAGAGGTTGTAAGTAAGATAAATATGCACAGGTAAGATTTCAATTCACAGTAAGACTCCTTTATAGTGCACTGGCCTTGTGTAAGAGCTTTAGTGCACACATGTTTTACCCAATAGATTCCTCAACACTGCATGAGAATATCCTGCACTATTAGCATAAATGAAATTTGAACACTGTGTTTTATTCATTAGAGGCCAGGATCCTGTGAAAAGCTAAATTCTAGAAGCAATAAATTTTCCTGTTAAAGGAGGAGATTCTGTTCAACTCAGATCAATAGTCTTCTATTGGTTTCAAACCGAGCAGAGCATAAACATTTTGTGCATTATACCATCTTCTTGATTAGCCCTAACACATGCTTCTGCTTGGTTTTGGCTTTCATAAAAATCAATGGCAAGAAGGCAGCTGGGAGGAAATGCAAATCCTCATGTTGGTGGTCAGTTCAGCAAGAAGTTATGAAAATAAAATGGTCCTTATCTCAAAGCATGGTTTGTAAATCTGCCTCTTGGATATTGCCTGCTGGGTCTTATGCCCTTTGCATTTAAGTTTCCAGGCACACATCCACATAACCCACCTTTGGGTAAATTTTAAAAGGTTAATTAACAGCTTGTTTTCTTCATTACCTTATTTAATAAAACTATTGGAATCCTCACCATACCCTCAAAAAAATATTAATCTTTATACATATTCATGTTTGTATTATTGGCATAGGTCAGTCTGTTTCCTTGGTGATGGAGAATCTGTTTTTCTGCCATAAACATTACTCAGCTCTCCAGAGGAAGTAGGTAAATACATGATGCAAATAGCCTTCTAATTCTACCTTTCATCTAAACTTACATCTTTAAAATAGAAGCAAATAGAAGTGAAGTTCAAAGTATTTGGAAGATATCTGTTTCTCCCTGTTTGCCCACATGTAGGACACGCTATTAGGATGTGAAGAAATCCAGTATTAGTTGAAATTAATTCTGTCAATTAACATCTATTTCTTTACATGACATTTCACAGCTTCAGTAAGAGACCATTACCAAGCAATCAGGTTTGACTCCAAGCCCCTGCTCATCTTCCTCCACTTATGGCAAATATAGCAAATCTACAAAGCCAGAAGTCACAGGCAGAGTTATTTTTGGCACAGTCACATGACTGGAATTTGGAGAAAAAAATAGCACAGTTATTGAACATCCTTACTGTGAATGAATCATGGGAGAGAACCATATAACAGTTCTCTTTCTGTGACACAGCTGAGAAAATGCAGAACCCAAATTTAATCATGACATGATCAAGCTTAAGAAAGATTTACTGTAAAAATCCTGAAACTACATTATTTTTTTATTTACTTTTATACAGCAATGGCAATAATATATAAGAAAGTATGCTGTGGGGAAAAATTATATCTACTTTTAAATATAACCATCAAATTTTCAATTGGCTCTTGATTATTTTAACACTAGATTTTAGATCATGGGAGAGTAAAAACCAAGAACACTAGACTGTCAGTATCTCAGGAAACATATAAAAATTACAGTAGACTGATCACTGTAATATAAGTGATAAGAGGAGACAACCCCACACTCTTTTGCTTTGTAGACAGAGTGAGGTCAACACATATCAGACTCTATATATCAAAACTAAAAAAGCTTGCTATATTTTTGTGCTATATTTTTTCTCACCACACAAAACAGTAAAAGCATAACTGTTGGTTTTATAAATCCAAACATAGGTTTGAATTCTTAAATGAGGACGTGAAAAGTTTTTTCGAATTGTGAACTCTTCAACCCTGTAAAAACTGGTGATGCATAAGAGAGCTAACTTGCATTTTTGTCCTAGATTGCTTACAGATCTATATTGCAATAGTAATAAGACAGTTGGTTACATGACAAAAAGGGAGGAACACGGACAAATGTAGGAATTAGTTGTTCTACCTGTGCTTATCGAGCTTTCAGCTATTCAAATTCTTACTGCATCTTAAAGAATCAAAATCTCTGAAGATTCTCTTTTTCCCTTTTCTCTACTCCCTGGGTTGTTCTAAGCAGAGAAAAGATGGAAGTAATTCAAACTGGCAGCTGCAGGCAAATTTGGTGGTAAAAATAGGAACTAAGAGCTTGGAGCTGTTTCATAAGATCATTTCTCCAGCAGTGAGGTTTCTGTTTATACAGAGAAAACTGGAGCTTTTAGTTCTCTAGATGAGTTCTGGAAGTAATAATTCTAACAAGTGAGGTTGTTCATAAAGGCTATACAATATCCAGAACTATTACAAAATCTCTTTGTCTTGCAACACCCAGTACTTGGAAAACATACAAATTAATCCATTGGCTCCCAGTCCAAAGGCTGGCCTTTTCAGTTTTCTCCTGCCCAGGAGGAGAAATTACAACAGATGAGAACTCAGAAGTGGAGCCAGTTGAAACATTCCAAAAAATTACGCTCATTAATGAAAAAAATTACATTTTGTTAACATTTTTTGATCATTTCTTATGAGCAGAAGGGGCAGAACGCTGGGGATAATTCCATGACACTCATTTAACTTTGCAAAAACCACCAAGGCCTGGAAGGCATTCACTGAAATGGGCCTTTTGTACATGCCACACTAAGCACCAGACATGGGCAACCCAAGTATGAATGCATTCCTGGGTGCACAGCAAAGAGCCTCAAGGAGACGGTAACTGCAAAAGTAGAAGGCCACATATAGGCACAGACATATGTATGCTGGCATTACACACACAGAAGTAACCGTTTGTCCTGTTCAATAGCATAAAAAAAGAAACTTCAGACTTCTGAAGTAGTCAGATCCTCTTGCAGTGAACAGATGCTT
>JAOXXN010000395.1:75143779-75161637 GCA_026770055.1 Myrmophylax atrothorax
TTATTCTCTCTTCCCCTGTGTTTCTCACCAAATTACAACATATATAACATCATTTAAAAAAAAAAAACAAAACTAAAAACAAAACCAAAAACAACAACAACAAAAAAGACAAAACCACACACACACCAACAACTCACTTAAAGCAATAGGAAATAGGATGTTTTCATTGCTGTATCTCAACCATCACTACCTCAACAGTAATGGCTTTCTACTGTTATCCCTGGAAGAATCTTACCTTCCTTTACCTTGAAAAATAGCATGAAAAAAACCAGACAGGTCTTAATTTCACACCCCTACTCCTCAACTCATTGTTTTTATTTATGTATTTACAAATAATACAGCGATCTTTCTAATCTTATGAGGTATCCTTGGGATACTCTGTAGGTGACTGAAGTGATTATTTGGGAGGAAAAAGGAAAAAAAAGAATTTCCCTATGTGCAAATATGTTTTGTTTGTGACATCCCCTTAGTCATTTGAATACTGCAGAAGTAACAACACGGCATAATCAGAAGAGCCAGAGTGAATTCCTGTATTTTATTGCTGACATATGGTGAAAAATCAGTCTAGCTCAGAAAAGGCATTTAATTATCTCTGTTAATTTAATGTTGGCTTGTCCCTGTCTACTGAATAACAAGATAGGCTACACTTTGCAGTGGTTTAGGTTTAAGTTCCTCTTCATACTTCCATTGTGACCTTTCAGGGTATCATGGGAATCTCCTCTCCATTTTTTTAATCTTCCTCTAACTAAAAATATTTTAAACCAAAATAATAGTTGCAGACAGCTTTTTTAAGCTGTCTTGAATATTAGGCTTTTCTTGGTCTATTACTGAAGTTATTTTGCTTAACAGAGGGGTTTCACATTTTCCTCCCCTTCTTTGTACAAAATTACATTCAAAGATCTCTGCTACCACCTAATCATCAAAAATATTTTCTTGCTTCTAAGGAAGGTCTGAATTTTATTCAAGTTAATGTATGCATTCCAAATAGACTTTGGCATAGGCTGGACCAGTTCTGGATTCATAAGCACACAGTTTTAAAAATCAGTACGTAAAACTACCTATCCAGAGAAATCCTTCAGGCCTGAGATCATATTTTATAGAGTTGTTCCTCCAACCTACAAGCTTCTCGTGCTTAGTATCATGGCCAGATTCATCATTACAAAGAAGCCTTCAGGCAAGGATCTGATACTCAGTTTTGAATAAAATCTAGTTCTCCAGCAAGGCCCCAGGCCTCTCACCTAACACCTATTTCAGTAAATTACTCTCTGCACAAACAGTTCAGTGAGCATTTCTTATTATTTCTATCACTGATGGCAAACCATGCACCTCTCCCAGGTGTATATCAGTACAGTTACACAGAAGTGGAATGGCATGTCTAGAAACCAGCAAATCATTGAGCCTTATTTTACTCTCTCATCCTCTCTAGTAAGAAAATAAGAGATTATCTGCAGTGTAAAAGAATAACTACTTTACCAAAGTCAGAAGACATTGAAGATGGCCTGGAGACATTTACGTCATTGAGGAAATTCAGGGAGCAGTCTATACCTATGGGATCAAAAGCCATTAAAAGGATTTTAACTCGAAGGGCCTTCAGTGAAATAGTTAGCTATGTTCACACTAGCAAATTTTAAAACTATTCAGCCTCTGAATGGGCACAGGGCGCCTAAGACATCTCTTAGTTATTAAACATCAGTCCTCAAGCGATTCGGTGCTGTGACTTTTATGGCTACATGAGAAGGAAAAAGTATGCAAAACTCTGGACGTTTTATAACCTGGATCACATTACTGTGGGAAGGATAAAGGATGCAGGATCCTCCACAGACATGATACCAAAGGATGTAAATACCTCTGATCTTGCTGTGACTAACACACAGCAGCACTGTTTCTCTATACCACACCATAATGCTCAACTCTAGGAGCATAAACTCAACACAGACCAGCACACATTACTGCATTATACCAGTGGGGATTTTCTTTCTCTATTTGCTCCTTGCTGCTTTTCCCTACTATAGCTTTGTTGCTCTGCTCTGTTAGGTTTGCATTCCTGTCAAGTTCCTATTTCTTCTAACTATCTTAGTAAGAACAAGACTGAGATTTTCATGGTTCCCAGCCTATGAAATGTAACATCTAGGAGTTATAAGGAGAAGAAACAGTAGCGAGCTAAATTAGCCCAAAATGAGCAAAATTGTGGCCAATTAACAAGCAAACAAACAAAAAAAAAAGTGGTGCATGCTGATAATTCCTTTCCATTTAGAAGCTCAGTGTATCTTTCCTCATAATGGTTTGCTACAATTTAGAAGATGAACAAACCTAGCCCAGTGACCTTCAGCAACAGTTAAGGGTCCTTTATGTAGTACTGAAATCCCACTCTTCTCCTCATCATCCCTTTCATTAATATCTAGACCATGTTGTCGGGGTGACACAGTGTGTGTCTGGATCTCTTAAGGTCTGAGGTGATTAATCCTATGGACCAGAGAACCACCTGTAGAATGTGGATGCCTTGTAAATGGTAGAATCTTTCCATGTATGTTAGGTGAACTACCAACCAATAGTGTGCCAGCATGTTATATACAGGAGTAGATAAAAGTGAAGCTGTTACTAAAAATAAAGTCCTTTGTCTTCAATGAGCTTTCTGATCACACTGCAGCCTGAGTTGTCTCTGCCTCCTCTCACTGCCTCAAAGCTAATCTACATTACCCCGACAAAGGGTGACCCCAATACCATGTCTTAACGGAACAGATAGATGAACAAATATTTAATTATTTTATCTATTTTATACAATTTTAAGGACAAAAAATGCCAAATTACATGGATACTCCTGATACCAAAACTGGATTACAGATATTTGAATATTCAGAGGAGATGAACCCAGGATTTTATGTCTGCCTTACTATAGCAATGGCCTCAGCTTTGAAAGTACATTTAAAGAATTCATAACAGACTTAATTCATGCTTAAATAACTAAATTATGTTGCCTTTATTTATGCAGTATACCTTTGCCATGTAGAATTCTAATTTGTATTAGGAACTTGGACACAGCTTGTGTCACCTGTTTAGAACAGAAGGGGAATTGTGGGCAAGCAAGTAACCTCATCTTACTAAAAAGATAAGCAAGTAAATAGTTATTAACTTTTATTTGTATGTTATATTAATTCACATTCTTTGCCTCTATCTTCAACACAGATGATGGACCAAGAGGGTCTTCAGTGCCCTGAGCTGGAGGACCAGGGCTGCAAGAAATATCAACTTCCAGCTGACTCTGAAATTGTGTGAGATCTGCTGATCTAGCTGGATCCCTACAAATCTGTGGGGCCTGATGGGATACATCCAAGAATCCTCGAAGAGATTGTTAATGTCATCACAAAACCTCTCTTGATGTTCTTTGATCAGTCTTTGGAATCCAGTGAGCTCCCAGCTGACTAGAATTTGGCAAATGTTGTCCTGAGTTTCAAGAAGGACAAGGAGGACCCAAGAAACTACAGGCCTGTCAGCCTCACTTCAGTGCCTGATAAAGTTATGGAGAGGGTTATTTTGGGAGGTATTGAAAGACACCTGAAAGACAACACAATCATTGGTCACAGCCAGCACAGCTTCATGAGAGGAAAGTCCTGCTTATCAAACCTGATTTCCTATGACAAGGTAACCCACTCAGATGATCAAGGTAAGCCAGTTTATGTAATCTTTCTGGATTTCAGTCAAGCTTTCTATGCGGTCTCTCACCATATCCAGCATGTCCAGTACACAGCATAAACACTTCATGCCGTGGGTGAGCAATTGGCTCATGAATCAAGCACAGAGGGTGATAGTGAATCGGATAACAACAGACTGGTGACCTGTCGTAAGTGGGTTCCACAGGGCTCCATCTTAGGGCTTGTGCTCTTTAACATCTTCATAAATGACTTGGATGCAGGAATGGAGGGGATATTAAGCAAGTTTGCAGAAGAAACAAAACTGGGAGGAGTTGTTGACTCCCTTGAAGGCAGGGAGGTCCTGCATAGAGACTTCAACAAAATAGAGGGCTGGGCAATCACCAACCATAGGAAGTTCAACAAGGGGAAGTGCCAGATTCTGCACCTGGGATGGGCAAACCCTGGATGCTTGTATGTACTGATGAATGAGATGCTGGAAAGCAGTGCCACAGAAAGGGACCTGGGGGTCCTGGTCAATGTCAAGTTGAATATGAGTCAGCAGTGTCCTGGCAGCCAGGAGGGCAACCATGTCCTGGGGAGTATCAGGCAAAGCATCACCAGCCGGTCAAGGGAGGGGATTGTCCTGCTCAGTGCATCTGCACTGGAGCAGCCTCACCTTGAATATTGTGTGCAGTTTTGGGTGCCACAATATAGGAAAGATATTAAGCTACTAGAGACAGTCCAAAGGAGGGCAACAAAGATGGTGGAGGGCCTTGAATGGAAGCCATGTGAGGAGTGGATGAAGGCACTTGATCTGTTCAGCCTGGAGAAGAGGACACTGAAAGGAAACGTCATTGCAGTTACAATTTCCTCATAAGGGGAAGAGGAGGGGCAGACACTGATCTCTTCTCTGTGGTGACCAGTGGCAGTACCCAAGGGAATGGCCTGAATTTGTGTCAGAAGAGGTTTAGGTTGGATATCAGAAGAAGGTTATTCACCCAGAGGATGGCTGGGCACTGGAACAGGCTCCCCAGGGAAGTGATCACAGCACCAAGCCTGACAGAGTTCAAGAAGGGTCTGGGTGATAATCTCAGGTGCAGGATGTGACTCTTGGGGATGGTCCTGTGCAGGGCTAAGAGTTGGAGTCTATGATTCCAATGTGCCCTTTCCAGCTCAGCATATTTTGTGATTCTATGATTTAGTGATATTTTACTAATGTCCCTAACTCACTTATCAGGTTATGACTAGTTTGCACACCAAGCAAAAAAATTCACCTTTTAAATCACAATCATAAATACTAAATGTGAAAATTTTCAAAAACATTTGAAAAGCATTTATCAGAAAGTCAAAGCTCCAATGATCATTAATTGAGAGAGAAATGAGTGAGTCAAATATGCCAAGTCTGAGCAGAAGTTAAGGTCTATATCCATAAAAGACCACCCAGACCTGTTTTCAGCACCTTCTCGTTAGGCAACAGGTTGAATGAGTCCTTAAAGTCATACAAAAATTGACAAGACATCCCCTGAGAATCAAAAGTGGATTGAACCAAGGATCTATGCTATGATTCGAGTTTGTAATTACATTATTCAACAGTATCTGTTTTGCCTCATAAAGCATAGTCTGAAAAGTTGTGAACGAAACATCTCTGTCAAGAATGAAACACTCATCATTGTCAATAAATTAGAATGTTGCCCAAGATCAGCCTACACTGCCTACTTAACCTGTGTATAACACATTGTCATTTCTTTTTGGTCGACATGCATTATTTGGTCTAAAGGCTTCTTTTTTTCATTGTGTTTGACAACAATTTTCAAAGGACTACAGATTCTCAACAACATGAAGGTATTTGACCTCCTGGGACAAGCCACAGCAAAATAAGCAAAAAAAGCAGGAACTGAACTTTGAAATTATCCACATTCAAGCAGGAGCCAGCCCTCACTAATGTTCATAAATGACCACAGAGAGTTACATCTAGAAAAGAATAAAATTAAGGTAATGGTTTTCTAACCCTGATAAAAGAGTGACTTATCAATTGATAGGTCCTAACCAGAGCAGGTTGTTCAAAACTAACAAGCTTAGTTTCAGAGGCCACAAACAGAATTTCTGCAGGTATAGAGTGATACAGTACTTTTGAGACATTGAAATATTTGGTCATGATTTTGTATTCACCTGGGGTTTTTTAAATCTCCTTAACAACGCTGAACAACTATCAGACAAATGTGCAAGCCTGTATTTTTTCTCTTGCTGTTTCATTAAAGCAATATTTGTAGAGGTTTCCTAACTTCCATAGTAAATTAAAACTATTTTTATAATTAAGATTTTTGTATGAAGACTGAGTTTCAAATTATGACCCTTAGGTTACCACACTTAAAATCTCATTTATTAAGGACAAGCAAGATGATGTGGTTTATTCAATCTGTTCACATTTGATAGCACAGTTTAATTTGAACTTGACTCCCAAAGACTGCTTTTAAACAGGCCCCAAGCAGAAAAAGAAACTGTATGCCTCAGAAACTAAATATTTTTCAAGTTATAGCTTAGCACCTGGTCAAGGGATAATTAATAAACCAAAAATTAATTACATCAAGAAAATAAATTATTTTAATAAACTTTTAAGGGGGAAAGCTCATCCTAAAAGGATCCATCCTGTATAGCAACAGAATCCTGTTTGAACATCCTATGTGTCCAGATGCAGCTGTACACAGTTTAAGAAAAACATAGGAAGTTATATTTCATCTAATTTAAAGTAGTGCAGTGTCAGACCAAAAAATCAGCTTCTATGCTAGAGGCAGGACTTAAGGAAGATAAAGAAACCATTAACAGACCTGTCAACACGGACCTGATTTCCTTCCAGTATTTGTTTAGATTTCATCATTAAATCAAAAAATGAAGGCAGAGGTTTGAACAGGTTTGATAACATAGAATCCTCAAGGACACTTCACCCTAACACAGACAAGGTCAGAATAAGTCAAACCAAACTTCTGTTGTCAAAGATGAAGTTCAAAGCGTATTGATACTAAAAATGTAAGACGTGTACAAGCTGTTCATATGAATTCAGGCAGTAATGGCTGTACATACTATCAGAAGCCCTTTTTTGAAGCCTCCAGTTGGTGTTGTGCTTCTTCTCATTAGTTGGGGGCAGGGGAACACATGTTCTGAATGGCAAATATGTTACATGAAAGATCAGACTAGAAGAGCAGAAAAAGTCTGACACTGATAGCAAACTACTGTCCACCAAAGACAAACAAAATGTGCTAATGGTTTTTGTCAGAAGATAGAAGTAGGTGCTCTCTTCAGGGTTTTAGCAACAACCTGAAGGCCTTACAGCTGATTTTTGGTATGGTCTCCACTAGCAAAAAAATCATCAGGTTATATAAGAGACTGCAAAAGGATTACTCAGTTTTATTTGTTATAATATGTGCAGAAAACAGATAATCATGCTCTAAATAGAAAATTATTACCTTTTTTATGATTGTTTTTATGATGTTCACTACAATATCTGATTTATTGAGAAAAACAGAATTTAGCTTTATATTTCTTCTAACAGGAAAAGAGCTGAAGTTTTAAAGGCAGCAAGGCTTAATTCAATTTAGAGTTTGCCAAGTAAAACATTTACAGGAGTGTTACCTAGAGATGACTAGTATCCATTTTTTTCAGAGTACTTATTATTCTTCAGTTATTTTCTGTGCCTGAGTCTCAGGTTCCAATTTGTTTGAAACTCTGGCTTACAGTTAACAGGAATAAGTTAAAGTTTTCACAACAGAGATAATTCCCTCACACAGGAGACAGTTGCTTTAATCTACCTATAACTTTTTTATTCCTGTGAGCCCTTTCCTCATTGGATGTCTTTCATGTTTGATGTAAGCAACACTTGAATTACTACAGCAATAAATGGAGCATCGTCCATACACAAAGATGACAAAGGATAAATTATAATTATAAATACCAATTAAAATCTTATTCTTTTATGTGCTTTGTAATGGTGTACAAAAATTAAAGGGTAAAGTATCTTTACTTTGCAGCAACTATCCTTCTATAAAGCCATCCATACAGCATAGTGAATGAGGTAGAGTCTAAGAGAAAAAAATATGTCATCATATGATTAAATGTGAGATGACATAACAGAATCATAGAATTATAGAATGAGTAAAGTTGGAAGGGACCACAGGGGGTCATCTGGTCCAACTTTCCTGCTCAAGTAGGGTCATTCTAGAGGACATTGCACAAAATTGTGTCCAGACAGTTCTTGAATATCCCCAGTGAGGGAGACTCCACAGCCTCTCTGGGCAATTTGTTCCAGTGTGTGAGCACTCACACTGTAAAGCAGTTCTTGCTCATATTCTGGTGGAACCTCCTGTGCATCAGTTTCTGCCTGTTGTCTCTTGTCCTACTACTTGGCACCACTAACAAGAGCTAAAATCCATCCTCCTGATACTCTCTCTTTAGATACTTACAGACATTGATGAGGTTTCCTGGTTTCCTCTTAGTCTTCTCTTCTCCAGACTAAACAGGCCCAGCTCCCTCAGCCTTGCCTCTTAAGAGAGATGCTTCAGTTCCTTACTCATCTTTGTTGCCCTCCACTGCACCATTCCAGCAGCTCCATGTTTCTCTTGTAATGAGCCCAGAACTGGACACAACACTCCAGAAGCAGCCTCACTAGGGTTGAGTAGAGGGGCAGGGTGACATCCCATAACCGGCGATCTTGAAGGAATTCAAGTTAAGCTGGTGATGCTCCATGGAATTTTAAAAGCACAAACTGTGTTAAATTATGTGGCAATGTGGTGACATTGAATCATCAGTGAGGCCTTTATCTTTAACAGCATAAATGTATGTCTTTGAGCAGACAGCCACAGTTGGCAAGTATCTCTGGATTGAGACCAACATCTTAGTTCTAATTGTAAGAAAAAAATAGGAAAAAAGGTTTTAACAATGACATACTCACACGCTGGCTGATGGTGTGCCATGGCCTTGAGTGCACTCTCTCCTTCTAGGCGTGTAGCTGGCTATGCCAAGCCAGTGTGCTGATAAGAGCTGTTGTGAAGAAAAAGCTTTCTGGAGAGGCCTCAGCAAGGGCTCCCCACTTCCTCAGGAGCTGCTTTTAGCCATGATTCTTGAAACTGTGCTCTACCTGGGCTATGTCGTATCTGGATGGTAGTCATACTTGTGTCTGAACACACAGCCCATTGACTTGGACCTCTGATCCTGACTCACTGTCTGACCACCATGGACCTTCTCACTGTGGGTTTGCCCATCAATCTGGACCATGTCCAATTTTTTTGCCAGATCTTCTATGCTCTTTTAGAATTGTGGAACTGCACCCCATTTGGCAAGGCATGGCTCTGCTGGGCAGGCAGGAACATTCTACCACAACCTCTGCCCTTGTGGAACAACCCATGTTGCTCCTGACAGAAAGTGTCTCGGACACTTTGTGATTTGTTGCAGTCACAGGAAGGAACAGTCTTTTCATCCTAGTGCAGGCAAACTTCCCTTCCTAAGTGTTTACACCTTCTGGCTTTTATTGTTTTGGTTTGGTTTCTTTTTCAGAATCAAACATTGTCTAGATGGAAGGAGAAGAGCAGGAAGGGGAGAGGGCCACACTCAGCAGCATAGGAAAGACAAACTCTCAGTTTAGTTCTGGCACATGATCCAGCTCAAACTTTTGCCATGATCCATCACATGGAAAGAATAACTTTCCTTCTATGGTCCCTTGCTGATGCACTCTTGGTTTCTCTCTTTTAATTGTGCTTACATAGTTCAGGCTATGTTAGGAGCTATTAGAGAGCTCCACATTATAGTAAAAGGCTATTAAACTGGTGAAAGCTTTCTCTGAGCACATGGAGACATGCTTACCCCAATTTGGAAAATACAGTAAAAATGCAAGAAAGCTCCAAGAAATCCATCAACATTTTGGACATTTTGCAACAAAAATGTGTAGAAGATGAAGACTTGCAAGGCCCTTCAACTGCCATCCTCAGCTGCCATCTCCACTGTGGACTTAAAAAGAGACCACATTTTATGAATAACAGGGACTCATCCGAATTCTTACAGATAGGAAACAGCCTGATGGCACATCATGTTTCTTTCTTTCTAAATATATTTTAATATCTTCTGTGACTAGGACTGCAACTATCTCTAATATAACCTCATTTCTCACAGGCTTCTTTCAATGTCTACTGATATATCCCTTAATTTTTATCTTTTCACGCATTTGAAGCAGGTTATCTGCATAGGATGCATGTTAGAGACAGGTACTTGTTCGTAAACATATTGAAGTAATCATTTTCATTTTATTGCCAGCAGTCAAGAGTTACAGGCATTACAGTTTTTTACCCCTTTCTGACTGTAGAACTGCATCACGAGACAGAAAATAGTTTCATCATGTTTCTTGGGATCAGTGATTTTTGTAAATGTTTTGTATTAACAAATAAAATTGGATGCTTTTTTTGTTGAGTTACATTGTATTCTTCTTCAAACCAGAAGAATCCTTGCTTTCCAGTGATTTTGATGGCAGTCATAGAAAATAAGGACAAGAGAATTCAGTATATATTTCCTCACAGTCCAGAAACTGGAGGGCATCTAATGAAATTTCCAGGTCCCAAATTTAAACCACATTACATAATAAACTGTCTAACTCATTGACACAGTAAGCTGTTGAGGCCAAAAGGCTGAACAAGCTAGAAAAAGAACTAGACAAAAATCACAGAAGACAGGTCCACTAGAGGCTTTTAAACACAATGGACAAATAACAGCCCCTGGCTGTGAAAGTCTGCCCTGTTAAATGCCTTAAACTGAGAGGTTTCAAAGGAGCACTGTTCTGCGCCTGCCCTGATTCTTGTTCTTCCTCTAAGCACTGTCTATGAGCTACCATCAAAATAAGAAACAGCAAACTAAATAGACTTTTGGTCTGAGCCTATATGACACAGCCTTGTGACAACAAACCTTTAAAAATGACTGCACAATTTTCCAATTTAGTGGCATATTTTAGGGTTCTTTCAAGTCTTTAGGTCATGATAGAGGATAATAATTAAAAAGTTAAAATATGAAAAGAAATGTTAGGTTTAATCATTAAATACATAGTATTTAATATATAATATATTCTTATTGATTGAAGAAAATTATACATTAAATGGCAAAAACAGTAATGTAAAGACAAATCATGTCAATGCTAGATATGGATAAATCTGTCAGTTATCATGACACCTGTAACAGATGGTGAGACTGTTAATCATTCTGTAGCAATAGTGCAATTCAGTGCCCACAGCAAAATTTAATATAGCAATTAGACTTGTGCTCCAGTAATAATAATGTAATAATAATGTAATCCTAATGTACTTGGCTTTGAGGATCCCCAAACTCTTCCAATATATTTTCTTCTCAAGTCCTTCCTCCAGGATGTTTGAATAGCTCTTTATTTGTTTTAGAACAAGAGACAAATGCTAGGGGTGTGACCACATTTACAGAAGTTTATTCTTCATGAAGCAAAGTCCCCATTTGCAGTTGCGGAACCACAAAATCACAGAATGGGTCAGGTTGGAAGGAACCACAGTGGGTCTTCTGGCACAACCTCCCTGCTCAAGCAGGTCATCCCAGAGCACACAGCACTGGATTGCATTCAGACAGTTCTTGAATATCTACACTGAAGGAGACTCCACAACTTCTCTGGGCAATCTGTTCCAGCACTCGGTCACCTGCACAGTAAAGAAGCTCTTCCTCGTGTTTGCATGGAACTTCCTGTGCATTAGTTGTCACTTTTCCTATTGCTTGGCATCACCAAGAAGAGCCTGGCTCCATCCTATTAACATCCACCTTTTAGATATTTATACACATTAATGAGGTCCCCTCTCAATCACTTGTATCCAGGCTGAACAGGCCCAGCTCCCTCAGCCTTTCCTTGTAAGAGAGATTCTCCAGACACCTGACCAACTTAGTAGCTTTCTGCTGGACCTGCACCGAGAGGTTGATGTCTCTCTTGTACTGTGGAGTCCAGAACAGCACACAACACTACAGATGTGGCCTCACCAGGGCTGAGTAGAAGGGCAGAGTCACCTCCCTCAACCTGCTGGGCAATGCCCAGGGTTATTCAATCCTAGGTACATTTGCCATTGCTAAATTTCAGAAGGTTCTTCTCTGCCCCCAAAAAATCTCGAGACAGAGTTTCCTTTCCAGGCTTTATTCCACTGGAAAGACTGAAACTGTTTACATGAGAAGATTACTTGGTCATACATGTCAAAAATTCAGTCTCACACCCTCTAAAATCTTGCAATTCATAAAACATAGGCCAGATCATCAGATGGAACACCTTTCCCAAATCCATCGAAACTGAGTGGAACTGAGACAAATACAAAAGTAGAGGATCTCCAAATTTGTGTATGATAAAGTTATAGAAAAAGTTAATGTTACACTGCCAATTTCTCTTTCTTTCATGCATATTGACACTGTCATGGGCATCTGAGGGTCTAAGAATTGTAGCAGGTTGCCTTTAGATATATATTAAAACATTATATGAATGATGATGTTTCTATGGCATACTTTTGGCATACCTCTGTCTGGATGAAAGTAAAGCTAATGGTAATAATAAATTAAATGATCATACATGCTTTTGAAATCATCTGTGATCCCAAGCCCCTGATCTTGTGGCTCCCTTAATCAAAGATCATAGGTTTCAATAGCAGTTCTAGAGCTTCTTGATCTCTAACGACCCACAACTCCACTCACAGAAGCAAGTGCATGGTCATACTTACATGAAACCAGCAGAGGTGCCAGGAGCGTTGTTGGCACCCTGGGGCCAGTCATGACAGGACTTGGCAGCCAGGACTTCGTCCCATTGCCCTAGTCAGGAGCAGGGTAGCCAGGGGGACACCAGGAAAGCCCCAGTCCCAGCATCAGGAAACTCCCTGGGGACTGGCACATGCTGAGACCAGGTTGGGATGTGGACACAGAAGTTGGCCCATCTTGGTAGGGCCCATGGCCAGGCAGGGCAAGGCTGTGAGGGATTGGAGATGGGCTCTGCTGTGGGGTCACTGAGGCAGGATCTATTGGCTCCAGAGGTCTGAAATGGGGTCCTGAGTTCTGGGATGTGTGGAGGGAAAGATCCAGGCAAGGCCAGACAGTGACAGTCAGGGCCAACAGTGCTCTGCTAAAGGAGTGTCCTTGTTTAGAGGTGCTTGGGGCAAACATCCCCCCCTGTTTCTAATACAGCACATGTGCACACACTACCCTTCCCATAGAGCAGCCCAACCTTTAAAATTACCATCTTAGTATCAAGAGAACTGACCTCATCAATTGTAGAGTACATTAGTGCAGTATGACTCTCTCATTGATCATTCCACTTGCTGTCTATCCTTGAGAGTAATACTGCATATAATATTCATGTAACTTCTGTTGCAGAGATTTCTAAAAATAAAGTATTTTTTCAAAAAATCATTCTCAGTCCTCCTCTGCAGTTTCACTAGTTAAAGTCCCACCAGTCAAGTGACAGCTTTCAGGTCCCAACTGAGTAATTTAGGGTAAGTTTCATATAGGATGCTAGCATAATTTCAGCCAGCCAGTTCATTTAATGATAGCTCTTACATCACTTCAGTAGCCTTCAGGCCTCATTTTTCCATCTGTCTGGAGCTTCCAACAGCCCATGGCAATGATCTAAGGCCCTTAGTCCTCTTTTCATTCCGCACTGTTGTCTTTAGAAGTCTTCTACTAACCAGAATATTGCCACAAATTCTAGTTGCTGCCCCAGTGCAGCCTCACTGCCTTTGAATTCCTCTCTATCTGCAATTCTGATGAAGGAAAGATTTTTTCCAGCTTGTGTTCATCCTATCTATATAAAGCTGCCATCTAGCACATTATCTTATTCCATTTCTTTCAAGAGTGATCAAATGTGGATTCCTGAAAAAGAGCAAAGAAACAAAGAAAACACGTAGAAATGTTCTAAATATTTATAATTTAGTATCAATTTGCAGACTAGAGACTTTTTGAGTCAGAGTTGTTATCTGTGCATAAGACCCTACAATATAGCCCTCTTCTTCAAAATACAGATTTCCAAATTTTGATCCTATGTGCAGTTTTATCATGCATATAATCCCACAGTATGGGTTACACAGCTTTACTGTATGTTTTATAATGCACTGTCTCCTTTTTTGTTTGGTTTGATCACACCACCTGAGAGATTAATCTAATGCCAGTTGGTTTGTGTATTGGAAAAGATAGCAAATAGTTGTTCATCTTTACCCTCTGCTCTGGGTTATCACGTATAATCAGATACTGGCCCTTGACACATCTAGATGGAAGCTGGCTGGGATACTCTTAACTGCAGTAGCGTCTGCACTGGTAATGTAGCTGTAATAAAATGGCCTGCGACTCCTAGATTAGCTGTCTTGACTTAAAGACAGCTCTGGAACATTTTTTGAAGATTCTCTTTGAGAGGCTTGCAGTTTTCCTGGGTTGATGCCTGTAACAGAACAGAGACAATTTAGTCTGCCTTGTTCTACAGAGTGTTTAATCTTATCTGTCTTTCCCTCTTCTCTTCTTGGGCAGGAGGTGGGAGGACATAATTGCAAGCCAGTGTCAACAGAATGTTAGAGGTTAGTGAGACAGATGTGGGTCCATGCACCCTGGAACACAGTGAATAAAATACCTAACATAAGGACCTCCCCTTACCAACAGTACTCAAGAGAGGGGTGGCGAGTGGTATCTGAATCACTGTTACACTGTACCCCTAACTCAGTTAGATGCCCTTGCATAAGGTCTATTCTTTTCTTGGTAACCAATGGACCTTACAACTAGGGAGGGGTGCATTTTGCAACAGAAGGGGACAGCATACCATAATAAAGATGGAGATCGGGGCAACAGAAGCATTAAAGCAGTAAGTCTGAAAAACTGTTTCAAGCAACCCTCTTAAACAGTGAAGTTGCTCACCTGCAGAGGCCCAGCAGCAGACAAAATTTCTGGATAGGGAGTCTGTTTTCTCTTTACTGCAGAACAGACCATATCCTCTCATCATATCCCTATCTTTAATAGCACTTGATATAACCTTTGCCAGACTTCTCTCTAACTCACGATTTTGCTGAGTGATTTTTTCTTTGTTCTTCACTTTTTCTCCCTTTACAGCACATAACAGGATAGCATCAACATTTTTAGGACCATTCATCTGTCAATCTGTCAACCTCTGTTTAACAGATCTGATGATTACAGGCAATCATTTCAGAGGCAGTGTAGTGCTAAATCAGACGTATCCAATAGAAATTGAAGACCTCAATGAAGCAACACACTTGCATTCTGCCCTCAGAGGACTGTGGTACCTAATTAAGATCAGACAGGAAATCTGCAAGCTTCTTATAAACAGCATGCAACTGCCTTATTTTAGATAGAATTATATGAAATCATATTCTTACTATTGTACATGAAACTGATCCTGGGTATTTAGACACAACTACCATGTGTCAAACAATTTACCTATTTCTCTTTGTCAGATGGGAAACTTTTAAAGAGCTTAGAATTTCTACAGCTATCCAACTCACAACAGAAATCACAGAGTTCTATTGGATTTAGTGTACATAAATCTACCTCTCCAAATAAAGAACAGTAAAAAAGTGCTTTATACAGATGAGCTTGTTACAAACCATATGAAACATTTTGGAGAGGCCAATTCCTAGTGGAAGGGTGTAAGATACCCTGAAGTAACAAAACATACCCTAATGTTTAAAAAATCATCTCTTAGGAAAGAAAAGAGTTAGTTAAGAGTTCCTGTAGAAATTACTATTGTCAGTTGAAACTAATGCTAATGTTACTCCTGTCTCTAGAAAGCCAAAGAATTTCTGTTTGGAATTCCTTTTGAATGCTCTATTCCTCATGTTTACCAAATAAGAGAGTTTTCAGTTGCCTGGCTTCCATCATATGAAGTTGTCATGGTTTAATCCCAGCTGGGAACTAAGCCCCACAGAGCCACTCACTCACTTCCCCTAGGTGGGATGGGAGAGAGAACCAGAAGAGGAAAAGTGGGAAAATCCATGGATTGAGATAAAGGCAGTTTAATAGGAAAGCAGAAGCCATGCTCTTAAGCAAAGCAAAGCAAGCAGGTGTTCAGCCATCTCCAGGAAAGCAGGACCCCATCACATAAAGGTGACTTAGGAAGACAAATGTCATCACTCTGAACATTCTGTCTTTCCTTCTTCTTCCCTCTGCTCTACAGACTGAGCATGATGCCATATGGTATGGAATATCCTTTGGGTCATTTGGGTTCAGCTGTCCTGGTTGTGCTCCCTTCCAATTTCTTGTACACCTCCAGCCTTCTCTCTGGTGGGGTAAGGAGCAGAAAAGGTCTTGACTCTGTATAAGTATGTCTCAGCAATAAGAAAAACATCCCTCTATTGCCAACGCTGTGTTCAGAACAATACCAAAATATGACCCCATACCAAGTACTGTGAAGAAAATTAATTCTCTCCCAGCCAAAACCAGCACAGAAGCCATAACATACAAAATGTAATTTCACCCTGTTACTCTTGAGTCTAATACAGCTAGATCTTCCAGCCTTTTGAACCAACATCCATAAGACATCCAAACAGATCAAACAGCATAAAATCATACTGCCTTTTGGTAGAGCTTCGGTAAGCTCACAGTTCATTTCCAAGCTGACTAAACCTCATTAAAGCATATCCCAAGATATAACACTAGTAAGAATAAGTCAGAAACCAAGCATAATCAAACAGGTTCATAAAGAAATCAGTGATAATTAGAATTTTAAATGGTGGCACTAGTTTTCAATGTCAGCATAGTAACCATTCCTATGGAGATTAAGAATTCACTGAAAATTAATGTAGAGTTTTTCACAGGCTAAGCAATGAAAGCTTTGAGCAGATGGAGACCCCTTTGCCTTAAGGGCAAAATTAATATTCTCTAAATACATGTACTTCCCAGAATTCTGCATGCCCTGAGATCTCCTAGTTATTATTCTGCCATTTCATTTCAGCAAAAAAAATAATGCATTCCTAAATATTTTTAGGTAGCAAAGGAAATAACAACAGTGGGGTAGGATGCTGCTCAAAATGACTTCTAGTCATGCTCAAATGTTTCCACTTCTGGAAATTTTATTTTGTTGCAACACCTATTCAAAATTTCTGTGTCTCCAGCATGACAAAGCAAGCTGATCTTAGGGAACCCATTTTTTGTCCTACACCATCATATGTCTGGCTCTGGTAGTGATATATTTCTTCACACTAAAAATATGCATGATATCACCAGTAATACCACAATTCTATAATCTCAGCCCCTTCACACACAGGTTATCCAGGATGGCACTTGAAGGCAGTTCAAGAATTTAAAAAGGAATTAAATCTTAATAAATCTCTCATGGGTTTTTTTTCCTTAAAAAGAGAGAACAGATGTATAATAATAGAATTAACATCAGTTCTTACCTCTCATTTCTTTACTGTAATCCCATATCTGGAACATGTAGGAGGAGGAAAAACACCTGCAATGATTATCCTGATAAAGGTACATGCTACTGAATGACAGTAATATTTGCATATCACAGAATATTCCTCCTGTCTTTTAAAATCATTTCACCATAGACATAAATTTCTAAGATCCCTTCATCATGTTGCAATATCAAAGTAAATATTTTTGAACTCAAGAGATGAGAGAAATTGCTGAAGTCCTTTGACCTCAGTAAAGGAGTACCACTTTAAATCAGAAAATAATTAACACAGTTAAAGCTAGGGAGTTTATGTTCCACAATCACTTTCTTTCTTCTCTGAACAGGAGTGACGGAATATTTTGTAGCTGTTTTAGCTAACAAATAGAGTAAAAAAAATAGCTATTGGGTTATATTAAAACTGCCTAGGAAATCCTTATCCGGCAGATTGGGTTGTCTGAGGTCTTCCATGTATCTTACATATGAGGTAGAGCACAAGTTTCCGAGTAAGAAAAAACTTCCTAAAGCATATCTTGTTGAGCAGCCAACATTTAGAAAAGTTTTTTGGATTTGAAATATACTTGGTCTTTAGGTGTCATCACATGCACCTAAGGGTTGGATGACATTTGATGTCAAGGAAGTATTAATTCAATGTTTGCAGTCCTTAAAATGACAAACCCCCTTGTATTCAAGGTCCATGCATTATTTTGCCCTCCCAGTGCTCTATGACCTGCACACTGTAATAGGCAGGGAGACATACAGTTCCACCTGTCAGGACTGAGACTGCTTTAAATCAAATCATACTTCTGAGTGGGGGAAAAAAA
>JAOXXN010000395.1:75162186-75181009 GCA_026770055.1 Myrmophylax atrothorax
AAGGGAAAGCAGGAATCCCCTGTATTTTTCTGCTGTTCAAAAGTAAATCTAAAATTCCAGGATGTGCCACTTTCTGGGATAAACAGAAATAGTTGCATCAAGCTGCAGTTAAGGGGGTTCCTTTCTCAAACTATGTCAGACCAACAAGGCATATGAACATGCATTAACTCTTAATGGCTCTCTCTACATTAGCATGTACTGCAGCATACTGTGATTCTTCCTACCAGGTTCAAAGTAGCAGGACTTTAAACACGTTTTAGTAGTCAAAAAAATGACACAAAGCACCTACTTGGCCATGTATTAAATTTTACTTTCAAAAAAATACTCTCAACAACAGAGAGTACTATTTGATTCATATAAAGTCTTATATGTAAATCTGATAATACAACTCAAATAACAGACCAAAACACATAGTGAAGTTCCTTTTTTCTATGGCAGAAGGTTTCTATCCTGTGCACCAGATAAAACACTTCATTCATGCCCTGTGAGCCTTGGATGGAGATCTGTGACCAAAATAGAAGGTCAGAATGTGAACTACGGGTGTTTTCCATGAATTATTGACTGAGAATTTATTCCAGTAATAGGATAAATGCTTTCAGAAGGAGAAAAAAAAAATCTAGAATAGCAAGAGTTTTAAAGTGTTATTTTCTCTGCATGTGCTAAAACGAGGGGAAGAAGGGCACCATTTCATTGTTTATTTGATGAAATGAGCCTTTTATACAAACACTGAGATCCATTATCACTCTGGTCACTGACCATACCAAATTAAGAACAGTTAGGAACTGTATTTTTTTCCAATTCAGATCACAAATCAATAATTCCAATACTGCATTTAATCTATGTACACTAAGTTACATGCTCAGAGCTCAGCAACGACGGTCTTTTCTTCTCTATTGAGTACACCTCTGGTTCCAGCTTTATTGTTTCTTGCCCATCCTGTTTCCACTGAAGAAAACAGTGATGATCAGAGTGTTTTACCAAGCACACATGGAGCCTCACTGTGGCGGATCAACCCACAGAGTTCACCACCAACCCAGTGCAACTATTCATAACAACCACTTTTAGTGTTCAAAAACATAGTTTATCTTTTTGTTCATCCCCTTTCCCACGTTTATGTTTCCTTTGTGCTCAGCCAGTGCCCAGGAAGAGTTAAATAAGATAGTGTATGGTTTGGGGTTTCATTTTTTGTTGTTGGCCTTTGGAGACATGGGCTGCAGGAACTGGTGTGTGCCAACTCAATATACATTCTGCTCTTAGTTTATAAACAAAAACATGGGGAAAACCAGCTTCATCTTCTGGTCACTTGCTAATGTAATCCCCATGAGCAGCCCTTTTCCCATCTGGATTAGAAGGATGAGAGCAACCAAGGCTTTACTGTTCTATAACTAAGCCACAGAGTACTACAGGTTTTATCTGGACAGTACATAAAAATAGTTTTAAAACTTACTAATAATAGGTAATTGCTCATGAATTTCCATGATGTGGATGCTAAAAACATTTTCCTGAAGCAGCAAATTTACCTCCTAAAGGTTTGATATTTTGATGTTTCTTGCATTCTTTGCTCTGTTATAAAATAGAGCAAACAGCTGGATTAGAAAAAAATGGATTGGGTTTTTTGGAGGTATTTTTGGTTGGTTGGTTGTTGGCATTTTTTGTTGTTTTTGTTTGGCTGGTTGGTTTGGGGTTTTTTTTTGTTTTGTTTTTATTAGAATAGTATAAAGTTGGAGGCATCTTAGCCCATAGTAAAGTATTCATACCAGGATAAGAATTGAATTAATATTTCAGCACAGAATCAACATATGATTTTTTGCCAAATATTTTTGTTCTGGAAGTGAAACTAATGTAGTTAAACAATAATTTAAGTACAAATGTTCCTTCATGAAAGAAAATATTGACTAGCTCTAAATATTGACAGATAAATCAAGTTGGATAGATTGTTTGCTGGATTGAATGCTCCATCCATTGACCTTCAAATCTATCATGTGTTGCAACATACATTCAATTGCCTTACAGCAACACACTTTTCTTTATTCTCTGTCAAGCAAATACCTGACATAATGTGCACTCTATTGTCAAAAATAATGATTCCTTCCATGGAGTATGGCATGCAGGTGGGAGGGAAGGAGGGAAGTAAAGGTTATTTTAATTTAGTTTTCAGTTCTCTCTGTGCTTAGCTCACCATAAATTCATCATCACACAACTCAGTTATTCCTAGTATGCTGCCTTCAAAATTTATTATTTATAGATCAGCTCATGTAGTAAATTAAATATCTGGAACAATTCCATGACAGAGATTCAAAGGGAATATTGCACCTTCTCTGTAATTTCTAGTAGTCCTTTCTTCAGCTGATGAAGTGATTAAAGTTAAATGCACCATGATCCCTGTTGCTGCACATCTATGTTCAGAAGATATTACTTTACTTAATTGCCTTTCTAAACCAGAGAGCTCTGTCATTGAAGCAAGAGCATGTAACAGAACAAGAATAGCTACTGAAGAAGGAAAAGGCAATCAGCATGATGAACAGGAAAAAGTTTAACAGCTAAAACAGAACTGGTCTGCTGTATCCTCATTCAACAGCTCCCTGAAACAAAGTACTATTCGATTACATTTTCTAAGTTGGGTATTTGTCTGAAATTCTAGAGCCATCTAGACAGGCTTAAATAGGATAAGAGTGTTCCCCATGATAATAAGCATTAAATCCAGTGACTGAATGACAGACAGAGGGTTATCCTGTTTGTGTGTGTGTGTGTCCAGGCCTGTGCTCCCCTGCATGTGAAGGCCTCTATAGGCTTGAGTGATTCGACTGCATTTCTGGCAGAACCTTTTATTCTACATTGTCACAGTCAAACACATTAAATATTTATCACTATGGAGCACAGCAATGCTGCAAGGGTGGAATGCTGGAAAGCAGAATCATCCAAGCAACTCCCTACAAAACTACAGATGTGATTTCAAACTGGAATGGAAGTACAGAACACACACATGCACATGCACACATGCATACACACAAAATACACTGTGGGTTATTTACGTTATGCTTGCTATTGATTATTGCCAGATGGGAGGGAAAAGCAATAGCTGAGAGATTAATCATATGGATCTGCTTTAATTTACCCTGAGTTATAGGTTTGTAATTCTCTCTCCTCCCTTTTTGGCTCAGAAACCTACAATTTGCCAAGGGGGAAGAAATGCAAACTTATTGTGAGGAGCACATTTGCATCATGAACCTCCCAATGCTGCACTCGGTGATTGAGCTATCTTTCCTTACAGGAACTGCAGTTCCTGCACCACTTGCTAAAGCCACAGTCAGTACCAGGAGCAGATTTTTTCACAGATTGATGAACAAAAAGTGTTTCAATGCTGATGAGCCTTGCAGACAATAAGTCCTAACTGAAGAAGCTTTCTTTAAGATTCTGCTTTTCACAAAGCTGTTTCAGCCAGCCTCATGCAACATTCCAACAAAATAATCCAGAGATGGCAGTTGTCAAGGCATCATTCTATTCTGAAAACTGGGACACCTCAGCAGTTCTTTGAGCTTCAAAGCCTTGGCTCTGGAGGCTTTCTAAATACTTACGCTTCCTACAAGATTCAGATATAGCACAAGCTGCAAACTCTCAAAGCAACAAATGAAAATATAGTCACCCCACCCAGCTGTGACATTCTGAGACTTGTGTATTATGCATTACAAGGCTGGAGTGTAAATGGATACTTCGGAGAAGTTTAAAAAAAAAAAGTCTAATTGATGAAAGAAAAGCTTTTTTGTCTGTCTGCTAAAAGTGGATTTGAAACAATGCTTTTTCTGTACAGTTTAACCTTTAATTTCTATTTTTTTTTAGAGGCACCTCCATCACACTTCCAAGGGCAGAGGGCAAACAACTCTCTATTGCTCGCAGTTGTTAGTTGTATATAAACAACATTATAGTTATCTAACCTTTCTGCATTTCAAATCCATCACTTATGCCTACTACCAAGCAAGTTGCTGTAGGCTTTCAGTTCTCTCTAAATCCATAAAAGAACTCTAAAAATAGTAGAATGGGCATCAGAGAAACAACAAATAGACTCAAGACAGAACAAAAAGGGGTGATGTAAACTAGGAAATCAGCACTAGAGAGAAATGTACACCATGCTTCAGTGTGCTATTCATATCATCTGAGGGTTACAGGCAGATTCCAGCCTCTCTGGCACTAGAAAGCATCAATCCTTTCTTTCAATTCTTGAGTCAAGAAAAACTAGATGGCCAGAATTTGCAACTAATCAGAGTTTTGTTCCTCAATTTTGTGACTCTTTCTGGGCAATTTTGGACAACTGGGGCATTTTACTCAATTTTCTTATCCCAAAAACGAGAATAAACCCTAGTTCACACACAACAATTGCTAGGGGAATTAGGAAAGCATTTGCAAATTCATAGTTCAGAGCTATGCTCCATCTGTTCTAGTTCTGCCTAGACATAATTCTAAAACCACAGAGGCTGGTAAGGTTGTACTCTATCTGGTAAACTATTCTCAGTTGAAAATTTAATAGCCTGCTGGAACAAATGGCAAAAGTCTAGGTGATTTTAACACGGTTAGGATTTCACCCCACTAAATGAATTTCCTAATGGAAGTCATGCATTTCAAACATTTGCACACTACAACCCTGTATTTTCTGTTCAGAAAGGTATTTTGTAATTCATGCCAGAGTGCTGCTCTACCAAAAAAAAAAAAAAAAAGAAAAAAACACCACCAAAAAACCCTATCACATTAAATAAAATGTCAGAATGTCAGTGTTCAGTGAAACCTGTACAAAATACAGTGGTTGGCTTTAAAATCTTGCTCCTTGTAAAAACACTATTTTTAAACTCAATGGCTGCTTAAGCAAGTAATTTGTTTTCTGTTATCATTTTTGAAAAAACTAGCAGCTTTACACTCTGAAACACATAATCATTGTCCAAAGACACACTTTAGAAAATATAGGGCCAGTAGTATTTTCCCTTCCTCAGACAACAACTGCAAGAGTTCAATTTATTAGTACACATTTGATCACCTACCAAGCCTGTGGCAAAATCAGGGTGGGAATCTACAGTTCTCAAATCCTAGCCCTGTGCATTAGCAGATAAAGCACAGCTTTCTTTTGTGCACATGCTGCTCTGATGGAAGGTAAGACTGGAAGTCAACTTACGGAAAACTATTATTTGACCATAAATGAAGGAATGTTACAGATGCCTTCCTGAAGGTGAATCACAAAGAGTGCTTCTCTTGACAGTGGAAACTCTGAATGATGTGACTCATGAGCCCAGGATTATGGCTTACAACTCTGTGGAGAAATAGGTTGATATCGTGGTGACATAGCCTTGGTCTTTTACTCAGAGTGACACAACTGTTCATTATTGGAGTGTGGCCCTTTTTTCTAAATGGTCCCCTGGAACCACACTGGCAGAAACTTGGAAAGAGGCAGAGCTGTACTTCAGTTTCAGCCTAAGGATAATGCATTTGTGAATTACCTCTGGACTTGCAAAGCAGAACACTTAATAGAATGCAAAGAGAATTTATTTAGATTCAGTCAATGTTGTGATTCAGAGGAGGACAAACAGATGCAGATCGGTATATAACATACAGGAAAAATAGCACACTGGGAACCAGGGTTAAAATCTTCAAACTTTCGCCATAAAGTATAGGCACTCACCAAATGCCTTTCCCTAACAGAAGACAGAAAATTTCCTTTCTTTAGAGAGCAGCTTGGAGAACAAACTCAATACAGAGCATGTGAAGGTAATTTTCAATCAGCTTTATAGATGTGTAAATCCAAACATTCACCCTGAAACATCAAATTCATAAACACTGTGTTTCTCACTGCTTTCATCAGCCCTTGATAGAGAGCTTTGCATTTTAACTCAAAGTTTCAGGCACATATATTCAATGTTACGTAAATAATCAGAATAGCTGAGTGGGATTTAAATGGCAATGTAGTTGCAAGTCCTTCCATATACAGTACAGGCAGAGGTGTGTTATTTGCTTACTTGAGATGCTACATGCAGTGTACTACACAAATGCTCAGATTACAATTGTGTTGATAGAGCTCCAGAGTGTAGCTCAAATGTATTCAGTAGCTCTGCTGCATTTCTTGATTCATCTGTTTCTTTGTCAGGAAAAAGCAATATAACTTCTGACATCAAGCAAACATGCCACTTATATGTCCATATGCCAGTATATTATGAAAATCTATGGGTGACTCCATACATAAAACCATGTAAGAAATTTTAGCTGTATCAGTTTTACTGGTTAAACCCAAAGGTGTGCATCTGATTTGTGAAAATCATTGGGATGTTGCCTAAGGACCTGAGTTTGTGTACTGACACATCTGTGGCAACAGATTAAAACTAGATGACCCAGGTGTCCTTCTGCACCTTCCCGACAGATGCTGCTCCGCAGTGAAACAGACCTAAATAAAGTTGTGGGCAGTAACCTCTTCAACCATCTAGTTTTAATCCATTGCCACAAATCTGCGGGATACCATAGAAGCAGTTATATTGTCCAAAAGTGCTTTTGTCAGTATAGTTCATTTCACACATTGAACTACTGCAAACTATGCTAGCCCTAGCACTTTTTAGCTAGTATAACTGTGATTCCATTAGTAGGGTTTTATTGGGAAAGTTATCCAGTAAAGCTATCTGTAAAGCCAGGCCTTTCATTAGGAATGAAACTGCTAACAAGTCTGACATTTAAATTACCATTACTAGCCAGCTGAGTTATCTTGCTGAAATGAATGGACCATTTAGATCTCTCAGAACTATTGCTGCAAGCTCTTTGCTCTGTCCCCAGTGATTCAAATTCCTGATTTTTTTTTTTGCAAGCAGAACATCATAATTTTTAAAAATTAAGAGGATCAAATCATTGATACAAAGGGGTGCCGATATGATCTGCTACCCCTTTCAGACCTTCTTCAAGCACTTACCCACAATAGCCTGGAAAATTCCCCAGGTTACCTGGAAATATCCCAAGCTCCAGCTCTGCCCAAGAAAATATACTAAGAGAAAGATCAGTCTCATGGTTAATGCTCAGGTTTGTTCTCTCCTATGTGACTTTTGGGCAAATATTTTTATTTTCTTTGCTGCAGATTTCCTCTCTGGTGAAAGGGGATGGTCCTCTTTCTCTTTCTGGCCTGCTGTGATGGACCTTCTGGCTCACTGAATGGTATGGAGAGCCAAAAGCAGCCCCCCTCTTTCAAGTGCTTTCCCTCCTGCCTCCAAAACAAATAAAAAAAAAGAAAAAAAAAGAAAAATATTGATCAAGAGACTGCTACCAAAAAAAACACTAAATACATCAATTATGCTCTTTCTGTCTACTGTTCTGCTGGGTTCAATCTTTTTGCTTGAAAGTTGCAGAAGTCCTGTTCTGACAGTCATAGGGACTCTTTGCTGAGGCTGTGACTACATGACTGAAGAGGCAATGCTGCAGGTATTGACTTGGACCAGAAAAAAAGATACCTTGGCAGCTTCTGAGAAAGCAGCAAACCATGCATTTGGAAGCCTGTGAAAGAAGCATGCTGTATGCTGAAAGAAAGACATTTGATCAAGCAAGAAACATAGCCCTGACTCATCCAAATGTGCTTTGGGACAGCCCCAAGCTGTACTCAAGTCACATGATTGCTTCACTGCTTGTCAAAAATCAGGACAGCTCTATTTGCCTCCAGTTAACTGGTTTACATGTCTCTTGTCTACATGTGATCTCAGGTAGCTGTTCATTAGGGTGTCCTTTGCAGTGAAAAAAAAAAAAAAAAAAGAAAGAAAAAATACAGAAATAAAAAGCCACAGGCTCAAGGACAGCAAAAACTGCAGACTTTGTGGCTAATCAAAACCTTGCTTTCTTCGGACTTATTTGTAATGCAATAGACTGGGGATTACAGTAGAGAGGCAATTCCAGATTCTGAAAAGATCTTGGAAAATCAGTGGTTAATAATTACAGCTTGGCAGTAGGAGGGGGCTCTTGATTTTGCACATGAAATGAGGAAAAAGGCACAAGAGAAGGCCTGACATTCCTCTTCCGGGGACACTAACACAGTATAGAACTATAGTCCTGTCTTACCTGCTTCATGCAAAGAGTAATGCCTGTGAATGGAGGTACCTGGTCTGAAATTCTTCCCTGTTTGCTTTCACCATCTGCAGTGTGCCCACTCAGGGGCTGACTAATGCTGTGTAATTGATGGATATTACACTCTGTAGGCATCACAGCCTGGTAAGTAACAGCATCCACAGCAGCTGGGAAGAAAGCAATTCTTGTTAAGTAACTAGGACCAGAATTAGAAGGCAAGAGTTTTAACTAAAGCTAGATATTTCTGAGACATATTTCTGACAGCTCATTCACTTGCATTAAATGCTTCAAGATGTATAAAAATCTACATTATTTAAGACAGCTGGTTCTCTTTGCCATCAAGTGTTTCTGAGGCTGTATTTTTACAGTTTGAAAGCTACTATGCTAACTTGGTGCCATGTATTTGAAAAATATTTACTTAGAACAAACAAGCAAAACCAAAAAACACTATTTTCATTTGCTGCCTTTTGTTTTACAGAACATTTCAGAGATTCTTGGAGGTTACAGGAAAAGGTGGCAGGAGTGTTTTCTGTGGGAGATAAACATAGATCTAATTTTTGAGAGTTATGAGAGCTAGAGACAGTAGAAATATCTACAAGGCCAGGCATAAAGCAAAGGTAGAAATGCAGAAAACAGGTCAGGTTTGCTACAAGGTCTCAAGAGAATCTATTAAGCTTTACCATTTGAGTTCAATGTAGCTGCCACAGATTAGCTGTTTGCTGGGTTTCACCCACACATGGCCAGACAGCATTTGGCAGTTTCACTTTAAGATGGCTTGTAGTCAAATTTAGAGCCAAATATAGTGACATTCTCAGATCAAGAGCTTAAGACTCAGGCCCTGCTCAGAGTTCAGAGGTACCAAACAAAAGAAAATAAAAAATCCTTTGCCTTGTTTTTCTTTCTCTTTTTTCTCTTTTTCTTTTTCTCCCCCTTCTTTTCTCCTCATTTTTCTTCTTTCAGACCCACTCTACTGTTTTTTTATGATGCACAGATCAGACTGACTTAAGAATTTTACAGAGATGGCTCTTGACATAAACCCAAGATATTTATGCTTATCTCTCTGAGCACAGTTCTGGACTCCCTCCTGCCTATTGCACTCCAGTGACTGTTTGCTTTTGGACCTCTCTATACAACAGGTCTGGGTCTTACAGAGTTGTTCAGCAATTCGTGTTTTTGTCACAGAGGTTTTCAAACACACAGGAGAAACATGTTGTGATAAATTTGACTATTTGCACTATTGGACTAATCAAAGAGATACAACCATTTAGATAACTCTGTTAATTGGGCCAGTTTTAATCTCCGTGTCTTCCTTCTTCCACTACACTGTATTCTCTCTGAACAAAGACACTAACTAGGTGAGTGGGTGGGAGAGGTGTGGAAAAAATGTTAACTGAACTTGCTGATGACTTGAACTGCTCAACTTCATGACAGACTTTAGCAGGTTCTGAAAATTATGATAGTGGTAACTGGTCCACGTTACTTTGTTTCCATCTAAATTTCATGGAACACACTAAACTAACCTGGATTCTAAAACAATATTCATCTTTCCTGTAGCACTCAGAACAAAAGGGAAAACAACAAAAACTGTTCTCTCACTTTCTACCTAGTCAATGATACAAGCAGTTTAGCATGGTGCTAATAACACAAAGGTTGTGGGTTTGATCCCTGTATAGGCCATTCACTAAAGAACTGGACTCAATGATCCCCATGGGTCCCTTCCAACTCAGGATATTCTGAGATTCTGTGATTCAAAGTTTATTAAGCTATACTGAGAGTATAAATTGTATTTTGATGTTGTCAACTTCCTATTCATAGATTTGTGGAGAGCTAGGTGTTCAACATTCATAAATATATCTTTTCTTATCAAATGACAAAGTGTTCCATAAATAACCTTCAGTAAATACTCTTGTAATGGCAAATAATTACACTAACAATATGAATAAATGAGAAACAGATGATTTCAGTTCTCCTTGAAAATAGGAGACTGCATTAATGTAAATATGATACTCAAAACAATTATATTTAAGCCTAGAAAAAATTATTGTGCTGTAATTTTAAGTGCATTTTGTTCTTCGAATTACTTTATAAATGTTAGAATTAAGATCCTAAATCCTCTAAAGTCCTTCACTTCCTGTTTTATTCAAATTTGGAAGCCTCTTTAGAAGCAGACTGTACAGATTCCTAAGAAAATAACTTGTTCATGGATGAAGAGGAAGTGAATGTAAAGGCTAGCACTGGATCTCCAAAGCTCCAAACTCCCACCTGGTCAGATCTAGATCAGACTAAACCACCTTCTCTGCTTGTTTGGCTGTGCCTTCAGTGATAGTGATTCTTAGAAAGGGACTTTCCCTATGAGTCCAGCTGTTAAGAAGACCTGTCTTCAGCATGCAGAAGCAATAGACTTTATTATGAGTAATGAAATAATTGATTATGAGGTGCTCCAACAGTACCCAGACACCCATAGAATCACAGAATAATTTGGGTTAGAAGGGACCTACAGAGGTCACCTAGTCCAACCCCCTTGCAATAAGCAGGAACACCTTCCACATGATTGGGTTGCTCAGAGCCCCATCCAGTCTGACCATGAGTGTTTCCGGTGATGGAGCATCCCTCACTGAGCAATCTGTTCTAGTGTTTCACACCCTGCATTGTAAAAACTTTCTTCCTTATGTCTAGTTTTTCTCCACCATGAACCATATTGGTGCCCCATGTGCTAAGGACCAACCAAAGGCATTTCTTTATACTGCATTTTGTTCCTAATGAATAGATCTGCTAGGAACACACAGTCACAAATGGTAAGTTACTCCTTTAGACTTGGCCATTAAGTCCTTGTAACAGGCCCATATTTTAAAGAAACCTGAGAATAAACCACCATGGGTGGCTGAACCATTTACTGTTGAGCCCAGAGGCAATTTTGAGAAACTGAGACTATGAGGTCTCACTCAGAAAATATTTACACCCCAGTTCCTGCTGTCCAGAAAAACTTTTCAGAGACAGGTTCAAGGTACTTAGATTAGGGCCTGCAAGTAGAGAAGTAGCCACACCAAAAATCTGAAACAGTACTGGGTAACTCAAAAGTTTACTAAGATTCTCAGGTGGGAATCATAAACTGGGTTGAGCATCATGAAAACACTGAAAGCAGTACTCGAGTTAACTAACTTTTAAGCTACTTTGGAAAAGCCTTTGTTATCCCCAATGCCTACAATATCAGCACATCCTTAGGTTGCAAGATTTTTCAGGAAAGAGAATACTCATTTGACAATACACTGAGTAACTGAGTATCCGCACTAGCAAGTGTAATAGCACTCCAATGTCCAGCTGGGATTTGACTCACAAATATAAAGTTGGAAGTAAATATTACTAAAAATAAGATGTCAAATACTGTGTCAAAAAGATGATTTTAGAGTATGCCCAGTAAAAAACAGTTACTTGGTTGTGACCAAGTGTTACTTTCAGTCATTTAAACATTAAAGTAAGCACTTATCAAGAAAAGTAAAAGCAAACATTTCAAACAAACACCTCCCAAACTAAAATTACAAGGTCTCACAGAAATCTCTCTATATGCTGTACTTAGTTTGCCGTTTTTGTTCTTACTGCTTCTTCCCTTTAATTTTTTTCAAACTTTTACTCTTGAAGTAACTTTCCATTCCCACACATTCTATGCCCATCATTCACCACCTACCTTCCTATAATAATAATTAAGAGATTTATGTCTAAGTTGCTGGAATCACTCTATCCATTCTTTTGCAGTGCAGAGTATAAAAAAAATAAAAATGAAATGTGATTCTTGTTTGATTTGTTTTTAATTAAAAGAATGTGAGTTTGTTTGGTTGGTTGGTTGGTTGGGGTTTTTTTTGTCTTCTTCAGGTCATGTCACAGACTGTGGTTGTGACAGCATTTTTAAAAAGCATCTTCTAAAGAAGTTAAAAACATACCATATAGCAAACTGAAATGAGGCAATGAATCACATCTCTCATGAGTATAAAGCTGCAAAATTCCTTTCAGGTCAGTTGTTTTATACTGATCTGCTGAGAAAGTGGTTGTGGGGACAGTTTAATCCCTTTTTGCATCATTCTTCCCCTCTTCTGCTACACTCATATCCTCTTATCATCCCTTTTTGACTTGTAAGACTTAAGTCAGAAATATTTTCAGGAAGTTTTCATAATGCTGGTGACACTTCAAACATGTTAGAGGGGGCAGAGAGAGAGAGATTAACTAAATAACTATATTTGTATGCATTAGCTCAAAAAGCAATTAGCTGCTGTAACAGGAAACCTAACAGATTGGTGCCTGGCGAGAGTATATATGACTAATGCTGTGTGACTATATCAAGAAGAGCAGTTTGCCCACTAGAGAAACTAACACATTGCTATATAAGTAATTCACTTTGAACTCCCATTTTTAAGCTTGCAGCTGCTCTCAACATCTAGGATTTTTTTAGTTTTCTGCTTCCTTTTTTCCATAATTATTTTTGACACCTCCATCCCTCCTACTTAGCCCAGTGGAAAGCAATGCAGTGGAAAAAGCATTGTACTTACGCCAAGAAAATGAGTAGCTGTATATTTTATTGTCTATCTAACCCTTCTCTTCCTCCTCCCCAGGAAGCCCCAGATCTGAGATATAATAGAGGATAAAACCAGAATATTCACTCTTATAGAAAAGAACAATAGAATTCCTATCCACTCCAGTGACAGCAAAGTCTAGGATTATGTTACAGCGTTTCTCACCTCCCACCCACCTCAGATTCTCCCTGGTGTAAGATGACTGTCCCAGATGGATGCATTTGCCTGTTCCTCCTTAGCCATTACTTCAGACTGTAAAATTGGCTGAAAGCAATATTATTTTGCATGTGTTCCAACACGGACCACATCCACTTCCACTATACAATGTACTTGTTTTGATACGATTGCTTCTGGCTTCGGCGGTATCTGATATTTGGTAACAGTGAGAAATCACTAGAGGCCTTGAGAGTTTGCCCTTATAGGTTTTGTGAAGTCTGGACCTCTGGTGCTTGAGAGGAGAGAGATGGAGGGTGAGTAAACCCCTGCAGGGCTTCAGGTTACACAGCTCAGCAACACAAATACAACAGCTGTAAGTTCAACATCTCTCACTCTCCTCCTGAGAGGACTCCCTTACCTGTGTCTAAAGTCACACATTTTGTATCAGCTTTACTTTATCTTCCTGGTGACAGCCTTAGAACACCGATCCATGGCTGTCTACCGAACTGAGGCTGCAGGAAATTACACAACCCCTCTTCTGCTTCCCTTTAGGTAATACTATCAGATATATTGAAGTCTTCAGTTCAAGCAGATGAAAGACACTTGAGGCAAGGCTTAAGCTACCAATTATTAGGTTTCTCTGTAACACAGCCGATAGGTTTCTCACACTTTTAATTGCACTTTTTTTTTTTTTTAAATAAAAATTAGTACAGGAAAACTGCAGTAACTTGACACATATTAAAGGAGTACAGGAACTGATAAACAAAGTGCTTTGTGAACAACTGATGAGATCATTCACTTATGAAATAGCAGCCTTGACAGCAAGGATCAGGTGTCCCTGAACTAGTTCCTGAAGTATAACCATAGCAGGTAATTAATATCAGACCTCAGAGAGGATAACATTTCTCTTCAAGTCACATTTCTTTCTGTTATCAGGGAGTTCCTCTGCAGGCTCAAGGTACAATGGAGCAGAACAACAGGAGTGCAGTTCTGTTACTACACAGGCTGCACTGTCCGCAGAACATGCTGCTAACTAGTAATAGGAAAGGAAACAGACTGCTGGAGGGTCACTTGGAAATCAAAAAAAAAAAAATGGCAGATCTGCAGCAGTGGATATGCTTGCTATTAGAACTTGGCTCAGAAAACAGAACTTTTCAGGGCCATTTCCAGCCTTTGAAGGAGAGTGAGCTTTCTGGAAGGGAGAACAGATCGAGCTGAGTGGGCTTGCCATGCCCTGTCACACTATTCACAGCAATTTTTCCTGTTTTATCCTCTACTTTTCTGAAGGGAAGAGTAAAAAGAAGTGTCCCAAAAAGCTCCTCAAAAATATAGAAAATACCAACCCAAAAGAACAAAAGTAATTAAAACCTAAAGCCAGCTTAAAAGCCACATTGGAAGTCATACAGCTGCAGCCTTCAAAGGCTTGCTTTTTTCAGGAGAGGGGTGGAGAAGAGCGCTTTGATTTTAAAACCACCACCACCACAATGGATCATTTGATCTTTAGGTTACTCCTGTTTTATTTTAATTAATGGTTCAAAGTACTGATTTAAAGTCAATCCAGCTTTATTAAAGGTTCATTGCAGGATTAAGAGAGATTTGAAACCAAGCCCAATACAGTCAGCAAAGACAAGCTCAAAATGGCCACTCAGCAAATAAAAAGCATATCATACTGGTAGTGTTTTGACCCATCAGTCAATAAATTCAGGGAGCATTTATAAACACTATGTAATTTTTTTCCCCGGCAACGAAAATCTTTTAAAGTCCTAGTTCATAGGCTTTTGTGCAACTTGTGAAACATTTCATTTTCATCAGAAAGCATTCATTCATTTTAGGTTATTGTTAAATAGGATCTTGCAAATATATGTACATCAAGTATGCTGTCATTACTCAAGCTAAATGCATCATGTGTTAGCAACATAATACCATTTTATTCCACTTTTTTGTCAAATTTTCAGGCTCAGAAACAGGAAGATTTCCAAGTTGAAGGGGGTGTCAGGGCTCTGACCTAGTCAAGATGACACATTCCTCTTCACATGCACCACTTACAGGACACAGAAGGAGCAAGGCTTGTGGACACAATGAGCTTGTTTTAAACCTTGTAGAAGCATCCACTTTTCTAACTCTTCCAGAAAGCATTCATCCAATTGACAGCCTGCCTTGGTGGTATCAGGACCGTGTCTAGGAGTTTACTAGTACTTAATATGGATTAGATGTTAACTCATTTATGAAACAGTCCATTAGAAGACCAGTAAATCTGCGATCTTTTATGAAAAAGCCACACTATGCTTGTCACAGGTGTCAAAAATGTCCCTTTCTTCCTTCCAGAGGGAATGTTATCCAAGTCATACATGCTGAACTCCTCAGACCATATCTGTAGTACTGTCTCTTTTCAGTGCTTCTGGCTAAGACAAGGGAGAGGAATAACGAAACTTCCCATGCAATGTAACACCTTGGAAAGCACCATTCTGTCTTGCAGAAACCTTTCTACAACTTCTGCAATGGACATGTTGGAAAAGAGGAAATGCCCTGTGAAAGATCTGGATCCACTTGTGAGGAAGCCAGGGTATTATCAGGAAAGAGTGTTTAACAGAATGTTGTGGGCATTGGGGCTGCTGTACAGCAGGTCCAGGATCAGCCAATATGGCTCATAGTTCCTCTGCTTCATTTGGCACAGCTACTTCCCCCTTGTTCAAATGGACAACAGAGCACAGCTGTGGGTGTATTACCCTAATTCTCTCCCTCCCATGAGAGGATGTCTACAGAGGGTATTGGGGGCCTCCATTACATTAGTGCTGCTACCAGCGCAAGATGGTACTTACAGAAATGTATTTCAGCTCTGAGACCTTCAGGCATGCTTTGGTTACTTTTGCCCGCTTAATGAGAATATAATCTAAGGTCCAGCTGGTGTAATGCAGCACAGAGACAATAAGCCTAAGGAAACAGTGCTAATTTACCTTAGTGAAGATCTGGCCCAGGGGATTCATAATGGATGGAGTTGTCTAGTCAAGATGATGTTAGAACAGATCAAGATGTGTGCATTTATCCCCCACTTTCACAGTTCAGATAGCTTCTGCCAAATGGTATGAGCAGCTGGACATCTCTTTCAAATCTATATTTAATTCCCTAAAGCTGCATTGAAATGAAGAATCCTGCCCAAAAGGAAAAAAAAAAAATCAATATTTTGCACTGCTTGAGTTTCAAATTTTAATGAAGATGCTGTTGTAGTATAGGAAGAAATCATATAATTAAAGTTACAGAGTCTCAAGGCTGAAGAAACCAAGAAAAAAAAATTGTAAAAATTTCCTTCATTTATTATTACATAAACAAATTTGTTTATTAAACTAAATTAACACCTTTCTTTTACGCCATACAATACTAGAAGAAAAAATTATTACAGTCTGAGAATTGAAATAATTTTGAAAATTAAATGACAAAGCATGAGCTATTGTCATTCATGATACTGCTATCCATAGACAGACATACTATATGTGAATCAAACTGTTTGAATTGGGATCAGATTATTATTAATCCCTCTATTTGAGTTTTCTCTTTCACCATGAAATTCAACAAATTTTGAATCAGTGAATGATTGTAGCTGTGGCTGGAAAGTAGAGGTCATTTAAATTCTGATTGAACTGTGCTTCTTCACCTTCTTAGTCTGAGCAGAAGAAAGTCCTCTTCAATACTGCTTGGTGCTAAAAAATTAATCAAATATGTCTGAGATGGACCTGAACATAGGGAATGGAATATAGAAACAAGTAATGATGTCAGGTAACTTTATTGATTTTGTTGGAATTATCTAAGTTGTATGAAGGCACATTATGTTGTGAAGTGGTACAAATCCACATAAATGTAGTGTCTTAGATTATATTTATAAATTCCAGTCTTAAGAATCTGTTTCGAGGTTTCTTGATTTGAATTTGCACTCTTGCTATAAAAGGTATTGTAAAGGCATACCCCTCTGGATTTTGTCCACAGCCTTGAACGAAAGCAACCTGAAACTCTCAGGTTTCACCCCACTAGATTAAAGAAGCCTGGCTTAGAATATAGATATTCCTGAAATTCTTGCTAGCACTGAATACAACATTCCAGTAAATGGAAATCCACTCTTTACCTGTGAGTCACATTTTAAAATGAACATCTCTACAACTTTTTAACTTTCATTGATAGTCTAAAACATAAGAAGTAATCTGACCCCTTAAAACCAGAGATGCAATCTTCCATATGCTCACCTGAGATTATAAAAACCATTCAAACTTATTTTACAGATGGATCAAACCTTAAAAGCACAAATAATGCAACAGCCCAAAGATAAGATGATATGAATTTCACTTTCTCTTTTTCACACTTTTGAAGCTTAGAACTGAACTGAAGCTTAAAACTCTAGTCCATCTCTAGAAATAAACATAGGAAAATTGTTTTTCAGAGAAAAAGGCTCAATTTCTCAACCAGGTGCAACTACACTGATATTTTCTGTAGTGAAAACAACATCATTTTCAAAACCCACCAGTAAATAAACTGAAGGTGTTTTCTGCTAATATAGAACTCTCACTAAAAGCTACAATATATATGAAGGACATATGTTATATAAAGTACACATTAGAGCAAATGTGCCTGGGTGTGTCTTTTAGAACTTATATTTGCCTGCTATACAAGGGATTCCTAAGACTGCCAGAGCTGGTGTGGTTTTGTAAGGGAAAAATGCCTAACCATTAGGCAATGAGAAACCAGATTTCCTGCTTCACGCAGCTTCAAGGACGATGTTCGTGCTCAGTTCCAAATGAAACTTCAAAAGAATACCATAATCAAACATATTAAACTGAACATATAAGGTATCCAAGGACAGCAAAATAAAAGGCTGCTTTTCAGGGACAGAGAGAAAGAAAGGAATGGGAAATAATACAGTCAACTCTCATGGGTAAAAGAATGCAAAATGAGAAATAAAGTGAAAATTACTGCATGTAAATGTATTAGAATTAGGTACAGAAGAGTGAGGGGGATTAATTTCATAAGCAAAAACTCTATACACCTCCAGACTCATATGGATCAATCAGCTGCCATTCTAAAGGCTTCCTTCACAACTTAGAAAATTCTTTTATCATAAATTGCAGATACTACTTATCAAAACCAAAACTATATATGTTTATAGTTAGATTTCCATGTTTACATTGCTAGAAAAGTCATTTTAGTGATTTCTTATTTAATTTGCTCAGCCTGGATATGCAGTTAACAGTAGCCCAAACTCTAGTCCTTCTTTGTACTAGTTTCACAGGATGCAAACTCCACTGATATGTTAATACTGAATCAATGGTTTATGCTTTGTAATCAACATGAGCATAATGGTGAAAGTTCTAGTTTTGAGGGAGGGCATGAAGATAATAATGCCAGAAGACAAAAACTACTATTTATACTGTAATAAGGAGAATTGGAAAAGGAGCTGGCAAATAGTGTGGCAGAACAGAAAAAGAAGGGAGGTGTACTGGACGGGAAGGAGATAATTGGATTATCTCTGGCCTAGTCCTGTTGACTGAATGCACACTGGTACAGTAGATGCTTGGAGCATATGTGACACTTTCATGTCCTCAAGAAGGAATCTAGTTTGTATACTCCAAACATATCTGTAGTGCAAAGAAACTGTAGTAATAGAGATGCATGGAAGAGTGACATGAAAAGTTCTTTTCTGATCCAAACTAACACATCAGCAAGGATGCACCTCTCATCTTCCTGAATGAAAAGTACAGATAGAGTAGGGAAGGAGCAAAAGGGCTTGGGCAATAATGAAGCTGTGAGTAATTAGGCAGAGCTGGGCACCACCAGAAGACAGCCTGCTACTGAACCCTGAATGACCAGTGTGGCAATGCAGTAACTGCAAATTGTGCAGATTTCCCATCCATGGTGACTGTTCACACCAAGAGGAAACAGTCTTTTTCCATTATCATGAGTTGGATAAGGTCTGTGCTCTCTAGAGGATCTAGCTTTGCCAGGTAAGCATGTCCCTCTATGAGTGATTTTTTTTTCGGGGGGGGGGGGGGGGGGGG
>JAOXXN010000395.1:75183807-75194390 GCA_026770055.1 Myrmophylax atrothorax
AAGAAGTGACCATTTTATTATCTTCTTTTCCCCACCAGTGGTTCATACTTTACCCAGTCTTTCAAGAGGCAGAATGCTGCCTTTCTGGTCAGCAATTCTACTACTTTCTAATCTGTGTATTGGTACATTGTGTGAACACCATTACTGATATACCTGCAAAATATCACTGTCTCTTCTTCTGATGTAATTAGGCATCAGGCATGATTATATTACTATTAATGAAAATTTATTGCCTTTCTGCATGTTTGCCACAAGTAAAGTTATTGAACTCTCACATTACCTCATTGTATAAAGTGCAACAGCAAGCTTTATATTTTGTACAAAATGCACAAAAGGTTAAAGGCAAACTTTAGACTGTTGAGCAGAAACTTACATTGCAGTGTTAGCCATTCTGTGATTTCGTGTCAGACCATAATCTGGAATAGAAATTTTAAAGACTTTACTTGATCTAATTAGAAAGTAGACAGTTTTTGCAAGCTAACAAGATTCCTAGCTGAATAAATCTCAAACAAAACCAAAAGAATGGCTGATTTTAGAAACAAATGGAGAGACTGCCACTTTTCATAAGTGACTCAGTGGATGTGTCTTAAATAAGGGACAATAGAAGAAGCTAAAATCAAATAAATTAAAAAATAAACAGTAGGAAATGACGAGGATGAAAATTATATTCACCACAAAATGATAAAGGAATTCAAACAAAGAGCTGGGGGGGGGAAGTAGTAAGTAGTAGCTTGTAATCTCTCTTTTATTAGTCCTTTCATCTGAGAACTGGGAGGTGGCAAACAGAAAGTCAAATGGTTTTTTTGATAAATTTCACCAGGGAGCTACAGGCTTCTAACTCTGGTCATATCTGGTTGGGAAACTTATTAGAAACTACTATAAAACTCTGAATTAATGGACATGCGGTTAAAGATTATATATCGGGGAAAAAAACAGCAATTTTCACATGGTTCTGCCTAGCAAACTTCCAGGAGTTATTCACAGGGTCAACAAGTACATCCAGTTGATATAAACTACCTGTCTTTCCAAAGATGTGCTATTTTAAAAGTACTCCTTCAGTAACTTTTCAGGAAACTAATTAGTTGTGGCATTGCATGGTGAATACCTCATTAAAAGTCAGGAAACAGAAAGCAGAATAAAAATAGAACAGAAGAAGATCATTAAGATAAAGAAAATCTTGTGTTGGTGCTGCTCCATAAAGTGATGATCAATCTGGAAAGGAAATGAACAACAAGTCAAAAATGTCTGTTGACAATATGAACTGATATTGAGTAGGAACTGGAGAGAATGGTGGTGAGAAAGTGCAGAGGTGCTTTTCACAGTGTATAATGAAAAGACAGATGTAGTTTAGTGGAGATAAATGTAAAGAAATGCACAAGTAGAAGAACAGTCCTAAACTGATATACAAAATCATGAACTCTGAGCTGACTTCTAGCACTCCATGGGGCTGCAACAAATAAAGTGTTAACGATTATTAAGAATAAAATTGAAGAACAAAACATTCCACTGTAAGGAATCAGGGTGCCTTATATATTAAGCTGTGTAATTCTCTCTCCTTGTGTTAAAAAGGGCACAGAAGAACTGGAATAAATGCATGAAAAAGATAATTAGTAATGTGAAAGGGCTTCAATAGAGGTGATGACTAAGAGGAGCAAGGCTCTCATCTGGCTCAGGGGGAATCCTGGGGAATTAAGATAAGGGTCTCTAAAACCATATGCAGGAGGAAGAAGTCACATAGACATCAAGCATTCTTCTCTTCTTTTAACTTAACTAAATGTCATGGAAAAGTCTTGAAGAAGCAGACTTTAAGACAGAGGCAGCTGTTAACCATCGGAATATTAACTTATGTATATATTCACTTAGGTGTTGTTTAACTATTGGAATTCCTTGACAGAAAAATTTGTGGACCCAAAGTCTACCTAGTTTGAGAAGAATATTAGTCAAGTTCATACAAGGGAAATCCCTCAAGAATTACTATCTGTCCAGAAACCACATCTAGTTCATTTCTTTTCAGGATATTCGAAGATCAAAAGTTCCTTCCCTGACCCTACATCTGTTAGCCAACCTGGAACTTGGTAATAGATAGATTTGTCTGAGAGGTCTCTTCAGAAATCAGCACCAGCTAAAAAAAGGTCTTTGGAGAGCAGCAGGAGTAGAAAGATTCTGATATAAAATGCTCTAGGACTGGGGCAAGGATGTCAGAAATCTGAATTTATGATAAAATAAGATAAAAAAAATTAATTTTGTCAATACTGGAATTTTTTATGAGCTCCAGGGAGACCTAAAAAGTCCCTGGACAAACACTATAAGCTTGCCCTGTGCTTATATTCTTAGCAATAGACATCAATCAGTGGATATAGCAAATGGAGCTAGACACAACTTTGTTCTGACCTGCTACAGGTATTTTTTTTGATATGAACTCCATTTTTATGACATCATTCAAGCAGAGTGACAGAGCTGAAAGTGCATGCTCCTGGTCCTGGGGCTTTGGCTGCCTGGACTCAGGCCAGTTTAGAGGGAGCACATCTGCTGACTTTGAAAACTGCTGTGGAGAAAGCTAGAAGCCCCAGCAGACACAGCCTCTCCTTCCCTTGGTAACTGTTTTCAGCTGTGACTCTTTTCCTTTGCCTCTGCCTAAGCTATGTCACAGTTGTGTAACAGCCATGCCTGCGCCTGGCCACATACCCCACTGATGAGGCCTCTGGCCAGCAGGCTGACTGCCCAGTTCACACCAGGACCCATCCTGTCACCCTGACTTCACCTGCTGATCACCAGTCCTCAGCTCTCCCTCGTCCTCACCCCACCTCTTCTCAAATTAGCTTGTTGGGCATGTTAGGACTGCCCTCAGCCAAGGATGGCACAGGTCTGGCAGCCTGTGGGTACCTCCTACTCTGGCAGTTGTGCACCTACCCTGCCCCACCCACACCCCACGCTGTACCCCAACACAGAGCAGCAGTGTAGAAGTTTGACCAGTATCTGCTGTTAGTATCCACTGCGGAACAGAAGAATACATCAATAAAACATGAGGGATCTGAACAGCCTGGAAAACTGCAGCAGCACCTTTTGTCTTTAAAAGAAGAAATACCTCCTAGCACACTGTAATAATTCAGAAAAGCTTCATTTTTATAGAGATGTCTACTGTGAAATTCCATTGATTGCATAATACAGCACTTCTTTTTTGGAATTGGCAGCTAAAATATATAAAGCTCTTTATTGCAGGAGACTTGTGTCCAAAGTTAGTAGACAGGAAAAGTAGAAAAGAAGGCTAAGTACAGGCTTTTCTCCTCTTCTTAGCTGTACTTTTAGAGTAATGTTCCGCATTCCTGTTCATTCCTTCCTCCAGAAGCACTGTGAGAAATAACTCGAAGTGTCTGCTGTAGTAGGCTCTGAACAGAAGTGTAAAAGTACATCAAAATACAAGAGAAAAAGAGAGAAAAATGTCTCAAGTAATATTTTCTTTTTTGCTTTTTTTTCATTGCAGTATATATTTCACTACATAATATATTGCATTAAATTTTAAAATACTACAGTTTTCAAAATGTTTGATCCTTTATTCTGGTTTGCATAGCAGTGGAGTTCATTTATTTGATTCTTTCTATTGTTATGAAAATTCAATATTTTTTTTTTAGTTTTATTATGGGAATATTAATTCATTTATTCAGCTGATTCCAGGAACTGAGGTTTAAAAGTAGACCATTAAACACTGAAAAATTAGCAGTAAATGTCTAGGAGATGCCAAGAATTACCACTACAAATACGTTACTTTTTAGCCCTTAAATTTCAGAATCACTACAGTTCAATAATGGAAACAGTAGAAATCTTCTGATACTGTCTCCCAAAATCCCTCATCTTCAAAATATAATTCCCATAAAGTAAGTCAAAACATCAAAAAAAGCAACAGGTTTTATGCAAAATATCAGCTACATGTATTTTAATCCTGATCAGACACTTCACGTTTCTTTCTTTCCCCACCCTTCTTGCTCATTTACTTAATAATCTGTTACCATTATGCTTTTTCATACCTTGGTAAAATATAGTGTTAGAATTCAGTCAGAGAGTCTAGAGTTCAAGATTTTCCTTTATAGCCCATTTAAAGTATTACTTCTGTAAAGTCAGGTCTACATATATTATAAAAATTAAAAGTTAAAAATAAAAATAGACATGAGCAGTTTGCAGGTCACTCAAAAATGTATTTTGTATTCAAGAAAGAAAAAAAAAAGAATGACTATTAGGAAGAGAATTAGAGAAAAAGACGAAGTTCAGAATAGGCTTAACTTTATTGTCCAGTAGTTCACATTAGAATTCATTCCACTTGAATTCTATCAAAACTAGAATGAGATTTCAGGTAAGGTTTTGTGAAATAAAGTTATGTATGTAATTATGATAGATTGCACAAAAGGACTTGCAGATCAAAACTGGGCTCAGGAAAAGCTACTGCTGATAATCCAGATGAGGAGGAACAGCTTTCTTTCCAGTTACATTTAGATGTGAGATCACCTGTATTAACACCTTTCTGTTCTTTGCCTTCTGTCTTCTGTTCCTAAGAGTTATTTGTTACTTTCCTTCATCCTGCCCCTTGGGTTGAAATGAGAAAGACAGGCTCAACCTCTCATGAGCACAACTGTGAAAGGTATTTAGCAACTAAGCTTTCCTTGTCATCAACCTGCAAGGAGAAATACAGATACTTGGCTTCCCATTTACAATGCCAAACCCTAAACATTATGCCATCAAATAGTCCCTCTCTCTCTCTGTCTCTCTCTTGCTATCTTTTAAACCACATATTAACAAGACTAAAAGTTTCTTTCCAAAGAAGCCCTGGAGCATTTTGGCTGGTTTACATAGAGGTTGACTTCTTCACATGTAACAGAAATACCATAGTAATCAATCCACTAAGGGAGAAAAATTAAATATTCCCCCAGCTACTCAACTTCTAAAGGATTCCAGCAGTTTCTGAATTTAATTACTGACAAGTTTAGATATGCTGGGAGATTCCAGGGCTGATTTTATGCACTTTCCCTTGAACCTCTCTTGTCAGACTTTCTCACAGTTCTCCATAAATGAAGGCCCCAATTGTTTATACTAAATTGGAGATTGTGTTTATGTCCTACAGTGTAATACTAAACATCACATGAAAATTCTTGGTATGAGAAAAGAAGGCAGATCGTCAATGTAACTACCGTATCACAAAGCACATAATTTATCTTAACATCCAGAAAACTATATTGCTATTTAAATCCAAACAAATTACGCTGCAATGTAAAAGAACACACAGATTTATTCTCAATAAACAAGTGAACCCTTATTTTTTTTTTCCACTGAGAGTTCAGACAACTTACTGCAGTACAAATATGTTCAATGCTAGCCCCAAATTCAAGGCTACCACTCGGGCTCAGTTGCACAGGGCAAAGACTACTGAGCAAACTTGCACAAAGTTAGCCATATAAGTTCATGTATTTTCCACAGCTTCATTTGGGGAGTGTTTGTGTGCACACAAGATCTCTGAATTTGAAATCAGAATTCCCAGCTACACAGAGCTGGCAGCTCCTGATTTTTGAGCACTGTAGCCTGAAGTCAAATAAATTGTTCAAAGACAATGTAGCTGCACATTCATGTTCAGCTACAAAGGTCACATGCTTGGGATGCAGAGATCCAAGAAAAAGACTGAACAAGAGTTTGTGGTTGGAAGGAAACTTCTTGAAAATATTTTGTCTTTATATTCACAGCAAAACACTCTTAGTAGAACCACTTCCCTTTTATTGTTATTAAAAACACTTAGTAAAGAAACACCTGAAGTTCCCTAAAATTAAAAAGTAAGATTATTAAAATACTCTCTTTACCAGAAAAAAACAAACATTTCTCTTGATTCCTCCCAATGTCATAAAACAGTCATCTTTATCCTTTTCCTTGTATTTAAGTGAAAACGCTGAGCAGAGAAAGATCACAACTAAACAAACTGCAAAAATCAAAGAATGACTTCCTGATCCCTTGCCCATCCATATACTTTCACTCTTACTACAACTGTGGTCCACACAACACCACGAACAACATTTGTATTCACACTTTGGTTTTTGAAACTCCAAAAAGTAGCAATGACACTCTCAAATCATAGAAAGGCTGGGGTTGGATGTGTTTTATTTAAGATTCTTGTTAACTTGCTCTGTCTGGTTGATAAATTGTCAGCAATCACATTACCTGTGAGTTACTGAAAGTACTAGTAATAAGTGTAAATATTTATGTAGCTTAAACATAGGAGGACTCAAAGATGTTCCCCTTTGCTGATGCCTGTATGACTTTTTCATAATTGTGGACGAGGTCTAAATGGGTGTCTTTCAATGTCAGTTGTGACTTGAACCAAGCCTTAATTAAACCAGCACTTTCAGCTTTAAGGAACTAATGAAGCATGCAGACAAACACCACGAAAGAGAAACCAAAACATATGTCAGTATTTTGGGACATTTCCACAAGATGCTTGATGTATCTACTATCAGGTTACTACAGGGAAACAAACAACAACTCAACACAAAAGAACTTTTTTGTTGCAAAACTCAAATTCTTTGCACTACCTACATTGCCATGAATGAGAACTCAATAAATCATTGCTGTACCTCCAAAACCCTACATTTTCAGCATATGACACCGTGTTTTACTCTTGATACACAAATATGCCCCATGAATCTATTTGGAAGCATTGGAAACACGCTTATGCATGTGTAAGCATATTTTGGATTAAATGAGCAGTGAAAAATTAAGTGACGGTGATAACACTTCAGCACAGCTTATAAACTGGTATTTGGGAATGTACATGCACTTAGAGGCAGTTCTATGCTATTACTTGAAACAAAAATAAACAGCTATCAGTACGTACTTCCCCCATATAAAAATTCCTCATTCAACAACCTTACTTAGTGTTGTATAAGAATGTTTAGAAAATAGTAAGCAGCAGAGAACTCTTCTACAGAGGCAGCTTCTTTCAGGAGCAAAAGGAAACTTAGATACACTCATTCTCTGTTGACTGCAAACAAAGATTTATTGAGTTTCAGTTTCTTTGGGAAGCTGAACTGTCTTCAGCATGCAGACCTGAGCAGAAGAGCAAAATCAAACTGGATGTAGAATCCCCATTTCACCAGTCACTGCTAGCTAGCTGGATTTTCAGATCCATCCTAGGATAAGTTTAATTTTTAACACCATTAAAATTCAGCCAGTACATGGCAAAACCTTCACTGTTCTGTGCTAATGCTGCACAAATAGTAGGAGCTTCTTCCTACAGCTCCTCATAACACAAGTTCCTTGGGTAACTTTGAAGTTACCAGATGGCCTCTTAAAAAAAGGGACATTAAACAGATGTTACCATCATGAGGATAGAGCTAAACCAGAAGATAAAGTAACTTAGCTTGAAATACATCAATTTTATATAAGTGAGGTATAAAATTAAGGGAAGCAGAGTGATACAGATCACTGAGGTGGAAGCAGAAAAATACTACAGGATTAAAAAAATCCATCTGTTAAAGTTAAGAATTGGGGAATGAGAGGAAAAAATACTGTACAGATGGAAAAATGCACAGTCAAATTAAGGAGTTAAAAAAAGGATTGGAAATATGGAACTCAGAAAGTATTTCCGACTAGGGTTAGCTGGGGAGGATGTTATTCTAATTCAGAGAAACATGATTATGTCCTCATCACCCCCTTTTTTTCAGACCAGTGATAACACAAACCACTGGACATTTGCATTGTACTTGCATGTAAAAAGAGAAAACACCAATGAAAAAAAGGGAACAAATTAGTATATGCTATAGAGAGAATCCAAATTACCATGGCTAGGTGGTTCAGCATACATAGGAAAGAACAAGTAAGGGAGAGTTGTTTCTTTAAATGAAAGAGCTTGAATCTCTACGTGATCCCACTTTTGAAGTTGTAGCTAGGAGATTACCAATGCTCTTTAATAGATTGATTCTCAGGGACTGTGGCAGGGGGAACCAGACAGAACCCAAGCATAATACAGCCTAAGAAATAGTGCATTTGGATTTTATTATAAAACATTTACACCCAAATATACAGAAATTAAAAAAAAAAACCCAACCAACCAAAAAATACAGTAAAGGTGTTGTATGAAGGTGACATGGAACTCACAAGCAGGCATGTGCTACAGACCTCAGCTAAAGAAATGGGAATGGGCATTTGCAAAGGCTACAAAAAAGAGGCGTTCGTACACACACCAACAGGAGGTTTCCTTGTACAAAACAAAAACAAGAAACAGAGACAGGAAGGAAATCACAGGGAATAGCAGGAGTAGAAGCCAAAATGCGGTTTCAGATCTGTGCAAATGTCAAGGTGGGGGACAGAGAGCCAGGAGAGCTACCATGTAGTACTAAAAATAAAATCTTCAAACAAAAAGAATTATGTGAGAAAAAGGGAAAGAGAGGGAGAAAGGGACAAGCACATTGATTAGGACTATTACTCCAAAACCTTATCCTTTACACCTGTAAAAACCCCCCAGATTTCTAGCAGTACCAGTAGATATGAACAACAAACTGCAAACATTAGCTGAAAGAGAAAAAGTGTAATTCAATAACTGAAACAGAAGGCACAGGAAGAAGAATACCCAGAGTAAAAAGTAGTCAGATTGAGAACACTCCCAGATAAAAATTTTGTAATCTCTTTATCTTTCAGTTCCCAGATTAAAATGGATGACCAAAGCATTAGAACAAAGGAGGAAGAAACACTAACAAATTCTCTTTCTTCCATTTTCACTGAAAGTAATGAAGACTGAAGGTAATGAAATTACTGCCAAAGGCTGGAATTAATGCAAGTTGGAGAATTATTTTTAAGGAACATAAATAATATTAGAAGGAAGCACATTGTGTGAAGCTTCTCAGGTGTCAGAGAGTTCAGTAGAACCATTAATTGCCAAGGTTCCTTTTAATCCATGTTTATAAAGCACTATTTTAGAACTTTTCTTGGTAACCCTTCCAATCCTGCAACTCTTTGTCAGATACCAGGGGAAAAAACTACCCTCAGAAATTATAAGACCATCTCTCATAAGAAACCTTTTTTTTCCTCAGGACTGTAACAATGAAGCCTAACTGCAAATTGAGAGAAGGACAATATAGTAATTATAAAGTTGAATACATATCACCTGATTATGGTGGCTATGGTGCTGCCATCAGTAATAAACAAGACATAGAAACAGCTGTTTCTACACAAGTAGTCTGTGCATGTTGCACAGAAACATCATCCAGAGAAGTTCTTGTGGAGTGCTGGTGTGGGAGTGCTATGCTCAGTGTATCTTTCTGGTTCTGTATCCCTGTCCAATATATAGCTGCTGGCATGGTGGAGCAAAATCAAAATATGGAAAAGTTAAAGTACTAGAAATAAAACAACATCTAAAACACAGGCAGCAGCCCTCTTGTACTAGATCTGCCTTTTAGACTTTCTTTCAACTGCTTAGCTTCCAGCCCAAGTCAGAAGCTGAAGAACACTGGAGAATTCTTCTCAGGCTCATTCAGAGCATAATAAGCAAATAGCACCATGAAGAATATGAGGCCAATTTATGTTGCTCATCAGTAACTGTGGTTGATAACAGAACCAGACTATGCAAAATTTTTTAAAGTTTAACTCGTTTGAGAAAAAAATTTTGACAATGAACTCTTTGGATTAACAGCAAAAAGTTAAGGAGCTGCCTCAGTATGGCTAAGGTTTCATCATTCTTACATGGGAATATGTACAGTATAGCTTTTTTCCCCCCTAATTCTCATTTCACTCTGTGATCCAAATGATGTCCTTGTGATGATCCACTGGGTGATCCACTGGGATTCCAAATGGCAAGGAAAGGTTTAGAAAAGGAGGGTGACAGTTTTCACATGCCCTTCAGAACTGAAGAAGGAGGTTGCCAACATGAGATACATTTGGACTATCTACCCATCTGACCTAAATTACAATCTCTTTCTGACAGCTGTGAGAAAGTCTGTGAAGAAGCTGAAACCTGTTCTTTTCAAAGCATTTGGAACTTATGTGGAACAAAACCTATGTTTTCTTGAATAGGAATTTACATATATGCCCTTTTCTTTAAAAGTGTAGGCTGAGAAACTGCCCAAGAGCTAGGAAACTAATAGATGGTTAAATTAGAATTTGAGGCTGCCAAGAAAGAAGTGATGACAAAAATAATCTGATTTTTTTCCCCTCCCTGAAATTACTATCAGTAGGTTTTGGGGGATTTTTAAGCTACCAATCACTTTAGTTTTTGAAAAACATCCTGCTTGCATTCCCACTTTTGAAAATTCAGATTGAGACTTGTCAAGAAGACCGTAGAGACTGTTACCTTCACTTTTGAAAGAATATGAGGGAGTTGCTCAGAAAATCCTACTATGAAGCTCAGACGGCATGTGGGCACGCTCACAAGCTTGGTTGCTTACAGATTTCCTCAGTGAAGAAATCAGATTGAGCCTCACCGTAGGTTTCCTAGCATATGCATTTCCGTATTTTGAGAAGGTTGACACTGGACTGGCTGCATTGCAGACATAAGCAATACCAAAGTAAAGGTCCAGGTCTGGCAGTTTTTAAGGCAAAAGTTAAAATGATACTATTCT
>JAOXXN010000395.1:75195404-75211661 GCA_026770055.1 Myrmophylax atrothorax
AAACAAAATAAAAATTACAAGCTCTTTTGCCAATTAATGTGAGGTTTAATTGACCTTAAACACCTTAAAGGTGAGTTATGAAACCACTCACTGCCAAGTTTAATTACAGGTGAAACAAACTGTGTGTGATGGAAAAGAGGAGCTTCCTTTTCTGCTGCCTCTTCCTTCATAAAGGCATCAGTAGATGACATCAGAATATGATGCAGTGTCTTTCTATACTTGTTTATTTGTGAGTAAAAGGTAACATGTAACTACACATCATGTAGAACAAGCATGGGGTAGAGTGGGGTGCAATGAAGATTTGCTACTCTAAATGGAAAAAAAAAATCTCAAATCCTTTGTAAGCACACACAAAAATTAAGATAAACACACTCTGGAAGCTTCTTTTTGCAGAAAGGGCACACAGTAGTTACTGCTACTACTATCCTTTGAAAGACTGAATTGTGTCTCCTGATGAAACTGCTCCTTTTGTTCCATTCCCCTTCTCAGCAAGAGCAAGAGTGTACTAAACTTACTCCCACATCTCTGATTAAATATGCTCATTTACCTGCAGGTGTCTCATCCTGATTTATTGTACCTGACTTAGCTGTCCCAATAAGGGCAATGCCTAATAACTGCAGCACCTTGGAAATTTTGTTGATGGCTGAAAAGGGATATATAGGGGTTTTTTAAAAACCTTACATAATAATAATAAAAAAATTGTCAATGACTCATCTCTCTCTGACCATAATTTGATATTGTACAGATATGAAGATGAACATTTATGGTATTATTTTGTCATGAATAACAATTGAGCATACTCAGGAAAAGGTAACTTACTATGGGAAAGTAAAGATCACAGGACTTCAGTCTCTTTTTCATCTCTGGCTGACATGCTCCAAGTCATATGGCTTTATAAATTCTTACTGATCTCCATCAACATGTCTCTTTGATGTTTAAAGTCTCAGCTGGAGTCACATTTGTAAGCCAATACCTCCTTTCAAAATATTTATGTCCTTTGACTCAAAGTTCAAAACAGGACAAGTTTCACTTTGTATAATTGCTTTGAGAAAGCACAGTAGTTCTGTTATACCATTCAAGAGACAGGCATGTTGTGTATTTTAAGACACCATACCTCATGCAACTTTTGACACTGGTGTCAAAGAACTATAACCTTTTAGTATAGAGAAAAATGTACTCAATGCTTTGCATATCAAGCTGGTTTTGACTGTACTTAAATCAACTTCAGTGGCCTAAAAGTTTTACATGAGGAGAATCAAGCTGCAACAACACAATAAAAATGGATATCGTATGCATAGTTTACTGTGGCTCCAATATGTACATAAACTACCTATGAAAAATATAGCTGGAATGAGAATGGTGATTAAGTCAGTAGAGTTCATCAGGCATTTATCTCAAAGAATTTAATAAACAATGGCATCCTTTCTCCAGAGTTTTTTCAGTGATATGTACTTTCTCTAGCAGGAGAGAAAACAGTGGATTTCAGTTTCTAGAACTCAGTGCAGAGTATAGATTTTATGTATATCACCACAGATTCTGTTTTGCAAGACTTAGATTTATGGTTCCAGTGCCCTTCTGCTTCCTAGGTATTCTTGGCAAGATCCTGAAGCCCCCAACAGGATGCCAATTCTTCGACTAGATGATCCAGAGAGAGGGTGTGAGACAGATAGAGAGGAGGAGGAGTTCCTTCGTTTCTCACCAATTTCCATAGCTCATTCTGTCTGGGCTGGACAGCTCAAACCAGCTGCTGCAGAAGAGATGTCACTTGCCACATAGAAAGACACATTCCAAGTCATTCCACAACTCGTATTCCAGATACCCATGTTCTCAAAGCAAGAGTCAAATAGAGGATTATATTAAACATAGATGTCACTTTCAATCTCTTTGCAGCTGAGCCTGACTGGTGCTGCTGTCTTCTCTCTCTCATTTACATTCTCCCATCTGTTCCTCCTTCATTTCCTGCCACCCCACACAAATTATTACACTCCTTTCTCAGTCCTCCTCCATCTCTTTCCTTCTCCCATTACAGTGTCTGTCATTGCCTTCTCCCTTGCCCTTGCCTTTCCTAGACTGTCACAATCCTTCCTCCTTACCCAACTTCAGCCATCATAGGTCTTCCCTCCCTTGCTCTGCCTTACCTTTCCCCATCAGTATCTGTGGCAGTACCCAAAGCTTCCTGAATCTGCTGACTTTATTCCAAATCTGTACAAATACAGCAAAAACATGGTAGACTATAAGCCTTATATGTCACTGCACTGCACATATAACCTTGGAAACAGCAATGTGGACAAAAGATGTCTCATTTAAATGAGATGGGGTTTTTTTACGTGTGTGTGTGTGTGTGTTTCAGTTAAGTGTTTTTTCATGCATAGCACAATGAAAGAAATATTTGTGTATTCCCTCAGCCTCAGAAATTTTGCAAAAATTTCTGGTGATTTTTTGGCTAGGCTGTTTGAGGAACATGGGAAATTACCAATTATCTTTCAATGTTTTCAGCTTTTTATATCTGAGAACAGTCTGCTACATACAGGAAAACTAGTGGAATATGGCTGCTTCATAAAATAAATGCCTGCATTATCCTCCCCATATGAAATCCATTAAATGGCATTTTATGACAAACCAGTAGAGAACACTATGACCACTGATGTGCCAGAGCAGCTCCAGGTATGCTACAAAGACTGTTTTACATTGAAATCATCCCCTACTTTTACAAGGGGTTACCTCAGATGGCTGCCCAGGCAAATAAGGATTTATCCTGCCAAACTACAGGACAGAGCTTTTAACCACAGAGAAAACTGAACTGACAACAATAATGCTGTGGTTTACTTTAAAGCTTAAAATACAATTTCTGCACAATTTTTTTAAATGGAAAAATGTAAACTGTAATTCAAAGCATAGAAAGGCATATTCCTATCCTCAGACTTTCTCGATATACCCATGCTTGACCAAACAGGGACATCTTCGCTCAACTCAAGGAACCCGTTGTTCCTTACCTCTATGTATTTTCATGCAACAGCAACAATTCACAGAGAAATACACTTTTCAGGATCTGCTTCTGCTTCCCTCCTGTTGCACCCACATTCTTAATGTTTCAAAAAGGATGGCATAACACATTCACAAACCCACTGTGAAGCCCATGAGGAATTTTGTCTGTAGGGTAGTGTGGCAGAAGGGAATTTTGTGAGGATGTATGAGATCTACTTTACTTACATATCTCTGTGTTGTTCCCTAGCAAAAAGAAGTCAGTTCTGTGAGGAAAATTATCACTGAGAAAGAATTGCTGTGATGCAAAATGCCCCTCCTTTTTTTGAGGCAGGCTGGTCATTAACTTGTGAGGTATCAGACGAGAATGGCCAGTGAATTTATGCTCTGTAGAATAGGTTGCAAAAACTCAGAAAAGAAATGGCTCTTCCTTCTGTGATCTGCAGCATTATCCCTAGTCTGCAGGGGTTTAAAGATTATTAAGGAAAGCTAATCAGCTTATGATACAGGGGTCCACTCCATACCAGGATTTTTCCTGCTCACTCAAAAAGGTGGAAAAGCATTGCTCTAGACCTCTTACAGCAGATTTCCTCTGTATAATTGCATTCTGCCAGAACAGCTACATAACAGGAACTAACTACATTTTCACTAAAGAAAACAGAAGCAACTTCCAGTGGCACAGGAAGTTTGCTTCTCTGTACTGCCCTACCTCCGTGTCACTATTCTTACCCAACTTTACCATTAACAAACCCTGGCTTTGAGCAGGACCTGATGAGACTGTGCGGAATCCACCTACACAGAACTCCAGCAAGTTTGCTGGGACTTCCCATTCTTAATCAGGAACAAAAAACATATGCAATGTGTACAGTTGGTTGTATTTATAGGCTATGACTCCTCTGACCAATTACAAGTGTGGGGATTTTGGTGTTACAGAAGTTACTCAATGCTCTTTGCTTTATATTAGGTACCAAGGAAGAAAGTTGTTCTGGTTTGTAGAAATAAGATGGCATAAGCATCTAGACTAAAAGCAAAAAAGCAGATATATTGTCATAGCCTAGCCTTGAATTAGGTCCTCAAAAACTAGTTCTCCTGTGACATCTTGAATTTTTGCTTTGATTTCAAGTGGGGAAAAGGGGATTCACATGCATGACAGTATCTGACTATGAGTGTCCAAAAAAGATTTTATTTTGGCTATTTATTTTCTGTGCAGTCTCGCACAGGTTTATTTTTATATCTGTGACATTTTTATTTGCTGTTGGCTCTTCTTAAAAACAATAAGTCCTTCCTGTGCTTTTGCAGACTATTGTAAGTAAACAACTCTCCTTTTGGTTTTAAAATTATCTTTTGGACAAGGAACATTTGTCCCACATAGCAGCCAGTAAATTAAAGAGGATGTTGACTGGGAGATACATCTGTGTATAATACATTACAGAAAGTTTCATGCCTTCCTATGTAGTGACTTCTCTACTATTTTACCACTGTGAGCCACAAGCCATTCTGGCATGATCAAGAAATCCCAAACTTCCTAAGTGCACAATATTTTCAGTGAAAATTACAGCAGGCAGCTGATGTTTTACATAGATCCTTCCCACCTTCTGATCTCTTCGTCCACATTGTTTTGTGGCCAGATTTTCCAAAGAGCTTGACAACAGTAGTAGACAATTTTGAAGGCCTAACACAAAACCTATAAAAATCTTTGAAGCTCAAAAAAATCACAATCATTATTTGTTCACGTGACAGGATGCTGTCATCATACTACCACACACACCAAAGTTCAAAAACAAAAGAAGTCCTAAATGCACAAACTGTCACATACCTTGCAAGGAGTCCATTTTTCCTATGAAAATATTCTGTCTGATGCAACAAACCTCAAAGGGCTTCTGTTACCTTGCCCCTGTCATATACTTTCAATGAAAGTAAGACAAGGCCAACTGGGAGAAACAAAAAAGAGCCAAAAAATTAATTTAAATGTCTGTTCTGATAATTTATCCTTCAGACTTCTACAAAGTCCAAAATAAAGTTCTTACTTGTCATTGAATACTGGAAAGCAGCTTAGGACACTTGCATTCACATAGTATGGAGGTTTAAAATGTTGACAGCAACAATTTTCAAAACATTCCCCACTAATTTCATCTGATGGAAAGGAGTTTGAAGTGGATGTCCCATCCTGGAAGCATGCAAAGCCAGGCTGAATGGGACTCTGAGCAACTTGGTCTAGTGGAAGGTGTCCCTGTCCATGACAGGGGAGTTGGAACTAGATGATCTTAAAGGTCTGTTCCAATCCAAACCATTCTATAATTCTATTCTATGACTCTGTGAAATGGGCTCTCCATCAAGGAGAGTAAACCACCCCGGGATAAGTCTGGAATGAACTCGTAATGGCCACACACTAGTGTAAAACCTGCATAATCTATATAATAGTGTTATCGAAGAGGTAAACTTTGCTTTAAATAGCTGAGGATTTCAAGGGGAACAGAACAGAGGGAACAAAGCTTCAAGGTTGTATCTGGTTTAGATAGCATCTTTACATCTGGAGCTTCTCAGTCACAGTCAATGCTCAGAAACTGTTCTCACTCCATTTCATATACAGTGAACCTGGCTCCAATTTGTACCTTCTCTTGAATTTAAGCAGTACTGTTACCAAACAAAACAGATGTCCTAGGATTCAACAGCTTACTGCACTTGGGAAACAGCCTCTGGACATGGTCTGCAATTATAATGAAGGCAAACAAATAAGAGTGCTCAGGAACAACAGAGGCGGGCTATGAAACAGAAATAATATGACAGGGTCAATAGAAATTATGCTAGGAAGGCACTGAAGACATCTTTACAGTAGAGGTTAAATGCTGAGCTGCTCATTTTGTGGTTCTCCCATTAATGGATAGATTGGAAATAAAAGTTATTAAAGTGATATTGTATTTAGAAGTAGGCTTTGTTTTACCCAAAAGTGAATTTTCAGGTATCATAAAAATGCCCTTCCTCTTGAGGATGTTTTGCCTCTGTCAAATCAGATCTAGACTGCTGTAGCATATCTACACCCAAGTACATTTTAGACTTATAAGAAAGATTTGGCCCTTTGAATTACATTGATTTTATCTGGAAAAAAATTATCTATTCTAAGTGAAGAGATACAGAACAAAGTGTTCTTGAGACGTAGAAAGTTTTTTCACTCCTTTGATTCGTCATCATAAAGTTAGGCATGGCAGATGCTGACACTGCTTCTTTTGTTTCTCCATGTGCACAACCAGCTCACATAGTTTCCTGAGGAAAGATTTTCTCCTTAACCAATGACTTCTCTCATGTTAACATAATTTTTCAACAAAAGTAATGGATCCTATACTCTAACTTTTTCCTAAAATCAAAATGAAGTTTTCTTTCATAAATTTATTGTCATCAGTTGTTATTGTAATTTTCTTATTCTTCTTTAAGATTCTGCTCTGTTTAGTTTGTGACCTGGATCAGTTAAGTTTTGGAAATAAAATTTTCTCTCTTGCTACTGGCTCAGTTTGAATTTTTGCAGTCTGAATTGTTTTCCTTTTACCATAGATCAGTCACTTTTGAAAGACTAGGGAAAGAAATCGTGGAATTTTTTTCAGTATTCAAAGAGGTGATCTTTTCTTTGAAAGTTACATGTTTTGAAGCATAAACTATAAAATGACAAGGTAATGGCCTTTGCATCAGGAAATGTGGTCTACAAATTTGCATTCAAGATGGTTTGTGTTACAAGCCTTCTGGTGCTGGGGGAATCATCCAGTTTTGCATATGTACAGTAGTGGTTAACTAGGGTCCAACAGGTAAAACTGCTGTTCAACTCACATATTCCAGGGATGAAGCAACACCTTCTCTGCCATGCAAGCTTCATCACATGTGCTAGATCCCAGCTAAGGAACAGGAATTTATCTGACTCTTGCCAGAAAGAACAAAAGATAGGTTAAGTAGGTGTGACAAGAAGAGGGGTCAGGAGGAGTAGCAAAAAGGTGGCTAAAAGCAGCAAACCTGCAAACCAGTGAAAAGGTGTCCTAGGGAATAGGTGAGACAGGTTTGGTGAAACATGGGGCATGGAGCTGACAGGGTAAAGACACCATGACACAGAACTATGAGATTCAGAACAAAACCAGGGGGTTAAGGAACAAGTGACTAGGGGCCAGACACAGAGTGAAGAGATGAGGGAACAGAAAAGTGAGAGTAACATTGTCAGAACTATGATGTAGAGCTTTCCTAAGTATAAAATGCTTGAGTTCATAAGAGTGGGGAAGACCTTACTACCGAAGGAGGGAACAAAATGTGAACATGGACCTTTTTTGACTATTTTTGTTTGTGCTTATGTACAATTACAGGAAATTAAAAGTGATGTTATTGACAACAAAAATAATAAGCTAAGGGGCAATATAGTCTAGGGCCTGAGCAGATAAGTATTTAAACAGAGAACATACAAAACTAATGAAACAAAGGAAGAAAACAACAGATTGTGACACTGCTCTAGGGAAAAGGGGAAAATTAGAACACAAACGAAGCAGACTTGTACATTTGTTATGGGCAAAGGGTATCTCATAATTCAGTGACATCCCACTACGTCAGTAGTAGGCAGGGGGAAACCTTAATGCTTCCAAGCATTTTAATTCATTAAAAAATCCTGCTATGTGAAAGACTCCTCCTTCCATAAATCAAGAACCATCAATGCAGAGCAATGAGTCAGAGCTTTGGCAAACTACACAAAGATGACTGATTCATGCAATTACCAAACTGTACAGGCTGAACTAATTTGTGATAGAATAATGACAGGACAAAAATCCAAGCACTCAAATGAGAATGTTTAGAAACCCCATTAACTATACAGAGAACTAGAGACATGAACAGCTAGTGAACAAACTCATATCCAAATAGAGAACATAAGGAAAGCAGTCACAAACATATTTAAGAAGGCAGAGCAAGGAAAGCATGAAACTTTACTGAAAATTCAACAAAGAAAGGCACACAAGCACAAGGAAGATGAAGAAAACCCAAAGACCTATAGCTATTGTGAGGAAAAAGAAAAGATAATGAAATGCCCTCTACATGGGGTCACATAAAAAATTTTGACAAGACACATCATTATGCAAAAGATGGCAGACAAAAAAAAAAACCCTGCATATTAAAAAAGTAATCAGCGACTCAGAGATCTTTGTATGTATGTGACATCAGTGAAGTGCAAAACAGCAAAAAAATAAATGGACTGTGAATTTCAGACTAGCACCAGATGCAAAGACTGGGCAGCAGAACACAATAAGAAACAGAATGCAAATGAACAGTAGGCATCAATGTGTGTGAAAGGCACAAAGGCCTCTTCAGAAGTGTACATGAAGACACAGGAAAATAACAGAACCAAAGTTTTAATTCTCTGACAGCATCATCACAGTACCATAACACTAAGTAAATTAAGAGTGGAATATCAAGTAAGAAGTAGATAAAGTGAAACTTCAAATACTACAAATATTAGGGAGACATTCAGCAAAAAGAATAGAGTTATTAGCCCCAGCACATTAAACCTTAATTACAGATGATTCCTATGACAGACACACAAATAAAAAACATATCCTGTGTGGCAAATTATGCTGGTTTAAAGGTAAACTGGCAAGAGAAATGAACCGAGCTCAAGAGAGAGTATAAGCCAGAGTTACAATTTAATAAAAAATATTACAATAAATGCAATGACACAAAGAGAAATTGATTTTAACCCATGAAACCCAGAAGTATAACCCAGCACACTAGGGCACAAACACAAAGGGGTTTGTTAGCCCCCATGCTGACTGAGACCCACATGGTTCCCCCAAGTCCAAAGTAAGAGGAAGAGGAAAACCTGTTGGTGCATATGATGGTCATGGTCTGGTGAAGAGTGGTGGTTGCAGTCCTGTCAAGGTTTTGGCCCTCCTCTGGATCCGACAAGTGGTCCCTGAGGTCTTCAAACCTCAAGATTATATACCCTCAGGTCCAGGTGGGAATGCCCAGTACCTTCCCCATGGCAGGGAGTCCCACAATGGGTGATCTGACTCTGTGAGTCATGGAGTATTTTTGGAATTGTTGCTGGCCTGTTAGCAGACACGCCCCCTCAGCCTGGTTGTGAAAGTGCTAACGACTTCCTGAGGGGTAGTTAACACAGCTCTTATCTCACAGGCTTCATTAACACCCAGCTTACACCCTGAGGGTTCAGGTGTGCCCTGGGCAGCTGCTGCAAATGGTTTATTGTCAACAGTTTATGGGAAATGAATAGAGGGTTTAGAATACATAGCTTTGGTCACACCCACACAGTGATAAACTGGTCCCACCTGATGAACTAGGACACCAATGCACTACTGGATCCATGCAATGAAAGACTGGACTTTTGAGCCCATAAACATAGTGAGATGCTTAGAGACAAAAACTTACTAAGTGCCCTCTCTTAAGACAATAAAAATAATTAATATATCTTTTCATTTGCTTTTAATATCACACATTATATACTAAACTTCAGAAAGTAGCATATGATAGGTATCAGGGATACAAATATATACATTAAAAATTAGAAGAAAAATAATAAATAATAGTTCACATCTAATTGCTCACAATTAAAGAACGGTTTCATGATATACTAAAGCAAAACTCTTCATAATGAAATCAGTACCTGTCACCAATTGAGAATAGCTATGTGTTTTGCAGTTACCATCTCAGAAAATGATTAGTGCATAAATTATGTTCTGTCATTGGAAACTCAGAAAGCATGCAGAGATGAGCAGGAAAGAGTGAAGTACCATATGGCAAAGAGATCATGTTACAGCAGAGGAGCCTTTGCCTCTGAGAGCCCCAGTCTCTGAGAGTGAAGAGGTAGAGCCAGTATGAGAAGAGGTTTGGGAACACAGAGCCTCCAAAGCTAGCGATAAGTATACACAGAGGAAAAAAGATAACAGAAGAACAGATTAAAATCATTCCTTTTTAGTTATAACATGAAATGTAAACTATGTCTTTTACCATTTTCTCCTCCATAAAAATCATCTGGGGTTGCACACCCAGACTGCAGTCTTTGGATCCACATTTGCAGTGGAGGGATATGGAAAAGGGGAGGCCAGCAGTCACTGTAAGAACCAACATTCCTGTGAGGGCTGCTGTGACAAACCTGCCAGCAGTTGGAGCTGAGACAGGGACATGTCTTCTGTAATGACTCACCCCTGAAGACGAAGGTAACTCAAGCCCTTGTTAAATCCCTTGTGGCAGATTAGAGTGAAACAACACTGAATGACTGATGTTTACAAATAAATATATATATATGTATATATATATATAAATATAGGATTTATTTTAGATCAATTTGGTTGTAATGGAAAGGATTATGTAGCTGTTTGGGTTATTATCTACACACCAATATAAAAGCATGAAAATAACACTTAAGAAAATGTATAGGGAAAAGAAAGAATGAGAAAGCCTGCCATCACCCACCTGGGAAGCCCCCATCCTTCCTAATGCCCATCCCCAGGGAGCCACTAGCCCTGACACTGGTAATGTGCTTGGGCCACTATCAAGGCAAAAGAAAATGTTATATCTCCTGCATCCAGGTACCCACTAAACACAGAGACATTCCATACTGGCAAGTTAGAGTGAGGACACAACCTGGAGACCTGGCCCCACTGTTGACTTGCCAGCATTGGCAACCACATTTATGAGGAGTGGCAACAGAGCAGAAGGATAGTTTTAACTATATGAAGGTGCACTGTAAGGCCTATTTTATCTACCACTACTGATGAAATCTTTTTCTGTACCAGTCAGGTGGGAAAAGTTCAAATTGTGTGTTCCAGGAGAGGGAACTATTCAGGTGGAAATTAAATACACATGACTACACAGCATTTTTAAGGGCTGATGCCTATTACTCAATCTGCAATGTTAGGTATTTGCTGTATGGTACACAAGACAGGTATGTGCCTCACACCTCAAAATAAATAGCAACTAAGTCAGAGCATGAGATCTTCAGCCAGCTTGTAAGATGTCTGTCCTTCTATAACAAGAAAATATAAAATGGAACATTAAGGGACTATTCTATCCTGCTTTCAAGGCAAGGGGATGGAAAGAGTCTAGTAAAAAACCTCCAGAGCAAAGATGAATACTTGTTCACATTTGTTGTATTGAGAACTTACAGAACAACCTCACCTGTCTCTCTAAACAGCAGGACTTCACACAAGCCAAATGTGTAATATTTTGCCTCCTATATTTTCATATCATAATAGTAACATTAATGAAAACAGAATCTCCTAAGAGGTGAGTGCCAGCCTGAGAAAAAGACAAGAGAAAAGTGCAATAGAGAAGCCTCCAGTGAAATTCATCTCTCCTAAATGTAGGCAGACTGAAGTTACCCATGTTCCCTAAACTACTCACTTACTCTGCCCTGAAAGTTAACCGACAGCTATCTCTGGATGAGTTAACGGTCCTGGAGGCACCTCTTTCTTCCTAGTGATTTCAGGGGGAACCTTATAGCCAGTTCAGAGTACAGACTGGTAGAGAAGCAACAAAATCCATTTTTTCCAGTGCCAGTCAGAAGAATAAACTAAATAAAATTTATTATCTGCTTCCAATTGAAAGCCAGGAAAGCAAAATATCACAAGATCCTTTCTGGTTGGAAAGGACCTCTGGAGGTGATCTGGTCCAACCCCTCACTCAAGCAGGTTTCCCAGGACCATATACAGGTAGCTTTGTAATATCTCCAAGGATGGAGATTCTACAACCTCTCTGGGCAATCAGTGCCACTGCTCACTCACCCTCACAGTAAAAGTGGTTCTTGATGTTAAGGTGAAAACATCATATAGCACCTTTCCTGTATTCCAAGAGAGATAATCATACAAAAGCATGGGCCAACACCTTTGTACCAAACTTCCTATAACAAATGCCCTTGAGGAAAAGGTGTAGTATTTGATCAAGCATCATTTTTTTTTTTATTTCACTGCCTATTGTACCAATGTATCACAGTTGATCTGTTCGAAATGCTAGAGACAAGTTGTGGGGTTCACAGAGAGTTCATGCCATAGTAATTTATAAGAATGATTATGAAAGAAATTTTGCACCGAGCAAGAAGAGGTTGAGTAAACAGGACAAATGGCCTGATTAAAGACAAGTAAAACCCAAAGCAAACTCCCAGGGCAAGGAAAGAGATCACATTTACCATACATGCTCTGTAAGAGAATGGATTTGATAGCAAGTGAAGGCACTTGACTTTAATAGGAAATGCAGTAGATTTATATTCTCAAGTTCTCCTGTATGAGGCAACCAAGTATTAAATTTGTATATTCACTGACAAACAAGAACGCAACATCACTGAGCAGAATGGCAGGAAAAGAGGATACTGGGATTTAAGGTGTTTTTCTGAAATTCACTTGCATTTAGTCTCTAGCAATAAGAAGTAACATATTCATAAATTCATGATTAAGGCAAGGATCTAGATCTGTGAACTAATAAACAAAAAAGCACAATACCTCTGAAACTGTCCTCTCAATAGAACTACTGGTAGATAACTTTTCAGAAAATGTATTTCCAAACAAGTCACCAAGTTTCAAAGGCTACTCTTTGCTGAAATAAAGTTGAAGGAATATTTTCATTTAATTTTGTATAGGAATAAGATATATCCTAAAATGGGCTCACAAATGCCAGATATTACTTTTTTCCCCCTAGAAATTACATCTGCTTTGGGGAGTGCACAGATACATTCCTGGAATACTTCGCCCTTACAGGTCCATTTTGACAACCTACAAAGTAGGAGCCCATGCTTACCATGTAAAGTCAGCTTCAGAGATACTCAGATATACATCAGAGCAGTAGAGAGAAAGGTCTTTTCCTGTTTATCAAGTCCTTTGTCAAAAAGAATCTGGTAGCTCTTAGGTTATAACTTCATAAATTAAAAAAAACAGACAGCTAAGCACAAAAAATGGATATCAAAGAACTCTAACAACTGAAAATGTGCACCACAATTTAAGGAGGACAACAAAGCTGATGAACGGGATGAAAGGAGCATCCTTTGAGGAGCAGCTGAGGACTTTGAGTTTGTCTAGTTTGAAAAGGAGGCTGAGTTGCAAATTCGTTTGTCCCAACAACTTCCTGAGGAGGAGAAGGGGAAAATGAGGTGCTGAGCTTTTCTCCCTGGTATCCAGTGCTAGGACAGATGAGAATGTTTCAAATCTGTGCCAGATGAAGTTCAGACTGGACATAAGGAAGCATGTTGGTTTTTTTACTGAGAGGAAAACAAGCAGGCAGGAAATCCTCTGTCCCCAGAGTGCACTCTCCTAGAACTTGAAGGAGTCTGAGGGTTGTGAATCTCATGTTGCATCACCTGTTATGGAGCCACTTGGAGACCTAGAGGAAGAGACCCTTCCTTTTGCAGCACAGGCCACAACAGAGAATGACATCCTGTTACTGGCACCATTGCAAGCTACAATAACCCAAATGACAGAGATCAGTGTGGCACATCTGAAGGGCTCCAGGCATGATTTTGAACAATGGCATGTAACTATGGAAAGACACAGTGGAGGCTGGAAGGTGTAATTTGATCCATGCCCTTCAGTACACATCTAAGAGGTGTTTGAATGATACTCTTGGGGATGGTCCTGTGCAGGAATAAGGGTTGTACTGAATGATCTCTGTGGGATCCGTTCCAGCTCAGCATATTCTATGATTCTAGGACTCTTTCCAGGTAACAGTGGCTTCTACTGCTAGAACAAGTAGTCTACCTTTTTTCCAGGTAACGCACTAAAAAGCAAACAGAGATGTTTAGGGTGAACAAGAGTTAAAATTGGGTTATCTGCTCAGGGTTGGGAAAAACACCATGTATTCTGAGGAGCAGCACAAGGTTGAGCATAATCTTAATGTAGTTGGACAAGAGAGATTTTTAGTAGAATTCCAATAACAGGAATCAGTACCTTTCAGTTCAACATTTCCTGAAATTTTCCCAAATACAGAAGCAAAACTGAAATAAAATAAAATATGTGTGCAGTAGAAAAGAAGATGTCTGTGGGAAAATATCCTCAGTTCAATGATCAAAGCAGAAGCAAACTGTAGAGCTGCTGAAGATTTAGACTAGTGTAATGAGAAAACAGCTTTTAACGGAGACCAAAATGTCAATTAAAATGTTTACAGTCACAGCATTTTGCTTTTCATTGCTGCATGACAGCCAAATATTTATTCAAATAGCAGGGATAAGCCAACTCCTCAGTTTCAGAGAAGCAAAACTGAGGAAATTCAAATGACAACACCATAGCAACAACCCCATGATCACCTCAGCTGAAGAAAATTGGATCCCTTTGGATCACTATGTGAACATTCAAGGTATTGAAACAGAAATCCTGAAACTGATAGAGCTATTTTTAATGCATTTCTTTCACTTTTTTTCTGTTGTAATTATCTAATGAAAGACAGGGGAAAAAATGAGTTTTCCCACCTTTCTATGCTGTGCTTTCCCTTCATGCCAGAATTCCCAGCAATTAACACTAACCTACTTCAGCACTGAACTATTGTTAGTTAAAGGTTAGTATAATTCCAGTTTAAGTTCACAGCAACCTAATATACCTTTGCAATGCCAATCACCATCACTATTAAAGGGGAGAAAGAAAAAGTCAAAATTGTTGTTTCTGGCAAAAAAATAAATAATTTCTCTCAGGATTAGTTGAACTCATATCTGCTGGAGAGGAGATGTACGACATTTCAAATCCAGTGGTTCAAAATGGGAGATAATCTGCAAGGGTCAGCAAAGAACAAATGTCAGGCAGTCACATTTAAACAGGAGTAGAGTATTTCCATCTTCTGTTTAATTTATAGGATTTGCCTTTCACCTGCATACCTCAATGACCACAGCACCTTCCCTTTCCCCCTGCAGGAATCATGACAAGATGAGGTAGTTCATTTGCTTCCACCTAACTGTAGAGTCTGCCACAAAAAGAAGACCTGACCAGGACAGCCACTTGGAGCCCCTGTGCCATCTCAGAGTAGGTGACACAGCTGAACAGATGTTCGTGACTGATCAGTTACTTCACATACCAAAGTCAACAAAAAGCAAGATCAATGACAAAATAAAACAAAATCTGAGATCAACTAAAAGTTGTACTTTATGACAAAATTAAAAGTTTTAAGATGTGCATCCAGTCTGTAAAGGAAACCTTTTGCTCATTCAGCTTAACCACTCAATTTTGAAATAGATTTAGTTTGATTGTATGTGTCCGCATCATGATCCATGAATTTCCTGGCTTGGCATAGGTTTCTCTATTCTATATGGGTATACCTTTATAGGCATCACTATAAAGAGCTTGACTATGGTTTCTACAGTGCAAATAAAACCTTATGCTTACAGTGACACTACACTTTTAAAATCTTTGACTCCTGAAGCCCATGTTTTTCATCCAAGTTAGTGATTCTCTCTATCCGATAAGTAAAAAAAAAAATCTTACAAAGAAAATTCAAATAACTGAGGAGGGAGGCATGTGTTCTTTAAATAGCTTCTGTCTTTTCAAACCACCTGTGTCACCTGGAAACAAAGGCAGTGATTAAATACAGAATATTAGTAAAAAAAATTTGTGGGTTTTAAAAGGGGGAGGGGGAAGTTTATAATGTTTGAGATTAAAAAGGGATAGAAAATGTTACAAATATTTATTTCCCTCAAAATAGTTCTATTATGTAGCAAAAAATCCATACAAAGCTTTTTGTTATATTTTTCTAGGATTCTTGTCTGAGTATTACCTCAGAGCAAAGAAAGAAGTTACAAGTTTCATTCATTTTTCAGTATAGAAATGATGTTCCATTCCTGCTGGCTCACATAATACATCCACAAATACATTGGGGGAGACAATAAATGAAGCCCAAGACAATTTGTTATTTATTTATTTGAAAATCAAAGGAATACTGACTTACAGAATGACATAAAGATTTAAAGCTCAGCTAATGGAACACAAAAAAAACCCAATTAAATGTCTTGTTCTGTTTATTAATAACAACAGAGCTGTTGGAACTGCAGAAGAAGGACAAGGAAAAAACCCAAACAGATAATTATCTGGATATTTCAGATGTTTCTCTTCTCTTTGTCCAAAGCAAGTATGCAAGCATTTTTCTGGCTGATAGAGTATTCTAATTTTACCAGCATTATTTTTCTGTCAGAGAGTGAACATATTGATGAGAACATTAAAATATAAAATATTCTTATTGCTCTAATGTCCAATTAGGGGTAAAACATCTGAGCTAACGTCAAAGAAGAAGACTACTGTATATGAGGGTGTTTTGGACATTGGTCTCCGTTGGAATTCT
>JAOXXN010000395.1:75217220-75229397 GCA_026770055.1 Myrmophylax atrothorax
TTTATTGGTTAAATTCAGCTTTCAGTTGCTATAAATTGAGAGAGACTTAATTGATTTCAGCTAATGTATTGTAGAGTTGTACTTGCACATTTGAGAGCCAAATTTAGGCCAAGGACAGCAAGGACTGCAGCCACAAAATGATTGTGACAGAGAAGTAGAATTTAAATTCAGCAGTTTAGGGGCAGGTAATAAGTAGACCAAGGCAACACCAGGTTGGATAATTGACCTGTCAAAAAAGTAACTACAGTTAGCCTGCAGTTGGGCTACTGGTAGATTGATCCCAGCTCTAAATTTCTAGTGCTACCTAGGATATTAAACTGTTGGAGAGCAATTGGTGTTGTGACTGCAGCACAGGTATATCCCAAGTTTTAAAATTCTGAAAAAAAAAAGTGCCCATTGATCAACCAGTCACTTTCTGGTGATAACATTTTTTTCAAACTAATTCTAAATAGTTCATTATCACAGTTGCATTTCTAAAAGATAACTTAGCACATTCCCATGGTGTCATTTACAAAACAGCATGAAAACCACAGCCTCCAGGTGCTGTGAATTTCAAGCTGTTCCTTGTGAGATAAGTGCTATTAAGATTCCTTCATTTAGGTTTGGCAATCCCATATTTAACCATGCTGTTAAGTGTGCTGAAAGAAAAATCTGAAAGCATTTTTTCTCAGTTTTCATGTAAGTGTTGCTATAGAGCTTACAGAGTGATTGTTTTTCAAATTTGTCTTGAAATACAATTGTTATTTTGTTTCTTTTCTTACACATGTGCTTTTTCTTGGTTGCATCATAACCTCATCTGAGAGCAGGAAAGTGCCTTCCAAAGTAGCACATCAAATGTGTGCAAAATTCCTAAGACTGAGATATTTTGAAGCTGGTTTCAGATTGTGAAAGGGTCCTGCAGTACAGTCATAACAAGGAAAGATAATCCTGTGCTTGGAAAACACGCTCAAATGTCACTTTATAGATACAGATTCTGTGTTTAACGTGAAATTATATGTCTTAAACTATGTTTAAGACATATAATCATCTTTTAGGGTCTCACTCTGCACTAGTTTATGCTTTCTTCTTGAGCTAAAAAGGTACAAGTATTAGTGAGCCATGTAGAATTAAACACAATCTATTCCTTTCCACTCATAATCATAGAGATGATCTTACCAAAACCTCAACACTATGCCCACTTACTTTAGTGGAAACTGATTATGGTGGTTTGACTATGGCTGGATGCCAGATACCCATCAAAGCCACTCTATCATCTACTTCTGCAACTGGACAGAGGAGAGAAAATACAGCAAAAGGCTCATGAGTTAAGCCAAGGACAGGGAGAGATCACTCACTGATTATCAGCAGAGGCAAAACTGACTTGACTTGGAGAAATTAATACTAATCAAAATCAGAGCAGGATGATAAGAAGTAAAACAGATCTTAAAAACACCTCCCTCCCCATTCCTCCTTTCTTTCTGGGCTTTACCTCCTCCACTCCAGTGGCAGAGAGATGGGGAGTGGAGGTTACAGTCGGTTCATCACAGGTTATTTCTGCCATTGCTCCCTGCTCAGGAAGAGGTGTCCTTCCCCTCCAGTGTGTAGTCCCTCCCATGGTAGACAGTTCCTCATGAACTGCTCCAGCATGGGTCCCTCAGGGGGTTACAAGTCCTACCAGTAAACCTGCACCAGCATGGGCTTCTCTCTCCATGGGTCTTCAGGTGCCTGCCAGGACCCTGCTCCAGCCCAGGCTTCTCACAGGATCACAGCCTTCTTTCAGGCAACCCCCCTGCTCTGGCATGGGTCTCCTCCGTATGCTGCAGGTGGAACTTTGCGCCTCTGTGGACCTCCATGGGCTGTGGAAGGACAGTTGCTTCACCATGGTCTTCACCACGGGCTGCAGGAGAATCTCAGCTATGGCACCTGGAGCAGCTCCTCCCCCTTCTTCTTGACTGTCTTTGGTGTCTCTGGATTTGACCGTCTCACGTGTTCTTAATCCTCTCTCCTCTTGCTGCAATTTCTTCTTCACAATAACTTTTTCTTCCCTCTTAAATATGTTGCTGCTGAGGTGCTACTACCATTGCTGATTGGCTCAGCCTTGGTAAGGAGCAGGTCCGTGCTGCAGCTGGCCGGCATGGGGTCTCTCTGACATGGGGAAAGATTCTGGCAGCTTCTCACAGAAACCAAACCTGTAGTCCCCTTGCTACCAAGATCTGGCCATGCAAATCCAATAGACTAATGGAGAATATCATCAAGCAGAGAGAACTCTGTGATACCATCTGGCTTTGGGTCAGTAAAAAGTGAGAACTTCTGGGAGCAGAGAGAGGGGAACAAGCCAAGACCTGAAGGTGATCCCAATACTGGCCACGTCCTTGATGAGGGGAAACCAGCATGTGGCACCTGAGAAACACTGGTCTGGTGTCAGACAGAGGTCCCATCAATGGTCTAGTGATCATCTAATAAATGTTGGTGAATGAGCTGAGACAGGTTAGTGAACACCTCATGAAATCTAAACAGTTCAAAATGGCCACCTCTGACATAGCTCAGGAAGGAGATGAAATGGTGCTCTTGGGCCATTAGCAGCATAAGTTAAGCCCTGTGGGAGGCTGGGCAGGGACAATCAGGGCTAACAGTGCCCTCGGATGTCACAGACCAGTCAAAATAATGTCTCAGACACTTCAACTATTAAGGAATGGCTTTTCTGTGATTGGTTTAGTGTTACCTAAGCTAAATACAGACTTTAGTCCTCTATTTCAGGTCCAAATATTATTTTCATAGACAAAGTCTAAGCCTAGAGGCTACCACTCACAGATATTTGGGACAAATGTCTTAATCTACAGACGGACCAGGGAAGAACAAGCATGGGTTTAGTCACTAAATTAAAAACAAGTCACTAAATTAAAAACAACAGTATTTGTAACAGTGGCATCTCTTACATCTTAAGCTTAGCATGTGAAATGAAAATTAGTTGATCACAAAAAGTCTGCTCCTAGTAGATTGAAAACTTTACCTCATGTTTCTGAGCCAGTGAAATGGGTAAAAACTCAGTAAAAGCTATCTTGAGAAGAGCTGTCACTGAGAGCCTCCTCATTCCTTCTTTCTATGATGTACCCAGTGAAGCATTATTTCCAAAAAGTGTTCCAATTAGGAGGTTTGGTAAAGTTTCCAAGTCACATTTCTGTGGGATGAGGAAGTCCAGCATAATGACTCTGAAACAGACCCAGACATCAATTGAGCTATGAATGCTGCTTCCTCTTCTGATTTTCTTTGACCATTATTCATTTATTCATTAAAGAAAGCACTAGTAAGTACTACTAGTAACTGCCATCCTTTCAAAATTTGCCTCTCTGTGGTTGCAGAGAAGAAAATCCCCTTTCTCCTTTCACACAGGGTAAGAAACCTTCTCATGTCCCTGTCTGGTGCTTTGAGGTTGTTCTGCAAAGCCCAGATACAGATGAGAGGTGCGTACAGTGGCTTCAGTCACTGCACTGTGAGACAGCAGTTGCCATCATCTCTTGCACATGAAGGACAGAGAATTATTTTGTTTTCTGTACAGATGCCCACATGTCACTTACCCTTGATCTGGTGCAGAAATTCTACTGACTAAGTTTGGATTTATGTGTATGACCTAAGGTTATTTATTATATATTTATTATTTATTATATTGGGTATTTATTATTACTTGCAATTTTTTTCCTGATGGAACTATTGATATCCTTATTTTTTTCAGCCTCTTTAAATAAATATAACGCAAAGGGTTCTAAACTTCAAGCAGTGGTGATTCATCTGTAGCAGTATAAGTCACTGTGGTTCCCCAGAAAAGGAACAGCAGGGGAGTTATGAATTCATTCCTAAGCTTTCCCAGCTTCATACTCTACACACAACTGCCTCAGCAACTTAAAAACACAGGATTGTGATTTAGAGCAGTAAAGTCACCAACTAACACAGTCATGCTTCCCTTGCTACCAAAGGCAGGAAAAAAGGACAAAGGACAAAGCTGAGAGAAAGTATGAGCGTATAAAGCCAGTCATGTCTTAAACTGTCATGGTTAAACTCAGGAGCACGAAGTAAGATCCATTGCTCTTTCTAAATGCAATCTGATTTAATCAACCTTATTAAAATTCTTGATTTGGAATCCTGGAGGTAAATAGCTCAGCTCCTGCATTAGAGCTAAACTTTCAAAAGAATGTACAAGTTTAGGAAATAGTTTGAGGTAAAAGCAAGCAGGGCTAAAACCCAGCCTGAAGGAATGTCTCAATCCCCACAGCGATCTGACAGGTTGCTTCCTGGGAGTAAAAGACATTAGCCAGAACTGCAATACAGGCTTATGAAACACAAAGTGAAAGGGAGAAACAAGATAACTTCATAGAAAATTTTAATCTTAAAATGGAGTTGTTTTAAGCAAGCAGTATCCTGCAGAGAGCAGAGACCGTGCATGCCTTTATTTCTGCTCCTCAGACTTCTCTGCTGCCCGCCACAGGAGATCTGTATGAACACGATTGCTAAGGGCTGTAATTTAAAACCCAGAACAATGCCTTAATAAATCTGACAAAAAACACAATGAGCACAAGTCAGACTTGGGAACTGCAGCAAATGCTGGAAAGCTGATGTGGCTACAAAAACCTTTGACTCGTGATCAGCCTGGATTGCTTTTACATTAGTCACCCAACCTCAGAATATGGTTCTGCAAGGGCTGGTCTTTCTGATTACCCTCATTAGGGTTTATTGTTTCTCAGGTTTCATGCAGCTGGACTGTCATTACAGAAAATGACAATGCATCTGTTGGAAGCATCCCCTGGAGGTGGACAGTGATTCATTTTGAATGCTGTGATAAAATTGTACAAATATTTTGGTTACTAGATGATCAGGATGCTAATGTGGTGACTACACTTACAGAACTCTCTAATGTGGTATAAGAAAACCCAGCATATATTTGTGATCATGCTTTCACTGCATAATAAGCATGTCTGCATCAGAACAGTAAAACAGGTCCATAGAACCAAATCACTGTAAGATGGCTAAAATAAAACCAGAAATACAAGATCCTAATTTAAGGGTCCCGATTTACTGAGAGACATGATCACCCTTGCTAATATCTAACAGAAAATATCACTTCTAGTGCTTAATTCAAATCCAAACATACTCAAATTCTATGCCTTCAGACTTCAGATTTCAGTATACACAATGAGGTTTGAATTCTGAAACCTGTTTAGATCCAGGTTTTGGATTTAGATTCCAGTCCATCTTGACTTACTATCAACTTCATACCTACTTTTCTCTGCACAGACCCCAAGAATATATTTTCTTTAATGTCAGAACATTTCAATCTTATTTCAACAGCTTCTAGCTGCTGAAATCTGCAGGGCTGAATTTTAAACTTCATTTTAATTTCTATAGATATATAAGCAGTTCTCCTACTATTTTTAAAATACAACTATAATCTATTTCTCACTTTCAAATAGATTTCCTGGAGGTGAAGTGGGCTTTGGCATTGAAGTGACTACAATCCAGAAACCAAAAGTTTTATTAAATGCTGTTTTACATTTTTCTCCACATCTGGGGCAGAGACATTATGAACAAAACCTTTAATCTTAGTGACTGATATGCCAATTTATACCTTCTTTGGCTTTGATCTTTCAGTCCTACCACAGAGCAAATTTGGCCGCATATTTAAAACTTGGAAAATCCCATGGTTATAACGTCTGCTTTTTCTCACTTCCCATTCTGAAGTAGTTGTATTTTTTGTGGTTCTTTTGAGAAGTGTAGCCCAGCATCTCCTCTTGAACTTTCTTTTCTCTGTGTATTTAGACAACTACTTCAAGACTTTTCTTTTTGCTACATTGCAGCCATTCACATGGTAGAGATTTCAGTAAATTCAAAAAACTCAAGTGTGCATTCAAAGAAATTACTAGTGTGCCTGACTTTTAAGTACTTGCTAAAGTCTCATTAAGCTCATGCCTGAAGTAAAATCCATCTAGGTATTTTGCTGAACAGAGCCCTTTTGGATCTGATCCAAAGCACATTGCAGCCAGTCAAAAATTCCCATTGACTTCAGTGGGCTCCCGGCCTATTCCTGGGAGGTATTGTGTGTGTGAAGTTCAGCACTTGTCCTGCCAAACTTCAGTTCTTGCTCTGACTTGTGTTCTTTAGTTTTTTTACACTGTGTCCTCTCAACAGAAAAATATAAAAATTTAAGGCCTCCCTGAAAGGCCAGAAGAGTTTTTTACTATTGCTTTAAAAGCACTCTGGTCAAAACTGAATCATTTCGAAACCATTCATTTCCTCCTATGAGAAACATAAAAGTAAATAGTTTAGGTCTAATATATAATTTTAGGTCTGATAAATGCCATTGCAACTTTATAATTTTGAGGTTAGATCAGTATTTTTATACAAGTATTCAGGATATTCATTACAAATACTATATGCATGTATAAACACAGAATGCAAACACACATTATTGTACATAATCACAGTATTGTAGTGGTCTAAATACTTAACAAAATGTTTTTGTTTTTCAGAATTACAACTTTAATAATTTTATATTCTGTTGGAAATTTTGAAATGCAAATATTGTCATCTCAGATTAAAATCAAATTTCTAAATATTCAATTTTCCATAGATATAAAATTCCCTTTTTTCTATTGATATCTTCTAGGGTACTTCAGATGATATAGCTTTCTATACTTACTTCTCCCTCCAGCTTTTTACCAGCAAACATGGACATCCACTTTTCAACATGCTCCTTTCTTCATTGTGTACACAACCAGCAGCAGAACACAAAAGTCAACTTGCACAAATAAATCTTCCAAGTGCACAATGCATCAGACATTCATCTTAAATGGAAGATCAGAGTTAATTATAGCATAGCTCAGACTTTGAGTTTTATATGAGCACCATTGTGTTAATTAGTAAGTACAAGTACACACGGCACTTTCACCTTGGCTTCACTGTTTGGAGCAACTTAGTAACACCAATAAATTCCTTCTAAAATAGTTCTTGCAGATAAATAAATGTGCTTTGTATACAATGTGACAACCTAAGCTAAATACAGCAGAGGAGAGCTCTGGTTTCTGGGAACTGTGGTAGTTTTGTGGCAGCTTCATTGAATATAAAAACTGGAGCTAAAATCTTAGGAAGTTCTGAAATCTAATTGGTCCAGTGCAACTAGAGAATCAATCAGTTGAATATGAAATTGAGTAACAGGAATTCAATTTAAAAAAGCATCTGTGGTATTAAAATAAAACATTCAATTTCTTTTTTTGTGGTCTGTGAATTTTCAAAGAGCCTCTTTCCTGCTGTCTTCTCATTGAAGCTGTTGGAAGGGTACTTGATGTTTAGATGGCAGAGATGGGGAGCTCAAGAAGGTTTTGGAAGGAACCTGAGCTTCTCGAACAGCTTGGGTCATAACATACACATGCCAGTGGGATCAGCACAAAATTTAACCACAAATTTATCACTTGGAGTGGTTGAGGTCACTTGATCTGTTCAGCCTGGAGAAGAGGAGGCTGAGGGGAGACCTCATTGCAGTTACAACTTCCTCAGGAGGGGAAGAGGAGGGGCAGGCATTGATTGCTTTTCTGTGGTGATCAGTGACAGAACCAGAGGGAATGGCCTGAAGTTCTGTCAGGGGAGGTTTTGGCTGGGTATTAGAAAGAGGTTCTTCACCCAGAGGGTGGTTGGATACTGGAACAGACGTCCTCTAGAAGTCGTCACAAGACCAAGCCTGAGTTTGAGAAGTGTTTGGACAATACTCTCCAGCACACGATGTGACTCTTGGGAATGAGGGAAGGCCAGGATTTGGACACGATGATCCTTGTGGGTCCCTTCCAAATCACCATATTCTGTGATTCCACAGCTACTAGCCATCAGAGTACATGGCATGGCATGTCCTTCAGATCCAGGCAGAGATTGACCATATGGACTAAGGGACCTGTAGGCCCTGTAACCATTCAGGAAGAAGGAAGGCACAGCTAAAGCCATTGCCCATAGCTGCCTTAGCCTTGCTGCTCCCAAGGCTACACCAAAACCTCAGCTGCCTGGGGAAAAGGGAATTGCCCTTGCAGGGCACATGCCTGTGGCAGCCAGTATTAGCTGCTAGGGCAGTCCTGGATTGTTACAGATCTTGGCATCCAAACACTGCTTCCCCTAAAATACCTTGACTCACTGGAGTGGATGGACCACCCTCACAAGGGAAGGACTCAAATATTTACCAGTTGTTTGTATGAGAAGTCTTTCTTACATGTTTACAAATGCAGATGTGAAGGACTGTATTTTGAGTGACAGATGAGTTATGAATTGTTTTCCACACCTGGAGTAAAGCATTGTGGCAGAAAAAAAATAGAAAAAGAAGGCAGAAAGAAATAAAGAAAAAAAGGAAGAAAAGTAGTGACAAAAAACAAAGTCTCTATTTGCACAGTGAACTGTAGGTGAAAGATGAAGGTACTGAATTTCCCTTCAAAGGCATTTATGTCTCTCTTTCTGTGCCTGCATAGTCTCTGTACTCTCTTTAGATTGGTCTCTTACCATAACAAGGATTCAAAGTGTGTTTGTCCTGTAAAGAGAAAAATGAAAATCATTGTTAGTCAACTTGTTCAAAGATTTTTTCTCCTTCATCTCTCTGCCTGCATGTTTATACACAGTAGTGGCTCTTCCAAGTTGAAGAAAAAATCAGAGAAAAATTTAATTTGAAAAATCACCTGTTGACACTACTTTGAACTTGCCCTCTCCCACCACTAAAATCGGTGGTGATTTAATCAATTCTTGCAGTGTTGTGCACAACCTGATTGTTGTTTTGCAAAGACCTTGCTCTCCAAGGACCTTTTTCTTGAATTGTTACTAGCCATAGCAAAACTTCCTTCACCTTCATTCACAAAAGTATTCAAATATATATTATTTTTCTTTTTTTTACCATATGAAACAGTGCTTGCTAAGATAAACACAGATAAATTACAGAGGTTATTAGAGCATGTAAGTTCAGTGACTTCTTTTACTCTATGACAAAAATAACAGATTATTGGGATCTTTGTTCCCCAAAGGAAAAGCGATCATGTTCTTTCCACCAAGATTACAAAGTAGCAAAAAAACAAAAACAAACAAACAAACAAAAAAAAAAAAAAAAAAAAAAAACCTCCAAGAACTCTCTCTCAGATCACTACAGTGGATCCTGTAGAAGAGTGAAAGGGAGATGCTGGTAAATAAGAGGAAAAAAATGTAGATAACTTTTTTATAGTATAATTGATAGAATTTTAAAAGAATCAATGGTCATGAGAGCTACAGAGTAAAGAGACTCTATACTTACAATAGGTCAGCAATGTCCACCTGCAGAGTATCACAGAAATATTACAAAGGGAGAAGTGCCAAAAACTGCTGAGTCTTCAAGTACAGAGAGAAAACTAATAGGAGAAAGCAGAAGAAGCCTCCACTCCTCTTAAGTTTAGCTAGTGCTTCTAAATCCTCTCACTGACTGTTTCTCTAGTGGTTCTCTGGCAACCTACCCCTCCCATAGACAAGTTAAACTAATAGACAGTATTTTATACTACTGTAATTTACATGATTCCTCTCCATCATGTCAGGATAATCCGAAACATTTTCTTTCTTAGTGGAGCATTAGCTTGTGTTGTACAGATATCCACGTATAAAGGCAGCTTTCCAAAACACGCTGTTGGAATAGCATTGTACACAGAGGTTTAATAAATCTCTATACTTTTGGATAATTTAATAGAGTTTGTATTATTACAAATACATGAAAACATAAGCTTTTAAGCTTTGCATCTTACCAGTATTATTTCTCCCCCTGCTTTATCAGCAGCTATACTAATGTTTACCCCAGAGCAGACACATTCACATTTTTCTCCCTCAGACAACACTGCCTGGCCAGACTAGGATGCTTGGCTGCAAGTCAAGAACTCCCCTGGACTCTCACAAACAGGGGAGGTGGGAGTAAGAGTGGGCTACATGGGTAACTAGCACATGTCTGACTTTGGAACAGCAGTTAATAATGAACATTATAGATATCTTGTCCAGGACAAAGCTGTGCCATTTCCAGTTTGGCTTTCCAAAACTGAAGTGAATTAGGCTGTCGTTCTATAATGCACGCTATTTCTTTATCTGCTCCATTACTGGCCTGGGTACTTGAAGCTCAAGCTAGATGCAACTGCTTCAGACTGAACTGAAGCTTCGTTTTAGACTGAGGCCTTTTTTTTAAACCTTCTATGTTATTTTTCCCCTCTTTAAGAGTAGAGCATGCATTTAAGAATATCTACAGAAAACTTCAGGCTCTAAAATCTTAAAAATAGAACTGGTCTCCTAAAAATAATGTATAATAGTAAAGAAACTGCCAAACACTGTGTAATAAGAAATAAACAAAAATAAAAATATTTTCTCTTCCTAACTTTCTAATCCCTGCATCAAGCCCCCAGAATCTCCTGTGAGCTGTTCTGATTATGCTCTTAGACAATTGCTTTAAAACTAAGGAAATTGAGGGTACTAATTTTGGGAAAAATTGGTTTGTTTTTTCCTCAAGGTGGAAAAATATCTTACTAAACATAAAGTCATGACAGAGTAGTGACATCTGTGATTGCCTGGGTTATCAATGATAGCAGGAATGGTGCCTCATCGTCTGGCTGTACTTCACTGTACAAAAAGACTGGGCCCACTGCAATAGCTATATGTAATGGGACTATATACACCACCACTTATCTTCCATAATGAAATCAACTTATCAAATGCACCTTTTAGTTCAAGAGTGGAATTTGCCAAGTACCTATTCTACAGTTCTATTCATCTAATCTTCTAAAATAGCATCACTTCTGCACACTTTGTGCAGATAATGAGTATTATGAGCAGTTGCAATCATTTTAATGCCAACTAATTTACACACAGGAGAAGTTTGGAATATTTCCCTAAAAGAAAATTATGAGAACTAGAAATATTGTAATTTAATTCCAGAGGGGAAAAAAAATCAAACCACACTGTGATTTCATTTCTCTTAGATCTTTGTTAACCACATCAGGAAGAGAAAAAGGAGCTCTCTTCTTTTCATTACTGTGTTTCGGCTTGATACAATGGCTCAAGGAACATGCTCTCCCTTTAGTTATTCAGTAACTTCTTATGACGATTCCAATTGTACACTCTGTAAGTAACTCATGTTTCTTATTTGTAAAAGATAAAGCTGTTCAATAAAGATTAGGGACTTCGTGGGAGTATTATAAATAGAGACAGGCAAGTACTAAAACACTTCACACCCACTTGTATCTGCATAGTGATAAAACAATGGAGAAAATCAACATGGTAACAGGGTAAGGCATCTACTACTTTCAAATACCAGGTGAGAGAAATCTTGGGGAACCACCCATGAATAAATAGTCCAGATTTTTTGGAAGGGCATGGTTGATTATTTGGGAGTTCCAGATTTTCTTATGGAAAACATGCTCAAGCATCTTGCCTATATGCAGGTGCTCCAGTTGAACAAACTTTCATTTTCATTTTTTTTCTTTAATTTCTTTATAGCTTTAATGATCATTTTAGCACCACAATTTTCCTTACTAAATCATGGGAAGCTACGTATGTAGATTGGTCCTTCTGTCCTCTGAAATCTGGAAGAATTTTTACAAACTAAGTTAGAAAGGACAGGGGGACACATGGAATCTGTGTTGGTTTCTAAGACTTCTGATATAAAACTCAGCAGTTTCTGCAGATATTTTGCTCTGAGGCTTAAATGTTGATAGATGCCAGAAGTCAAGACAGAGTACAGAGGGAGAAGAACCTATGGAGCTTTCAAGTGGAAAGAGTTTGAAAGAATCCCCAAAATTGTTAGTTCCTGGATTTTAAATAGACGTTATTACTCTGATGGATATGGCTGTGTCACTTCTGAACAGCTTCTAGTGCCCAAATTTGGCTGTGTGGAGATGCATGAGGACTCAAGAAAGTCTTACTTAGCTTCAGTTTCTAATATTGCTGCACTTTCCCTGCAACAAAAATGAAAGGCTTAGAAAATAATTTTCTCTTCAGGATAAAAAGAGGGAATTTAAAATATTGTGGTTTCTCCTATGCCTATCCTAGCTCTGAATTAACTCAGTACTAGGATATCTATGCACAGGCCAGCACAAAGGAAAAGCACAGAACAGCAATGATTGCTCAGCAGTCAGCACTGTACAGGAGGCAGGGATTTTCCAGGTCATTTTTATCCAGTTCATCACT
>JAOXXN010000395.1:75251400-75268913 GCA_026770055.1 Myrmophylax atrothorax
ATTAAACAGCTAATTTTTTTATTTGTGTTGTATCTCTCTCCATCTTTTCCACCACTACTCATTTAGACTTCTCTAAAGACTGTTCAAAATACCAAGACATCTTAGGCAGCCTTTTATTAAGTCTGGCAATAGTCTCCAAAAGTAGAGAAATAAGATCTGCGTATTTCCTGATCTGGACGAAACCCCATAGGTATGCATCAATGAAGATTGCCATGTGGAGCCTTTGACACTCCAGTGTCACATTAGGGTAATAAGATAACAAGTATTCTCAGTGTGTCACAGAGGGTTGAGAGGAAAGAAGCAGAGTTTGCTTTATGGTTTCAGTGGTGCAAGATGACAGAGGGAACTGCAGAATAAAACCAATCTCTGCTAGAGAGTATCACCTCATGTCCCAACAGGACAATGGTTTACTTAAAAAGATCCACTTTAAAAACATGAAGAGTTCCTAATAATCCCAAAGTAAGAGCTATGCCAGGCAATAAGCAGTAGTGTGTCACATGTTAAGCTGTTAGATATGTCACCTTGTATTCAAGCCTCCCAAGCCTAGATTGGTTGCCTAAATTTCTTTCTGACATCTTCACTGACTGTATTTTCTCTTTTCTTTTCCTTGTTTTGGTGCAGGTTATATTGGGATGTCTGATCAGCTCTGCTAGAGGGAAGGTTATGTAAGACCAGAGGCTAACAAGTCCATTTGGCAAGATATGGAATGAGCAGCTAGTGTAATCCATGAATTGCACTAAGAGATTTATGTTTCAGACCAGGAAAGGCAGAAATCCAATTTAATAATTACTCAGCCAGAAGCATTCCAAGATAGTAGCTACTCAAAAAGGAGAAGAATAAACATCGCAGCAGGAATAAAACTAGAAATCAGGAAAGATAATCAGATGCATATCTTCTTTCAATAGAATAGCTGGGTTTACTTTTCTATTTAAGTATTAGTAGGAAATCTGACTGTAAGAATTATCAAATTAAAAAAAAAAAAACAAAACGAAACAACAACTTTGTATGGATAGCTGTGGGTTTGGATGTAGTCCCTTTTCCACTCCCTCACCTTAGCACTGGCTTCCATTTTATGTCAATGAATTTAATTAATTCCTAATACACCCACAATTCAATTTCTGCAGTTCAGAATCCATATCAATTTCCTTCAATTACATAGCTCTTGATGTAGACAGACCTCCATCAAGGCTGTATGTATGCCAAATTGCAATTTTGGTCAACTCAAACCATATAACAGAAAAGAGCTCACTTTGCAATGCCCACATGCTGTACAGAAAGCTATTTATAGAGAACTCCTACAGTCACTCCTTCAGTTCAAGAAGCTTTCAGCCCATGGCTATTTGAAAAATTATTTGTTCTAATCGAAGAAGGCAGGCAGACTTCAATATAAAGTATAACTGAGCTATTTCAGGATTTAAATGAGGGAAGTCTATCAAAGCAATGGAGACTTGAGAAATATGGAAAAATGGTTTTAATTTTTCAAGACAGAGACACTTTCTTGTACCACTAGAAAGGTTCTGGCAGCTCATTCAGCTCATTTCAGTAGTAGCCCATGTTTCAAACCAGCATCGGTGTTCCATTTTGTTCCCCCCATATTAGCATGTATGTGGAAGCCATCCATGGTCCAGGAAGTCCATGTTTTAGGAGTAAGAGGATATAAATTAATTTTAATGCCATTAAGAGAACACAGCTGCCAAGACACTCAACAGTAACTGGCTTTTCTGGAAGGCTTTTTTAATCAGTTCTCCTGGCTAGTGAGGTAGCAATGGTCAGACTAGGCAACACCTCAGTTAGCTGGGGTTTTTCCCTTCCTATTCTAGCAGGTGAGCTGGTGGGGCAGGGCCCCTGCATTCCCCTGCAAGATCTCAAGAAATGAGAACTGAGCAAATGCCTCTGCCCTGCTGCTTCAGCTTTGGCTCCCAGTGTTTGGCAATTCATTTACTTGGGCACTGAGGAGAGAGAGCTGCACTTCATTAACTATAAAATGTTGGCTGTCACAAGCCAAGAGGCATTTAGCTCTGCAGAAATCATGTTCACAGTTCTGTTCACTGCAGTTTTCTGGGTAATCCGCCCCACACGCACAAGCTGAGCACTAACTTCACACATCCTGAACAAGGGGGCTGGTTTTAAATATGATTCAAGTGCAGAAAAGTCTCATATCCATATTTGGAAATATTACATTCAAAGGTCTAATGCTATCTCAGAAAATGCTAAGTGAGCCAGTATCAAGAAATATGTCACAAGAGACACCTAACTCTTTCAAGAATATTTGCAACACTAAACAGTCATTTAAGTTTCTTACCTACCACAATCTCTTACTCCCGGTATTTGTTCTATTTTTAATCATAGTAACCGGTAAGCAATACCACAGTTAAACTTATTTTTCCGTAAGTCTAAAGAACCAACCACATATTCCTAAAATCACGACATGCTCATGCAGAGAAGGAGTCATCTTCCCAAGTTGAAATAGCCATCCTAGAGCACTGAGACAACATCTTTTGGTTTAAGCTTCTGGGAGCTGTCATAGTATAAAAGTGCACCACGGTAAAAATGACAGATGAGATCTTCCCTTCCAAAGCCCAAATGCAGACATGTATTGCTGCACTAAAACTGTAACAAACTACAAAATCATGAGACTATGTCTCTGGCTCTCTATTTCCAGGAGTCCACAGCAGCCTGGGGTCAGAGGGGGCAAGAGCCCAAAACCTATTCAATCTCTTCCAGTTGCTGTTCCATCACGCAGAATCACAGGCTATTCTGAGTTGGAAGGGACCCACAAGGATCATCAAATCCAACTCTTAAGTCAATGGCCCATACAGGGGATTGAACCCATGACCTTGGCATTATTACAACTCAGTCGTAACCAACTGAGTCTCATTTGCAGTCCAACTTCCCCCCTCACAAAATGGGATAATATCACTTTTGATCCTCAGAAAAGCTCTGTCTGATACCAACAGGTGCTATAAAGCCTTGGAGATATTTCTCCTTGCTTTAAAAAGCGAGCTTGTTCCATATGACTCCTTCACCCCAAATCTCTATTAGAGAAGGCTGGGTTTTTGCATATTGGCATTGTACTGAATTGCTGCCTCTGAAGTTTGCCACTTTATAGCACTTATCAGAAGAGCATAATTAGCAGGTCACTCATGGTGATTTTACAGTATTGTGCTAATACTGTAATAGACATTTGTAAAGCATCTCTGAACGTTTTCAGATATTGATGAAAACTCCTTCTGGAATCATGCTCCTTCACATTTATGCCTTAGGCTGAGAACATCTGTACATGGCCATTGTGATTTATAGCTTCAAATACGCACATTTCACCCAGTTTTGGTTCACTTGCTGAGGATTTGTTTCTCAAGTTAAGACAGCTCAGGTGTATCTAGCAGGATGAAGATAAAGTTACAGCTTGGCAGCCCTCTTAGTGCTTTATTGAAGACAGATGTAAGAAAACAAAGTAATTTTGCTTGAACAGAACATTTTGAATGTTTGAAAAACAATGATAAACTTTTTAACCTGCTTTGACTTAGATTTTCAGGTTTTGGACTGATGCATTATGGTCATTGCTATATTTATTCTATGTTTTTATTCAAATTTGAACAGATTCAAGATGAAGCTCTGAACTGGCTCACTAAGTTTCCAAAAGCTTTTCAAAGATTCCCCAAGGTTGAAAATTCTGAGTTACATTTTTCACATACTAAAGAAACTGCCTTTCCTACCTACAGATCTGAGCTGCAGCAATTACATTATTACAGTAACAGAAAGTAATGAAAATCAGAAGTGTCTTCCTTTAAAGTGCAATTAAGCATCAAGTAGACATAGCAACACAGCACTACTGGAGATGGGCTCAACAGAACAATATACAAAAGGATCATCTGTGGGGAATAGCAGGAATTAGGGATTTGAAGGGTGTCAAATCTAGGTAAATTCCTCTCAGTAGAGGCATTTTCACACTCTACTCAAACTAGTTTCTATTCTGGAACTTCAGAAGCCTTGTTAAGCAAATTAAGATCAGCATTACAAATTTGGCCAGGCCAACATCACGGGAATGAAGAGCAGCCACACAACTCTCAGTTCTCAGCACCCACACCAAGGGCCAAGTGGCTACAAAGGACTGCACGGTGGGCTCAGAGTCACCAACTGAATTTCTGAAGCGCTAACTTTGCACATTTTGATTTAATTGTTGGGGGTTTTTTCATTATAAGTAGATGATGTGGCACTGAAGGGCATGCCTTAGTGCTGGACTTTGCAGTGATGGGTTTATGGTTGGACTTCATGATCTTAGAGGTCTTTTCCAACTTAAATATTTCTATGAATCTGCATTGTTGCAGAAAATTCTCCCTCCATGCAGGGTACTTTGTAACATTTACATTACATGAACACAATGCTTTTGAAAAACATCTCACATCAGTGTCTGTTGAGCAGGTTCAAAACCTATTTTGTAATTACTGCTACAAAAATAAGTTTATCTTAAAAGTAAAAAAAAGGTTTGGGGATGAATTTAAAAAATAGACATAATTTTCATGTAAAAAGTTCAAAAGTTACAGAGGAAGAAAAAAAGTTTAAGAGGCTCTTTTTCCTATTAAAGTAGAAGAAAACTACTTTCATTATCATATTTGTCAGACACCAGTCAGGAAAAGCTTTATGTGTGCCAAAAAAGTCTTAGATACTATCCTGAGAAAGAATAGAGGTTACAGTAAATAAATAATACAGGATCATAACCATATGACACTCAGTTTCAAATTAATTTCATTTCTATGAACTCTTGTATTTGTAAGTTGCCAGCTCATAATTTTATCACAGAGTATTTGTATTTTTTTTGAAAGCATCAGCTCTAACACTTTTTCCAAAAATAATCTAGTCTTCATTTCTAATCCTCAATTTAGCAAGTAAAGTCCTGAAAGAGTCCTCAACCCAGAAGGCATTTTTTGTCTCATGGTTTCTTACAACATCATTCATTTTAAATGCTCATGGTTAGGAACACTGAGTAGTTACAAGGAGACAAATCTATCTGAAACATTCATTTAATGCCAACTTATTGTCAATTTATTGTGAATTTATTTCAGTCATTCATACCTGCTAGCCTGGTATTCAAATAAGTTCACGAAACCCAAGAGTCCCTTAAAATTATTTTAAAATATGTGTTTGTCTTTAGTATGCTTTGTTCTGACAAATTAATCTTACATATTCAGGAGTCAATATATCTAGCACCATTTGAAATAAACCTGATAAAGGACTGTACAACAAGACCACAGGGAAGACAGAAGAATTCTGGATGGAAAGAAGAAAACTGAGTCTCTGGTAACTAGTATGTCAGGAGTACAGAGATGGGAATCTGTCAAAGTCAGTAGAGGAAGAGAAAGGAGACATCCTCACAACCTACACAAAAAAATCAAACTTTGCTTCAAAAAATTAAATCAATCAAAATTAAAAAGTCAAGAACAATTTTGTCATCTACAAGCTAGCTACAGTGCACCACTGCAAGATGACCTATGCCATTAGCTCTTCAACTACTGAGCATCTGGAGTGTTCTCACATAAATTCTTTTGCTCATTTGCACATAACTGATATTTTTATTTTTGGTGCTCTTGAGTGGTTTTCCAGCTGGAGCACTATAACAATCACTGGATTTTCTTTACGTTATTTATAGCATACAATTAATCCACAAATGAAAACATGGGAATTTTAAATTGGCTGCCTATTATGCCATTTTAACTATTTTGCCTGGATATTTTTGACCATCTTTTGTTCGTATTTCATTCCCATTTTTAGCAACTGACAACTAACTATTTGTGATCAGACAAGACTAAAAGAAGAGCAGTTCTAAAAGTTGTTCAGAGTGATGTGGTAATTTCAGATACAAATCAGCGTGCAATTTCCGTATTGCTGAGGAGATGGGGGCTTCCTTAATTCTTTTTTAAGTTTCAAATTTTATTTTCATGAGCTACATCTTCAAAAATCACTCGAATGCTTTTGAGAGTTTTTCCTCATAATTTTTCCCTTAAAGAAAACCCTAGAGAACAGTGCAAAGCAAGAACTCAGTCTTTACCAAATGCCATCCTCATGAAGAATAATTTTGCACTTTGACTCAAAGAACTACAAAGTAATGCTTAGAAATGCTAAACAAAAGTTAATCTGCAATGACTGTCTGTATTCAGTACTCAAATGAGTATCAAAATACTAAGTTTTATATTTAGGGGAGTGGAATTTAGCTGGGATCTTTGATCACATCTCCAGCATTTGCCAGTACAATTCTCTTTCAATAAAAAACCAAAGAGACAAAAAGACTCCAGCACTGTTTGCTAGTTCTATGAATGAAGTCAAAAGCTGGAGCACAGAATAATGAACCAGAGGCCTTGAAGCTAGGCTTTGTTGAACCTCACAATTCAACATTTTTTTTCAAAAATCAAGTATTTCATATGCAGCCCAACCATATGACATCTACAGTTACTCAAATATGATTCCCAGGTGCCAGAAATATGTTCATACCAGCAAGCAGCAACTGGAAGACATTAACATCAGTGGTAAACCTGGATGGATATCAATATCTGCAAGCTAATAGCCAGAGAAAAGAAATATTATAGTTGTACATGGCCACCTGCCTATACAGACTGAAAGCAATTAACTCTCTTCTCAGCTGAGCATCAACCTCCTCAGACTGCTTTAATGACTTTGAAACAGTGTTTAGACAATTATTGAAAGCATATCCTTTACATTTGCAAGGTACACCACCATTACTCCTCAGTAAATTGCTGAGATTTACAGCCTCCTGTTGACTAGCACTTCAGCACAATGCTGGGGAGCAGAATGCACCACTGCGCCTATGAAGACTCGGTGCATGGGATTAAGCATATGGAACAAAAGTCTTAATGCTCAGCTGCAAAAACATTCAACAATTAATTAAATATTTAACTACAGCAGGATGAAATTAGAAGCCGGAGTTTCCATTAGCCCTCTGTAACTCTACCTTGGACTAATGTCTAAGAAAATATAAAGCCCTGTCTTCCCTCATGTGACATGATCAAGCATTTGATGACTTTATTAATAAATTGACAGGAGAAGAGAGCAACAAGAGAGCAACTTTGTGCACGTACACATTTTTGTGTTAAAAAAGAAAAACATTAGAGCATGATTACAATTAAATTTTCCAGGAAACAAAGTCTGGAGTTTGCAATGAGGTAATAAGATCTGAGAAAATGGAGTTCTTACTCCTTTCCTTGGTACTAGAAAGGTACAGGGAAAAAAAAGTCACCACTCTACATTCCCACTCAGATGTGAGGACTTTCTTAAGCCTGTTGATCTGTCCTCATTTTGCATCATTATTCACAGAAAATATGAATGCAGCACAGAGCTGTTTATTTTCCCTTTAACACCCCACCTAGAAAGATCAGAAATCTCACAGCTCTGAAAGGATCCATGTTCCACTGCTGATCTTACTCAGGTTTGAGAGACGACCAGAACTCAAGGACGCTCTGTGGATTTATAGGCATCATAGGCTAAACAACAAATTGCAGCCTGAAACAATGATATCCACATGAAGACACTTCCATAGTCTTATTGTATGGACATTTCCAAGCTGCATTTCTTGGAGTATGATATTGCTGGGAGGTTTCTATAGTACTAAGACACATTTCTATCAGATACTAGCATAAATTTGGTGCAATAGGTTGATGGAAGTTATTATTTCTATCCATCTAAAACCTCTTGACGTGTACACTTTCAACTCTACTTTAAATGCACAAAGAAAATAATATGTATGCAATCTTACCACTTTTTTTTCTCCTGAGAATCTACAGGACTTTGGATCTCAGCTGGAACTAGATATTTGGTGCCATGGGGTCACAGCGCATAGTAGACCTAGAAGCCTTAACAACCTATACTTCGTATTGCATTCCATGCAAATGGACATAAAAATTGTTATATAATTCTTTCCAGGCTGTGCTTTAATTCTTTCCTACAGCAGTGTTTTTTATTGAGGCATTGGGGTACTATTCTGGACATTACACAGTTGCCAAGAAAATCTCTTATGTAGAATCTGCAACTTGAACTGAGAGAGGAAAGTAAAATCACAGATTTAAACTAAGACTAGCCAGAACATAAGGTACTGAAGCATGAGTTATTAATGTAATTCAGAAAATAAGTAATCTGCCATTGTCCATACTGAGGGTGGTCTAATAGGAAATGTTTAACAAACAATGCCAGGATAAGGTTACTAAATTGGTCCTTATGCTTTTCTGATTATTCAAATCTTGTGTATTTGACAAGCGGTTGATATCTTTGCAGCCCCCAGAATTATTAGTCATTTTAGGATGCCACTGATTATTTCTGAGGTCAGTTTGTGTAAATGTTACAGAGTGAAACTGCTTTTATGTCTGACAGAGTTTGCAAGAGAAGGGGAAAGGACAAAAGGGTAACCCTTTCCCTACAGAACATTTCTGAAGAAAGGATGTCTCTTACCTGCTTCTACAGTGGATATTGGAAAATGGCAGGTCACCTCTCTCCCGCTGTCTTTCCTCTGTTTTTTACCATGTTCCTCACTGCAGGAATATCCAGTAAGTTCTCCTAGTGTGCAAGGGAGTGTGGACCATCACATAGAGAAGGCAAGACATCTTCTGTTCTAACCAAGAACTCAAACCAACTTGTGTACAGGGTCAGTATGGTTCATATTGCTCTCTTTTGCCAAAAGGGAGCACCTCAGCTCCAAGTTGTTCTATGCACATTCAGCATAGGATGTGTATCATTTTTCTTTTCATGGCAAAAGTTAGCATCATTTTCCTGCTTCCTCTGCACTGGCATGTAGCAAAAGACCCCATGGAGAAGCTGAAGACACAAGAAGAAAGTACACATTTTTACACTATGAGGGAGGAGAGGAGAGGGACAAAAGAGAGAATAGAATGCTGTACAAAAATATATATAAGAAATCTATCCTTCACATGTACAAAAAAAGCAAGAATATGCTACTACAAGACCAGCCTTCTACTCTTTTTCCGTGGGGTCTTTGCAAACAAAGTAATCCCTACACCCCAAGCTGGAAGTGATTTCTGGGCATATTTTCTGTTGGATAATAAACAGGATAATAAACAACAGTCTTCTGTTCTGCACCATCCCCTTATGCTATATGTCACATTTTGGTTCATACACTACCTTTCATAAATAACCCTTGCCCTTTACTTACAATGCTCCTTCACTTTTATGAAACACAGCTGTCAGAGACTTCAGTAACTAAGAAATTCCCAAATTCTCTCAGTCTCAGGCATTCTTCTGTCTATTACACTGCTTACAACATTAGAAGGCTATTATGTGAAACAAGGCTGCCTTAAGAATATAGCTGCCACTATCTATTGACACAGGACACTTTAAAATCAGAATGTAGTAAGAGGCAGAGTTCAAGGATTTTGCACTCAGTCCAGCTGGAGAACATACAAACATCTTACAACTGTCTCATTAAATGAGTTCAGGGAAAGGGCATTGCTAAAAATGAAGAACAAATGTCTTGATTTACAGATCTACACAGCATTTGCTGCAGCACATTAAACAGTAACAGAAGACATTTTTAATTCAGCCTCTTTCACTGAGAAACACATAAAGACATCGCATCAGTGCTGCTAAGGAAGAACCCAGGAAGAACACATACAGCTTAAATCACTTGTGCTACCTTTTACTGAAAGCCCATACCAGTAGAAAGTAATGATGACAGAAGGGTGATGTACACAATATTGCTACAGTTACTTAAATCAGGATCTTCAATTATTGCCCTTCCTTTCTGACCACTGCCCTATCCAGCAGTCAGGAGATGCTCTCAACAACCACTGAGTTGCCCAATACACTGTATGTCACCAAGTTTAAGGGACTCAAATTAATGCCTGTAAGAAATAGGGTAGAAGATCAGAGATTGCACATTCATATTTCCCCACTAGGGACATGCTGATACAAATCAGAACACTGATTTTACCAGTTTACCAGTAACAATCAACTGATCCATAGCAATCATACTGCTTGTTGAATAAAGGTAGTTTATTGTGGGTTTTTCCTACTATATGCACATACCTCTATGAAACAGCTCTGTGTCAGGGCAATTTCTTCTGAACTGCTATTCCACCCTTTCTAAAAATGCCTAAGCAACTTCCTGCACATGTTTTATTCCTCTGTTACTGCAAAAGGCCATGCAGCACAGAGCACACAGCTCAGATCCCACTTGGATGGATGTGAAACATTGTCAGATGTATCTGCCATGGGGAAACCATGTCAATATATCTACAGCTGATTCAAAAGTGAGCTGCTTTGATTTGACATTTTGGGAGAGGGGCAGCAGCTCACTTCTCTTAGGCACAGCATTAGTTAACTTTCTGCAGCTAAGTAGACAATCAGAAAAAGACTCACAGGATTATAAGGATCATGTATCCATGGTGATTTTAATAAGAAATCTTACTTGCAGTAGAATAGATGGAAGCAAGAAACAGAATCAGGCTTCACGGGTGATTTATTTTAGTTCATCTCCCAGGAAGTAGAATGTTACTGGTTTGATTTGAAGCCAAAAATTATAAGCCTGGATCAAATTCTTGAGGTTCAAACTCAACTATATTCTGCTCTCAGAAACTAGGACACTGTGGCTGTCTTTATCTTGAATATACCAGTTCTCTTTGATAAATTGCTTATAATGTCCTAAGCCAGGTTTTGACAGAGTCATGCTGTGAACATTATTTTCATCAACATAAGTATCTTACTTCAACTGTCCTATTCCTTGTCTTGTAGCTTTCTGAAAGAGCAATGTTTATGGTACTTCTGTTCTTTCCCAAGGCCACCAACATTTAATAGTGCTCAGGCGAAGCAGCCTAAAATATATATATCTAATTTTGTCAATCTTTCAGCCAAGAAAGAGCAGGAATTTTTCAGAATATATCAGGATGTTGTATAGAAAAAGAGCAGTAAACAGTTACAAGTTTCATTGGAATCTATATTTAAATGATATTATTATTATTCCTTGCAGCTGATTGCTACATTTTCTGAAACACAGCAAATTCATTCTTACTGTTTATTTTAACAAGCTATTCTACCAAGCATTTTTAAATTGCTCACCATCACCACCGTATTTTGTGAAATCCAGCAAAACCAGAGCATCTGGACTTGCAACATGCACGGGATTCTGTGATTTAGCTGTCCAGTTGCATGTGTGCCCTGAGCAGTGAAGCTCTTTGTGATGATATTCTATGACCATTTGGATTCCCCTATTGTCTCCAGCTATATTTTATTCAGTGTCCTTGCTCTTTCTCCTACGTAGAATTTGATAGAAAGACTTGCAAGAATATAGAGAAAAGAGACATTTTTGCCTTGAGACTGACTCTGTAGGAGGGAGAAGCCATGGTTAGAGTTTTAGGCTTGAATGAGCTAAGACCGGAATGGAAATTATGTTGGGACTTCTGAGAAAAGGCCTCGGACAAATGGCAAACCAGCAGTGAAATGTTTGCATTCCTTTTGCAAGGTCCAATAGCTCCGTTCCCATAGCTACTGTATGTTGAGATGGATGATGTAGCTACAGCAAGAGAGAGCCAACATCCATGCTCACTGAAAAATTCCTAAGTCATTACTTAATCCTTGTTTTACCTCCCTCCAAACTTCTAAAAGAGGAAAAAAATAGGGTTATGTTGTTCTTTGAATGAATTAAAGTTTTCCTAAAGATCCACTGCAGACAACTGGAGCTATAATATGCTTCCCTGGCACAAATTGCCTCACCCCTCAATTCCCCTCGCCACACTGACTGGAGGCCATCGTTGTTTTGCTCAGAGCTGTCACTGCCTTACTTGATGAGGGGTGTTCGCAAGTCTGCAGTTCCTCCATGTCCCACTATACTCAAGAGCAGCACACAGTTGGTTATAAGCCAGTCCTTCCATAGGGTATACTCAGTTGTTTCTTATCTCCCACCACCCACTACAATTTTGAATAAATACTTCTACTGAGAAAATCTGCACATTTTCATAGAAATTATTTGCCTCTGCTTAACAGTGCTGGTTCCCCACATAATTAAAAGGGAAATATTACATCAAGCACTGAAAGTGTTGTTTAAAGGACAGAGTCTTTTAATCTTCAAGCATGTTGTTTGCCATGTGATTGCCAACTGGATAATGTCTGGCAAGCCAAGGGCATTTTTTGTTATATGTATGTACAGCAAAACAGAAAAGAGTTCAAAGTTTAACCCAGTATAATGATTTCTGCCTTAACACGCCAATTCAAGCCTCACCAAAATCAACGAGTTTTACTTATGAGGATTTGTATGGGGTCTTGAAGAGGAATAGACAGCACAAGCCTTGATTTCCTAAGGGTCTCACACAGAAATATGCTCTATCATTGCAAAATCCAAACATGAAAATACCAGCAAAAGCCAGCACCCTTAGCTCTACTTAATTTTGCTTCCATGTCCCATTTAAAACTTTTTTTCAAAGCTACATAATCTTAGTCAAGTAGTCAGTCTTTGCTAGAACTCTAGAAGGATTAACACTTAAGCCCTGACATAGCATAAATTAATCTGTAACTGTTGATTAGGAAAGCACTGAGGCAGTTTTATGTTAAAAAGTCAACATCAGACTATTCTCAATTGAAAAAAAACCCAACCACATTCTCAGTGCTCAGAAAAAATCTCACAAGAGTTCAGAAGGCAGCAGATCCTCAGTGTAAATATTTAAACTTTTAATAACAAGATGTTTAAGCAAACTCATAAATTCATGTGTGGCATAACCACCCAGCATCTGCACTGACTTTGCTAATTTGGGTTTGTGTGGACAGAAGGAAGGCTCAAGTAAATACTGCAGGGAATTTTTTTCCATACACTGTCTTTTTGTCAGATCAGAATAGCTAAGGCTTGCAGAGATATTCAGTTAATGTTGGGATAATTTTTTTTCTGTCTGAAAAAGTTCCACACCAGGTAGCACATATGCAAAGTTATTCCTTCAGTGAGTGCTGAAGTCAACAGTTTTCCATTTAAAAAAAAAAGTGCAAAAATAATACAAACACAGCGCAAGTTTCAGCTTTGTTAGAGGAGATGACCGCTCAGGTTCTGAGAAATGACCACTTCGTAGATTAGGTTGGTGTGCTTTCCCCACCTCTTCCCCAGCATTACAACATGTCTTTCCCACACCCTGGGGCATGGCTTCTGAAAGAGGAAAGTTTCACAACAAGGCGCGGGCAAAGCCAGCACACATACTACACACCAGCCTGGGATGACAGAAATTGTGCAGGAAGTGAAACTACTGTAAGTTCACAAGTTTTCTAATACACAGTTGAATATAGATACAATCCAGCTGAAAAGTGGAAGAGTAGAGCTGATAGGGTTCATGCAATGAAATGGGAGACAGAAAAGTGTGAATTTACTAATAATCTTTTTTTTCTTTTCCCCTAAAAAACTGTATAGGCTTTGGTCAATCTAATAAAGTGAGAGCCTAGTAGGTCACCAGGTCATCACTAACCCTGGTGGTGTAATGCCTTTGAAGTACTGCAGCAAAACGCATTTAAACATCTAAGGCTAGCTATCAGGTTGCACTTGTAGAATCCTCAATATCTACAAATTTGGGATGATTGTAGGCTCTGAACTAATGGCCAGCAGAAAAGGAGATAGGCTGCTCCATACAAGCCCTCCATACAAGCAGGCGCTCAGGCATGATTGGAATTTCAATCACAACCAGGAAAGGCTTCCTAAGGGCTGCACGTAAATGTTTGACACCACCCTGAAAGCAACAGGTCTGAGGCCAAAAGCAAAAAAGAGTAGGAGATCATCAAAATTTTCTTTCAACATTTGAGATTCCAACTGCATACCAGAGGGGTGTGAAACATGTCTGGTACAAGCCTAAACAAGGAGAAAAGAGGATTCAAAGGGTATGTATGTATTCTGTTGCTTCCAGACCTAAACACAAACTGGTTCTCACCTCAGTTTTAACGTCAGATTCTGTAAGAACGAATGCCTCTTCTTCAAGCTGTGTCCATGCTATGAAACCAACAACCACAAGTTATAAGAAACTGGCTCTGCCTCATCTGGTTTTGGTTTGCTTTATTGCCTTAAAAAGACTTTGAAACAAAGAATGCCCATATGACAGAAAACAAGCCACAGTTCCAGAGAAAGCTTAGCTTCCTTCCTGCACACTGGCCACTGCAAAGGGATGGACAGGAAGGCTGAATGAATATAACCTATTTAATATCAGTGACAATCCCTGTAAAAGTGAAGTGGAAAGCTGGAATATAATTTGCTGTGGGACTGCCCTGGGCATGCTAAGAGAAAGGAGTACCAATGCTACTTCCTTCTGAAAGAGAGATGGAAATAATCTCAGTAAATTGGATTTCAGTGACAGAAAGTCAGTTTGGAGACTAACAATTAAGAATAAATAATAAACTGTGAGTATCCTCAAAACACCACAGTTCCAAAGTATTAATTTTGTGAAATATAAAGTATATTTAGAGACACAAATCCTCCAAATTCAAGAGAACTTAAACCCAAATGCCACTCTCTCATAGAGGCACCAGTCTTATCACTAAAAGGAGGTGTGGTGTTTACTCCATTGTACACAATAAAAATTCCAGACCCAGGATTACATTTCTGCTATTCTTCAATAAATTTATTCCTTAAATTTTACACACGTAATTCACAGCATAATTTGAAGAAGGCATCCTGGTCCTCTGCATTACACATTCTGGTGCAATCAGCATAAGCAGTGCTTTCTCACAGAAATGCAGTGAAGTCTTATTGCAGTAACAGACTCAGCACAACAGTCTGAATGAAAAAGAAAGTAACACCTCACAGGCACAATTAGCCTTGTGACTTTCATCCTGCATTTGTTTTAACAAATGCAGTAACTTATTCTAGCCCACTTGCATTTTAGGAGAGAGGTATTTTACACACAAGAACATCATGCCACAACATTATTTGATAAATATTTTCACAGCTTCTCAAGCAAGCAACCCTCATCTGATCAGTGCGTCCAAAACAAAGCTTACATAGATGGTAATGAGGATTCAAGTATAAACGGCAGGTAGTCTGCGGCAATCCGGTAAAACTAGCACTTAGCAAGAGAATAAGTCTTAATCAGTATTCTGGTAAGGAATCTGCAAGTGAGAGAGACAGTATGCAAGATCATCCCAGAGACCACCTCAGTAGCTGTGACATAGTTTTTAAAAAGTTTGCTGCTTTAACTGGTTCAGCTTTACTGGGTCTTCAATAAAGAAAAATAAATTTTAAAAAGTACAACAGTGATTTGGACAATACTTAATCAGTATTATTTTAAATGAATCAGCCATGCTATCATGACAAAAAAAACCCATCCTTTATTCAGGCAGCTCCATTTTATACAATCTTTCATTTGTGTGTGCTAACAGATTAGAATACAAAGTCCTTAAAGAGTCAAATGGATGCAAATAGAAGCTGTTTACAGTGAGTGGTCTGAAGGCCCTGCAGAAAAATTTGTTATTACTCAGCATTGACAGTGGTAGCTGTGAGGAGATCTGGTAATGAGATGGAAAAGAATTAGGAATTGGGTGAAATCCATTTACAAGAATTTATTCCAAAAGGTAAGATGAAAAAGTGATTTCTGAAATTGTTCACTGAAGAGTGAAAAACATCCTAAGAAATGACTGGGAAAAGTTTGTAACAGCTCTAGAAGCTGCCAAGAGATGGCTGGTCTCATATACTTTCTATGTTTTCACCTTTATTTGCAAGGTGAAAACTGAAGAGCTTTGTGCAATAGAGCAGGGCTGAGCAAATTCAGGTGTCCCCATGGATCTGTGAAACTCTGTTGTGTAAGTTGTTTCAATTTTACATACCTCAATTATTTACTACTTCAAACATACCAAGCACATGGGAAATTTTGTAAATGTATCTAAATGAATGTATTTGCCCGCTAAAATTAATTACTTTCTCCAGCAAAAGAGGTAATCAGAAAGATTCTGCTTTGAGGTACTCGTTTGCAACATATCCACCTGTCAGGGGAGGTTGTGGGAGTGTAATCTGTCTCAGAGAATTCCTTAACCCATGAGAGAATTTCAACTCAGTGCAACTGAAGTGGCTGATGGTCAAGTAACAAAGGGAGCTCCTTGACAAGGATATGCTGCACTTGTCCATGCACTTAGTGCATTCCTATTGGGTTCCATCCATTCCTATAGCCCACAATGGAAAAACTGATGTTATAAAATTAATAATGTGAGAATTTAAAATAAACCCAAAGTATGGAAGGACCAGTATTTTTTGAGATGCTACAAGTACACAAAAGAATCACAGCCAGCTGGCAGGCTGGTGAGCATATAGCCTGCCAGAACAAACTATCCTGTGCCCTGCCACAAGGTTTTGGCAAGCTTTGCAGTGTCTATTGGAAGTGTATTTCCCATGAGCCTTGGCAGCTCCAGGCAGTCTCTCACCTAATCTGTGTCCAGGCAGGAGTGAACACAGGGGGATGAGAGGAAGGAGAGATGAGCGCAAAGGGGAGCCTATGGTCTAGCAGCCATCTAGGGCTGCAATGCAACATGTGAGAGCACAAGAAACAGAACTAGGATGGGAACTGACTGCGGGAAAAGCCCTGAGATGCAAATACGTGAAAGATTTTGGAGAAGGACGAAGCGGCAGCATCCTAATGGCAGAGATGCCTGGATGAATCGTTAACTAGAGATGGTTCAGCAAAATAAATCAACATACTTGAAAGAGGCTGTTTCTGTGATGAGGAATAAGACAAATATGCTAAACTGCAAGGGTAATGTTCCCAGAACAGAAACACAGAAGTCTCAGAGAGGGGAAAATCACCCTGTTAGGTACTAGAACAGATGAAGTGCTGGGCTGAGCACTGGCTGAGAACCACCTTTGCTACTTTGTTTTGGTTTAGAGTTTGGGAGATGGAGGGGCTCAGAGAGAAAGAAGATAAAAAGGGAAGGAGACTGTTTAAGGTAGCAAGACAATCCCTGATTCATACAAACAAATTTTGGTCTTTGTTCCAAACTCCACAGAGAGCAAGAATAAATGCCTGTGCCATGCATGCTGCCTCACAAAGGGCTGACAAAGATTCAGGAGGTCTTTGAAAAAGCTCCATTGAGTCTGACACTGAACAGGACTTAAACCATAGAGTTTTGTACAAACTTTTTTCTACCAAGCCATTATCATCTGTATTTTTTATCTTTCCCATTATCTAAGCTAATGAAGAATTGTCCATTATGTTGGTCGAGCCCTGGAGCAGTTGCCCAAGGGGAACAGAGGTGAAACAAACTCCAGTGCTGCAGAAAACCCACACATACTGGCAGACAGCAATGGATTATGTACAAGGGTTCATCTGTTTTTCCACTCACTCTAGTATTTAACTCTGTAAAGGTTATTTTAAATACAGAGGTCTCTCTCACTACTGTAGTGGAATATTTTTTGAAGTAATTCCAAAATATTTTCACTGTGCTGCTTTTTTTTCTTTTTTTTTTTCCACTATAATGGGAATGTCACACCCTCGCCTCCCTCCCTTCCCTCCCCCTCCCCCCCAAAGTCCTTAATTTTAAGAAAACATGTCAAT
>JAOXXN010000395.1:75281409-75291499 GCA_026770055.1 Myrmophylax atrothorax
CTGCGCACGCTGTGCCTCACCTAAAACATCCACTGCGCAGGCTGGAAGGGCACACCCACGTGGGGAGAGCCCTGCCCTAATCTGCGTTCGCGAAGTCTGGCCATACATACATACTGTGTCCTTTAAGATCTTAGTAGGCGATTTATCTTTAGATCTCTATTTTAACAGAGCTGAGACACATTACCCATAAATTAATACATTTGGGAAGGATGAACTTATTTCTCTGGACTCAAGAACTAGCTCACTCCAAAGGTTCCCCATGTGCCTGATCACACAAACCACAGTGCTGAAAGATGCCTCAAAAGAAGTATAGCTATTTCCTCTTCCTGCCCCAAGGCAGAACAAGTTACATTTAAGTGATCTCTCAGTGGTTATTTCTTACCTATTCTAAAATAATTATTCTCCTTACAATGCACAAAATTAATGTGTTAATTTTCCCCTTTCATAGGTCTTATTTGATCACTCTTATTGTTTACATGTGCATCCACTTGAACGGTATGTCTCTTACGTGGCATATGACTCATGCAAGTAAAATCTTTAAATGTTCAATGCAAGGTATATGAAAGGAAGTTATTAGATGTCCATTTTAGGACATTTAAATGGAAGTCTATTCTATTCTGCTTCTAAACACTTAACAAAACTAGGGAATGGACATATGTTACCTTTGTTTTCCCTTTCTTGTCAACAAAATCTTCTTTATGGAAATTCTCATCACATATTCCCTATGATTACCACATATTGTCTTTATTAGAAATGATTTCACAGATAAGAAATTTTTACTATGATTTATTTATTATAAATTATTCTAAATATTTTAACACAGGTTTCTGACCATCTTTCATCTGTTACAGAGCAAAGGGCATATATTTTTCTCATACAGGCTAAAGTTATGTTTATCTACCTGAACACTGGAAATCCCATTTTTGGGTACAATACAGTTACTTGTTAGTCCATGGTGACAAAACACAGAAGATGACTCCTTGTGTCCATGGAAGGCTTTAATGTGATTGTAAACTGTGAGGTGTATCACTAACATAAAAAATATTTCACCATGTTAATTAAGGTGAACTACCCGTATTTTTTGTTTCAGATGAAGGGCAGCTGGAAGGTATTCCCAATTGTGACTCCATAACTTTGTAGTATAGTCTCTTAGGAACCATGAGTAGAATTAACCACAAATAGCTAAATGCACCTAGATACATGAAGTTATACTTAACTATCTCCCTAGCTAATTAGATCAGGGAACCAGGATCATATGGCTAGATTAATTAATATAAAACAGTGCATTTTTAATAATTAAGTTAGCTATTTGGTGTCTTTTCCAGAGCAGGGAGTCAATGAACACATTAATGCAGCAGCCGATGACCGGCACTTCAGATGATGGATGCAGTCCCACCAAAGCTGCTGTCTTTGCAAGACAGCCCAGAAGAACCCCACAAACAGTCTCATTTTATTTGACCATTTTTAAAAGAAGACTAGAGGAGCTCCTTCCCTGGAGGAATACTTAAGGTTGCTCAGAGGTGAGAGTTTCAGAGACAGCAGGGTGAGACAGGCAAAAGATTCAAGCTGGAAACGTGCAGCTCGGAAAAAACCCTGTAAAATGCTGAAAAGCAGGTAGCAGACCCACACTCAAACTCCAAAGGTGTTGAAAAGGAAGTTCAGGACCAGGGAGGACTGTGGTTTTTTGTTCAGATGCACAAAACCTTGGCATACTTGAAACAAACATTAGTATTCAAAACTGAAAGGCTCATGGGCAGAGATCAGGCTGTGAATATTTACCTATTATTTTGGTTCTATTAACACTCTAAGTTTTCTCTATGTAAGGAGTTAATTAACTGAGATGAATAGATGTAATTCTAATGAAAACAATGTCTTTTAAGTTTTTTGATCTTCTTTGGGAGCACAACATACAGTAGATGAACTAAATCAATCCCCTTCATTTCTCTGGCCCCTACTTGGGGACCCTCCACAGTGACCAAAGGCTAATTTGTGTCTTTACTCTGTAGCTACAAACTTGTACTTCAGAAAAAAAGCACACATATCTTCCATCATGAACTCACTTGTCTGAACAAGGCCCTCATCTTGATGGCATTTGTACTGAATATGCACAGCAGTCATGTTGTCGACTCCATCATTTATAGATGTTTTGCTTTATTTAGACACAATTAATATCTCAAGCAATTAGAAGTGGATCCAAAGAAGGGTTTCTCTATGAAAGAAACTCAGGCCAGTATGACTGTGACAGCTACTGGCCTTTATGCAATATGCAGCCCAGCATAGCCACAGCTTGACAGACAGGCTTTGTCTATTATAATAGCAAATATTTCCCCTAAAACTGTGTTGTGGAAGGTTTTTCAACTCACTAATGTCATTTAATTATGATCTTACAGACATTTAATTAAATTTTCTACAGGAATCAAAGTCTAGTTCTTCTGGAAAAAAAGACTGACAATGCAAGCTATCACAGTCAGGTTTGGGTTTGTTGTTTTGTTGGTTTTTTTTTTTTAATTTAGTCAAGAGCCACTTCTACTTAAAACTAAAACAGCGTGTAAAAAGGAAAGAATTCTCTTCCCCTTCAGTCAACAGAAGAAATCACATTAATATTTCTTCAAGTGATAAGAAGTTTAAAAGTGTTGAATGCTTTCAGTTGGCAGAGCTCCAGCTTTTCCATATTATTATAGGATTTGCATGAAACTTTGTTTAAGACTAAGTTCTCATGTTGATATGATCTCATTTTAGTGAACATCTAGATTTGGAAGCCGTATGCATGCAAACAATTGAAGTCTAGTAGCATTAGTTATAGAGTTTAAAATTAAAGTTTTACAATAAGTAGTTCTGTTCTCATACCTCTGCTCATTATATGTGAATGATAGCACACATTTAAGATTAGGACACAGATCTTACTGTGCTCTGCGCATCTGCTAATGCCCATATTGCATGTTACTGTTACTGATTATCAAGGTGTTCTCTGAAGTATGTTGAGTTAGTTCACAGCTAAAAATATGACTACTAGAAAGGGTAAGAAGGGAAATGGCAATAAAACCACTATGATAATTTAATTGAAATACAGATAGATGATCTACAGAAATATGGCAAGGAAGGGTACAGAGCCAAAGCTAGATGAAAAATTAGTAAATACTAGCTTGAAGACACCAAATCTTTTTTACTGTGATGCACTTACAGATAGAGACAGAGAAAATATGGTCTATCCCAACAGGTTAGAATACAGTTTCCAACAAGGAACATATAAAATGGCTTCTTTAACTTGGAGAAAATGTGCCAAATAACTTGTTTTTTAAGTAGAAAGGAAATAAAAGCTGCTGAGATAAATATTTCTATTCTCAGCCTGTAAATTTACTGTCATTGTTTCACAGCAAACTCTTGGACAGACTTTTTTTTCTGAACCAGAAATCTGCCAGTGCAGAATTTCCTTCGCTCCCTGTCATTTCTGTGTTTTAAATGGTAAGGCACTTGGATGTTCAGTGTCTTTCCTCACAGGGTCAATGGCTGCAGGAGAGCATGTAAAGTCAGCTCTTTTCCCTCAACACCATGCTCCATATATCAACTCCAAGATAGAACAGAGATGGCAAGTATTTAAAGTATTAAAGACACAGTATTTACCCTGCTTCAAGTAAGGCGTCCATTATGTTTGTTATTTATTGACTGATATGTTTGCTCTTCTCCATAATGCCTTGGTGACAGTGTTGTTTCAAGAGATGTTTGCAAAAACACCTATAGGTGATTTGCAGTGTAGTTGGAACCCTTGGTAACAGAAGGTACCTTAGCACTGAAGGCCACATTGTGCCATACTGAATTATCAATACAGTGTATTGTTCAGTCAAGAACGAGACGCCATAAGGAGTGCTACAGTCTTCTTCTAGCAGCACCAATAATTTCTTCATGAATTTGTCAATCACTGACTCCTCCACAGAAGAGGATGACAGCTGAACTTTCAGTGCCCTAATAATTATTCTAGGGTTTATAAAAAAATACTGTATTATTAGTTTTCTTGAGCTCTGTTGAAGTTTTTACACACTATTACATGAACAGGAAAACTGCACTCCAGTGAGCTGTCATATTTCAGTGCACATGGCAGCTCTCACTTAGCTTGGCTCTAAAAGTATTATTCATTAAGGTAATGTCATCAGTTCAAGGCAACTGGATGTAAAGCATGGGCCACTATGTAGAAAGCTGAATGTTCCTCTAAATATCACCTAGCGAAACTAGCACTGAATAAATCATTAAAATGCACAATACTGCTGGAACATCAGATGGCTACAAGCAGCTTAAAAGGCTTCTGCAGATACCTCTTCACCGTAGGATGGTTTTCCTCAAGGTGAAGATCGTTGAGGGTAAGAATTGAGAAAAACGAACAGCATACAGGAACAGAAAACGGATAAATCTCTCTTTCCAAAATTCTTTCCTGTGAGTAATAACAGATCCTTCAGAAAAAAATGTCTTCAAGGACAACTTGTCACTCTCTTTGAACTCTCACATCCTACATGCAGTTTTCTAGAGCTATCAGGAAGCTCTTAGCTATGATTGCTGGGGCTACATAGAGCATGTGTGGGCTGCAAACAAGGAAAGAGTTTCCACATTTCCACATTTGCTTTGGCCCACTAATTTAGGCATTTGAATTACAGGCTCAGGGGCTATCCTGAGCACTCCTAGAGAGGCCTCATATGCCCTTTGTGAAAGCTTGAAGTGAGACACAGTTAGAAACCAACAGTACACTCTCCTACATCTCAAAAAAGGCATAGAATAGAAGAGCCCAGAAAATCTGGCCAGATTTTGAATTTTATGCTCTGGAGAGCTGCTGTCTCCCTTGGTGCATAGGGCCTGTAGATCTGAAAAGGAAAACAATAGCCAATAGGCATTTTTCACCCTCTCTTCAGTGACACCAGCGATTCCCAGCGCAGACTGTACTTTCACTAGTGCTGTGTTTACATACAGGGCTGAGTGATGCTGCTAAAGGAAAACGAGCCCCACAGCCTCAATACATCTGGTTAGGAAACCTGTGGGTTAGAGCAGCTAGCGCAACTTCCCCATTTGACTCAGTTTTTCCGGTGACAGCAAGAAACCCAGAAGAGCTGTTTTCACCACCTCAGATCTCACTGGATTTGCCTCCTCCCACCAGCTCAGCAGAATTAGCAGCAGAATTCAATCATGCACTTACCAGCACTGGCCAAAATACAGCAACTTTGAATACAGGAAACTTTGCATATGAATGGGAAATGTTGAAATAATCTGAACACCACATCTAGTGGTGACAGGTCTCTCCCTATCCTTTTCCAGACTCCTAGTTTTATACCACCTCTAGCCTACTTTTATTTTTGTTTCCTTTCTCCCCTAATGACATGCTTCACTGCCTTGAAGTAAGATGATTACAGGAAAGTGATGTAGCAATTCTCAGGCCCCTGTCTATCTCTAACAAGCAGAAGTACCAGAGGGTTTCTTATCGTGTTACTCTCCCATGTTGATTATGTGCTTGCAATTGGGTTTTCACTGTTTTCTACATCCTGATTTGTGCTTCTTTTGTGTGTGTTTTACTAAGGTAGTTAGATGCGAGGCTTGCATCAGTTCTATTATTGTTGATCCAGTCTTTCTTTTGTCTAACCTTGCTTCCATTCTTCTCCATAGTTCAGTAATCGTCTTAAATTTGTCTAGCAGATGCACATCTACAGCATCCTGCTATGTGACCATCTTCTACTTCATCCTAAAACAGTTAATAACGTCAAGATGTAATTTTGAATACAAGTCGTCCCTCCTTCAAAACCTAATCACATAAGGAAAACAGTAATAGCAGAAAACAAGTTCATTGTGACCAGGCTCTACCCTTCTGCAGGGGTTATGCTCTGCATCCCACTGAGGATTCAAAGACTTTTGAAACAGGAGATAGTCAGCAGCCTCATTATTTGACTACTTATACAGAATTGGCTTCCATTTGTCATGTAAAGCCATGACGGCATAGATTTCTGTCATTAAAATTAATCCTTGGGAAATTTCGTCATTATAGTTACTAGATTTTTGCTTGGAGTAAAATGTGCTTCAACATTGTATTCACATCTTCTTCATGCCAATGCATCAGTACTACTACAAGCACCATCACATCATCCATCAACATAGTAGCAAAAGGTAGGTGGCTAAGGCCCAGTCTTATTACACACTGAGTGTTGTACCCTTTGTAAGGACAGTAAGTCTCTAATGAAAATGAAGCTCCTGCCATCAGTCCTATGGTTTACATTAAGCACCAACTCATGCTGCTCTGAACTTCTATGGCAGTGTACATAAAATAAAATCTTTTGAAAAGACATTCAAATTCCTAAATGTTAAAAAATAAAATCCCTGGATCAGCAGATCATAATCAGATGTGGCACCACTTGCTAGGCTAAAATCTAAACTATGCAACATGTGACTAAAAGTCATGTGGCTTTCTCAACACTACAGCACTGGTGGGGTACTTGGCAGTCTATACCCAACAAGTCAGGCAACTATGCGGCCACTTAATTCCTGTTCTGAAGAAGGCAATACCAAATACATCAAAAGAGATGATTTTCTGACTCGTATCCCAAGACAGAAGGTTTTTATTAATAAAACTGTTTCCTCAGAGTTAAATTCCATTAACTGTACTTAAGAGGGAATTACTACACATCTTGCTCCCAGGCAAAACCTGACCATTCCACATGTGTTACAAATCAGTATCTCTTTACATTTATTGGTGTGCTGAAGAAAGTCAAAGGATTTTATTTTCAGATTCTGGCAAGCTAGGAATCTTTCATGTTTGAGGAATCACATTGCTATCAATTGGTTTCTATTTTAAACTTAAGAATTTTCATATCGAATAACCAGCAGCTACATTTTTATACTAACCACATTTCTCCATCTTGAAGTAAGAAGCTCAGGTGGCATCACGGTTTTAAAGAAGAGAGCTGTGAGATACAAGATGTTGTAAAGAAGACTTTAAAGTCCTTTCCATTCTGCATGGAGTGTTTTCCCTCTTCTCCCTGCACTTTTTTTTAATCTTGAAAGCATTTCCTACTAATGCATGAAACTCTATTATGCTGCATATGGTTCCTATTTTCAAGTCTCTAATGCTTTCAGGAATTTCTTTGATTTCTCTGGTTGTTACCTCATTCTTGTCATTCCTGATTGACACAGAAGCAGCTACCCAAGTCACTCTTAAGTATCTTCCTTTACTTATAAATCTGTGTCCATGTGTCTGTAGGGTACTTCAAAATGACCTGACTTTACTACCCTTGTATAAATGAAGGCAAGGCCTTGAATATTCGTTGATTAATGTATTCTTCATTATATTTGAAGAGCATCCAGTTTTCTTACTTAAAGAAGTCAGATTTTAACTGTTACATTTACAGTGCACTCATGCACACTCCATTTACACCTACCTACCTAAATGAAGACCTGGGACTTTTGCATAAACATATACATACAACTGCAGAATCCTCTTCATGAAGATGAAGGAAAGAAAAATGAAAGACAGAAAGAAATACTCTGAATTTTTATTTTTTTCAAATTAGTGCAAAACCAGCTTTCCATGGCAGGTTTCCAAACAACTTCTAGCTCAATGGTAGCTGAATATCTGAAAATGTAGCCTCACAGAACTCTCCCAAGATTTCCTGAGAAGTCCTGTTTCTGCCCTGCAACCAGCTTTTGTCCTTCGGTGCCTCCCATCAGGCCATGGGTGGATCCCTGCCCAAGGGAAGAATTTGGCATTGTTCAGATGGAAGCTGTTGTGGACACAGGAGGCTCTGCTGAAGGACTTCATGGTTCACTGGGTGGGGCAAAGCTACCAGTGGAACACAGCACAAACAGAAGAAGCTTCATTTGGAAAATATAATTTATTCCAGAGACTTAATGGAAAGATTAAAACACAAAAATACTTAATGACTAGAGACAGCTCTAGAGACAGCTCTAGAGATAGTCCCAAAATTATGGAGGTTGCATACTCTATAATAATCTCAGGGAAAGGGTATGCTCCAAAGGTGTGCCACTTCCTGAAATAAATCAATCATTTATCACCAGGTTGCTTCAGTTGATGCATTTCAAATGTAAAGAAGCATGGAAGGAGAGGCAAACAAAAATTTCACCTGATCATTGCTTCAAACAATAACTTGAACAGTAACTCTACCAGTTTCACCTTTTAACGTTGATTTTATTTTAACTGGAGATGATATACTCAGAGCTTCATATCAACAGAAAAAAACCTGATGCATGATTGCTTTCTGGCAGCTACATACAATTTCCCTGTATTACACAATCAGATATTTCATACATGAAGCATACAATAATAGACACAGCCACCATGAATTTCCCAACATTTTGGGTTTATTCTGTCCACAGGCCAGAGTCAGTGGTCCCTGGTAAAACTAAAACAGCCAGACAAAAAGAAAATACTCACTGCATGCAATCCATTAGCTAGGAAGATCAGAAAACAAAGCTTCTCCCTCATAGGAAGTTGTGCGAAGCAATGAATAGACAGCAAATGCAAAAACCTTTGGTCATGTCCCTGCTTATTCCTTTTCCAACCCCTAAAGGTTGAAGGGTCTGCCCAAAATTCTCAGAAACACCCTAAATACAAAAGGATTGTGTGGGATAAGGTATCTCCCCTGGAGACAGCGATAGCAGCAGATGCTGCATCTTCCCTCAGTATGGTACTCCCACTCCATGCTCTCCCTGGTCCTGTGCCTAATGGGGAACATACATAGGGAAAAAAATCCTTGGTGTTTGAAGCTTGGCCACCAGTCTAAGTGGTGCCTGGCAATCATCTGGCAAGCAGAGAGGGGACATTTAGACAGATTTTAGGGCTCTGATGGCTTCTTCAGAAGAAACTTTTAATTGGAAACACTGGAAATACCAAGTAATCGCCATGCCGAAGGGCCTTGGGTTGTGTGTTTTTAAGTGAATGTTCATCACCCTCGAGGGGAAGCAATAAAATCCACTGCCATCCCACGTTTAGGAGCCCACTGGCGATATTCTTTTGTTACCTTTAACTCCAGCTTGACAAACACTCCAGTTGTTTCTACTCAGAAACTAACTGTCATTATCTTATAATATTATCCATTTCCAACAGGTTCCCCCTAAGGAGAAATATATATCCTAATTTTGGAAAAGAGTTGGGAAGGAAAAGAGGCAGAGGAGGAACCAGCACCGAGATGCAGTAATTCGAACAAAAGAGATTTCAAGATGTCGCACGAACACACACACAAATCTTCCTCTTGAAGGATCGCTTCCCTTCGGCAGAGGGAGATGCTCCAGGAGGCCACCCAGGCACGCAGAGCACGCGTGTTTCCTCTGGACGGAACCCTGCAGAGAGCACGTCCCTGTGGCGTGGCTGCTCCACGGGGCATCCGACTGCGGCACGTACACGGCACCCACTTTGCCCTCTGTGGCCAAAGGGACCCACGAACGAACTTGGGGTAGCCGAGGCGCTGCAGAGGGACCCCCTGTTCCCCATGTCCTGCGCCGCCCCCCAGTCCCGCTCCGAGGAGCGGGGGTGGGTGTCGGAGCCAGGGCAGGGGAGCTCTGGGGGCACCCGCAGTCCCTCGCCAGCCGCCCACCGAAACCCGCTGCGGGCGGGAAGGGGGCGGCCAGCACCGCCGGCCTTTTCCCCATGCAGAACGCCGAATTTAGTCTCGGCGAGGTGGGGGGGGGGAAGACAGGCGGGGGGAGCACGAGTCCGCTCTGCCATCGCGCACAGAACAAGATGACAAAGCTCAGCCGGGCGCGGCGTGGGGACCGAAGGGTGCGGACGCTGGGTCGCCCCGATTTCCCCCCGGGCTGGCGAAGGCTTGGGGTACGGAGGCGCCCGGGGGTCGCTGCGCACCGCGGACCCTTTGTTCCGCCGCCCGCCCCGGCCCCGCCGCCGCCACCGCGCATGCGCCGGGCACAGACAAAGGCGCGGGCAGGGCGGTGGGGGCTCCCCGCATCCCTCCCGCACACACCGCATCCCTCTCCGCACACACACCTCATCCCTCCCTGCACCGCATCCGCCTCGCAGCGCATCCCCTCAACCCCATATCCCCCCGCGCAGAGCCCACTCGGCGCGGAGGGAGGGTGGGCGAGTCCTGGGGGG
>JAOXXN010000395.1:75293923-75322905 GCA_026770055.1 Myrmophylax atrothorax
AAAAGAAATTGGGCATAACCCACTATTACTCCCACCACACCCACCGCTACCCCCACCCTTCCCCAAGAAAGGCTTCCCGGGCATTTAAATCTCACGAAATAGCCGTCGGTCAGTTGTGTGCCTCGAACCCGCTCCCAGATGGTCACCTCTCGAGGAATCGAGCTCCTCGCAGCGATATTCCTAAAGTGTGCCCGAGTAGGCGCCTCCCGGGCTGCTCCGCTCTCCCTGCTCTTCCCAAGTCACACGCACATCTCTCCCCACATCGGAGACACAACGGAGTGGGGGGGAAATTACAAAAATGGGAAAGCTCGCGGGGTCTGCTGTGTAAGTGGCATAAATGAGACACACCGCTTCTTACCTTTATGTGTTTTTCCTCTGTTCCTTTCGGTGTATTTGTGTGCTGGGGTGTCACAAAGAGAGTCCCAGGTAGCCCAGAGCCCCCTCGCCTCGCTCGGAGCGCTGTGGCTCTCGCCCGCTCGCTCGCCGGGACTGGAGTGCGTAGTGCCTGCTGGAGCACTGCCGCCGCTACCGCGGCTGCTGCCTCTGCATTTCTCACTCTCTCCCCCTCCCTCTTTCCCTCCCTCCCCCCTTCCCTGTGACAGTCTGTGGGCAGTTCAAAAGCCACACGCATTTATTTATTTATTTTCCGGGCTCGCGGGCGGGGGATGCGCTGCGCGGCGCTCGCGCTTAGGGGGCGCACGGACCCCAGGTTTAAATATCAGCCGTGCAGGCTGCGGTGGGGGGGCGGGCTGGATGGCGGGTCTGAGAACGCACCTTGCAACATTACCCCCTACATGCCCCCCAAAAAGGAAAGGAGCAGCCAAACTCCCTGCCCTAAGGAGAGCGGGCGCGGCGCGGGGCCGCACGCCGAGGTGCGGGGCGCTCCGAGACCCTCCGCATCCGCGCCGCGGCGGGGGTGGCTGTGCACCGTGGGGCAGTGGGTCGGGCCCCAGCGGAGCGGGGATGCTGAACGGCTGAGGGAGCGGGCAAGCCGGGCCACCTGCCTACACCTGCAGCTCTCTTGGGGAGCGGGAAGCCCGCTTTGCCCGGCGGAGAGGGGAGGCACGGGCGGAAGAGACTGAAAAACCCCGGGCGTGGATGCTGTTGGCACGCTTAAGGAGACAGTCTGCCCGTTAAACACAAAAGGCAACAAAATAGAGGAAAACAATCCATTTCTCAGGAGAATGGATCTCTCCCGAGCGCTCCTGACGCTGAAGAGCTGGCCTGAACGTCGCTGGGGCTTCAGGACTGGTATCCCTCCAGCTCTCCCCTTGTTCCAAAGCGTCCCTGCGGCCGCCACAGTGCAACTGAGGGCACTGCCCACACCTTCCCACAGCCGTCTTCTTAAAGCCTGGCTGCGGCAGGGGCCGGGTGCGCCTTGGTCGTCGCTCCGCGCCCGCTCCGCGCTGCGGGAAGCCGGCGGCGGAAGGCCATACGCGGGGCTGGGGCGCCCTCTGCTCCCCGAGCGGCAGGCGGGCAGGAGCTGCTGGGATGAGCCAGACTGGGCGCTGGCCCCGGGCGGGTGCCCGGCCCCCGAAGTCCCGCTGCCAGGGAAAGCCGGTGGAAGGGACCTGCTGGGAACTATAACCGCGGTGGCGGCATCTCCTCGAAGACGCTCCGGTTCGAGAGGCGCGATCCGGCTACGCCGGAGCTTCACAGCCAGCAAGCACCATCTTTCCACTGGAACAATGAAAGCAGTTTCCCTTTTGCTTGGGGACAAGAACCGAGTCAGAGACGCGCAGTAGGGTCGTGATAAGTCCGTTTTGCATTTTTGATGGAGACGGAATGAGAAGGGCGCGGGGCATGTGGAGAGGGCGGGTGCGGCGACCAGGATGTTTTGCTGAGGTCCCTGGTGTGCAGTGTGATGTGCGGTACTTCCCGGACATTCCCTTGTAGGAAAACTATCGGGCAATAAAATGCATTTGAGGTTTATGTGTTTCACGCCCCTCACCCTGCAACCTGTAGCCGTGCCGAGCATCATTCCAGCCGCTGCCGGCTCGAGGAGCCGGTCGGAGACGCAGGGAGAGACGCGGGACTCAGGGACGGGCAGGCAGCGCAGTGGGAGCCCCCGTTGTCCCTCCGTGTTCACATAAAAGGCCCGGGCGTGGAGCGAGGAAGGAAGGAAGGGAAGGAGCGAGCACGGGCACGGCGGGTTCCCCGGGCGACTGCAGGGACAACTCCCCATATTTTCGTGAAAGCCTTCACAAGCCAGCCTTTTCCTCGTTTTTACTTTATGGGCTTCCCCCCCCCCTGGTTGTTTTCCATTTCTCTGTGTTTTCCCGGTGGTTTAACGCTCTCTCTGCAGCCGCCGAGGCGCAGCAGCTCGCCATGCCACACCTGCTCCGATGCAGCATCCCACCCCTCCTCAGGCGCGGTGCGGGGCTGGCTGCGCCCTGCCGCAGGCAGGGGAGGGAGGGAGAGCGGGCGGGACCCCTTCCCCCGCGCCCCCAGCCGCGATGTGTCTCCACTCACGATAACGGGCTCGTGGGGGAGCTGCACCGCACGGGTGAGGCATGCAGCATTCCCCGTTAAATAGGGTAATCGAGGAAAAAGAGAAAAGGGAGCGGGACACGCCCTGACACGTCCTTGGCTGTCGGCGAAGCGGGTAGCTGCTCCCTCCAGAGGCGAGGCGAGTCCGAGTCCCGCGCTGTCTCAGCGTAGCCCGGAGAGCAGCAAACCGCCCGCGCACTTTCCCGGGAGCATCCCTGTAGAGAGACCCGTAATGCCGGCGCCTGCCCCGCGGTGGTCAAGGCAGAAAATCCCTCTCCCCAGTTTTGTTTCTGAGCCACGAGTGTACGTGAGGCAGGGCTGGAAAAAAAGTGAGAGGCAAATCTAGGGTCCAAAATCTTGCCATGGAGTAAGGCAGAGGCGGACAGAGCACAGCAGGATGTCCACAGAATAGCTCAGTCAGGGACTGAGGGCCTGGGCTGAAATCGAGTCCTAGACCATGAGGAGGGCTCAGGAGAAACTCCAGGTTAGGCTGGTCAGGGACAATCAAGGCTAACAGTGCCCATGAGGCCATGACACACAGACTGTCAAGATTGTCCTGTAAAATTGCCCAACCACTGCACAATCATTGTGAAATAGTCTTAGAGGGAAAGAAAGAGGCTGGTATTTAAGCCTATGTTTAAAGGTGGCCTTAGACAGTGAATGCCTGGAATCGAGCACTATCTGACTAGGTAGATGAAACACAAGTTACACAGGGTTCCTAGTATATCACAGAAATAGAATTTCTGAATGTGCACTGAGTCATTTGCTTGGGAAAGCCTGTACAACCAAAAGTGGCACAGAAATAGTCATTGTTGCTATCAGTTTGAGAGGGGGCTTGATCCTTTTATTGTTTTCAGCAGCTGGAGGGCTCAGATAATAACCACAGTTTACAAGCTAGTATTCTTTTAAATACACCTACATGCTAAATTATATATCTCAGAACAGCCAAATTCAAAATTCACCAAATGCTCACTTCAGTTCCTCTGCTGCATCAAGCTATCATACATATCTGGATGCCTTGTTTGATAAATGTAATACATTTAGCCAAATGGGGATTCTAAACAGCCTTTGACTATCTTCATCATAACTAAGGGTGTGTAAGTTATCCTTTCCTTTTAAATGAAAAAAAAAAGTTATCAGGAAGAAGAAAAAGCAGAGGAACAGAAACACCTGCAAAAAAGATGAATAACCAGGTCTGTTGTGGAAACATAGGTAAGTCTGGGCCCTTTGGTGTAATTAACAGTTAGCTGCTTTTCTGAACTACATACTGTTACTCTGCTGTGACAAACACCCAAGCTACCTCCTGCTTCTTAGTTGGCTCCTGTTGTCACCTCTTGCCAGTTACTGTAGGTCACTGCCCATCCCACAACCTTTGACATTTCAGGCCCAACTTTGTTCAGCCCTGTCTCTCTTCCTCTCACCTGCTGTCATATTTCCATCTTCTCCAGTAGGGAACAAATCCATTCCTAAATACTCTTTTCTCATCTTTAATTTTTATTTTTTGCTCTTCTGATTAATAATCAACTAACACAGTTCTATGATTATATTAGGTCTGACAAGAACAGCAAGCCACGGCTCTTAGTCCAGCATTACCACAACAGAAGTCTAAAGTACTCACAAGGCCATCTCTCCTCCCACCAACATGCTACTGATATCCTTCCATTCCTGTCATCCAGCACCTCCATTTTTGTGTCTGATAGCTCTCGGGGTTTTTTTCCAGGAGAAGATAGTATTAGTAAGGAGCACCTATGCTGGAGTAGTAGGGATCCTTTCATTTACCTCCATAGGAAGAGGGAAATGACCAGCAAATGAGAAAAAAAATCAAGTTGAAAATCTCACCAGGGCCACTCTTTCAGAATCAGACCTGCAAGCGAAACGCCGCCTTCCTCACACTTAGCATCACAACCAAACAAGCAAACCCAGAGCCCTAACAGCTCTCGGCTTTCCAAACCTGTCAGCTCTAGCTGCAGCTGCCAACATAGCCCGTCCCTCTCCGGTCTCCAGCTGTTCCCCTATTCCAACTGCTCCCCTGTTTCCGAGCTTACACCACAAGAGGGAGCATTTTGTTCAGTTTATTGGCAAAATCTTGTTGCCCCTTGTATCCAGGCGAAGAGAATAACTGCAGTTTCCCGTATGTAGAGATTTTCCCAAGCCTATTTACCCCATAAGCATTTTCGTAATAACGGTGTTTTTTTTCTTTCACCATGCAATGCAATCTTTAAACATTTGTAAGATTATTATTCATTTAAAGTAAATTTATAATGAATAACTGTAATTACAGTCTAATTCCCTGCTGATTCACTCAGTTATAGAGTCATTTATTCTGGAGAAAAATCCAAGATGTCTGTGTATGGCATATGTAAAATCTTCTATTTTCAGTGGATATCATTCTCCTCACCAATTGAAATACCAGCTGCATGAATTTCAAAAACTGACCACAACAGCACAGGAAAATACAGGGTGTTATTTCATAGATTTGCAGGAAAAGCACATAAAATGCAGAGCTCTGATCAAATCCTGGAACAGCAATTTTGATAATTCACTACTGGAACACCTCAATCCAAATTTAAGTACTGACATGAAGAGAGATGCAAGTATCTGATAACAATTTTAATCTGAACAACCCAAAGTCATGTGGCAGTAGACATACCTGAGCCTAGTTTTACTAGACTATTTCTATTTATACCATAAAAAGTGACACTTCATGCCTATTGCCATGTAGGTATATGTGGGTTGTGAACCCTGCTTTACCCCATTGTTCCTGGCTTCAGCTCAGTCTATAACACAAAGCATGTGTGCCTCCCAGGAGGTCCTGCACTAGCCATGGATATTAAAAGGCTTTCCTGCTCTACTGAAGTCTGTATACAAGTTTTCCCAAAGATGGATATAGTTGCTGTTCTGACAATACAATTATCTGGGCTATTTCTGTCACTTACCCCAGTTACCCTAAAGAGTTAGAGTTGCATATGTACAAAAGAAGCAAATGTGCTCAACTACTGTAACCTTCCCTGATGATTTATGCATGCCAGTCTTCTCCATGACCATCTGTAGGTTAGATCTTGGACTCATTTCTCCATTTTCACTTGCAAGTTTCACTGAAGCAACAGCTGAATAAGATATTCACTGTTTGGCTTCTATGCCCACAAAAATGTCTTTCAGTTAACAGCTGGAGTGACTATATCAATATCTTGATAGTGATCAGAAATGGCTTCTCTTGTAGTATTTTATTCTGTTCTCATTTAACCACAAGAATGTCAGTAATTCAGGATCAAGTGCACAACTGACTGGATGATCTAACTAATGTGACAGCCATTATGAAGTCTCTCTTAAAAGGTAGGAGAAGTGAGTGGCACAGAAGAGAGTGCCAAACACTCTAAGAGATTTGGCACCTAAATCTCTGCTCCAGTACTTGGTGTTCTGATTGCTGCAATGAAGGATGCTTATATACTTTCCTTATTGTAGAAAAACTTTGTTTTGTTTGAAACACAAGTTGTTGGATTCCTACTTTAGAGAGAACTTCTGGTTGTGAACCCCAGGACTGTGCCCCTGAGGGCCCTGACTGCCTCTGCCAAACCTCTCCAGGGACCTCATCCCACCCCTGCCCATGGTCCAGGACCCTGTTCCAGCTCAGCCCAAGCCATCAGTCCCTGTCCCAGCTACATCACTGTTGTTCCTGATCCCATCCCTGTCTCTGACCCAATCTTCTGCTGCTTCTGACTGAACTTCATGGATGGACCCTGGACCTGGTTTATCTCCTTCTCTTGCCCCTCGCTCAGCTCCTGCCTCCTCTTTCCTTGTAGGGCAGCCCTGTGCTTGCTGCTCTGAAATATCCAGTTTGTCACAGGAACCTGCTGGCAGCCCAGTTAGCTGTATAAAAACAGCACAACATCCAGGTCCTTGAGGTAACTCCAGCTTAGGCCATTTGGTTTACCTGGCACATTGCTCCTTACTGAAGGCCCTTACGACATTGATGCCACAGCTCTGCTTTCAGATTCAAGCTGAGTCATGTCGGGCCACTTGAGGAGCACCTGCGTTAGTACTTCTGCAAACAGTCTTATAATTAAAACTCTCCTAAAAGTGCAAGTGTTACCTCAGAGTCAAAGCAGAGAAAGGACAAGATGGATACCCACCTCAAATTTATCTAACTGGGGCAAATATTCCTGAGACCTCTCTGTTGTTGGCATCTGTTGACACCGCTGCCATCTGGGAAGCTGACTGTGGGAAAACATGGGGGCTCATTGCAGTGGATAAATTTATAGGATCACTTGCTCTTCTTTCTACAGCCTTCCTACTGCTTATATACTCATTTGTGTACCTTGCCTGTCCTTTCCTACCCTCTCAAAATGAAAGCTATCTCTAGATCAGGAACTGATTGTAACAAGGTGTTCTGGCAATCTATAGTGATTGAAGTGAGCATGAAAAAGAGTTTAAACATGCATAAATGACAGCATCTCCAGTCCTATATAGCCCCTTTATTCCTTCAACTTGGAGTCACTGTTGAATGTTGAATAGTCCTGTCTCTTACTGCACTATTTGTATCAAGAGCAAGATGGTTGTGAAGAGTAAAATTAAGCAACTACATTCGAGGTGGCTAAAACTAAAAATATTTGTAAATGTTGAGATTGAAGTGGCTCTCCCAGAAAAAGAGAGTCAGGTAATACTTCTGACTAAAACCCACTATTCCTCAACTCACCACCAGTCCATAGAGTTGTTGAGATCGCTTCTGTGTGTGAAAATACACCTCTGCTTCCAAACGAGCCAATTCTAGAGATTTAACTGAAACTGAAGTGCTCACAGTGCATTCCCACAGAAAGGACCCGCTGTTTCAGACTAGCAAAAGCAAATGCGAGCAGCTGTATGGGAAGTTATGTGACCACACCTAGAAGACCTGTCTTTTCATACCAGAGATGGGTACATTCTCAGAGCATGGACCATGCATTCAGCCACAGGGTTCTCCATGCTGGAACAAGACATGCTGTCTGCTTCCTGAATACTTCTTTGAAATGCTACACTACACTGATATTTTTATTTTTTACATGCCAAGTTTGGTTATTGAGAGGATGGGTGAGAGTACTTGAGCTTTAAATAAGCCTTGTAATGTGCATTAACAGCTGTTTGTAGCTGATGACAGAGGTTCTGTAGCCACCTTTTGCCTTTACTGGATAAATTTTGTGGATGATAAGAATGAAAGAACATATGGGAAGTCCTGACATATGGTAGGATCAAGGTTGTTGCAGTGCATAAATCAAACATTTACACACACAAAATGGTTCAAGCTTTGCTGGAAAACTTCAGACAGAAAAATATAAAAGCCAGTGGGATTTGTGAAGATGCAGAAGCTGATAATTAATTGTACTCCAGCACAAAATATCAGACATTCCCTGTTTTATCAGCCACAGTTTATTGACCGGTGTAACTGAATGACTTCATGTAGTAGAGGCAGATGCTGCTTTTGCTTGCCCAGCAGCTCATATTTGTTTAGGGACCAGTAACAGCCTTGGTGACAGGCACAGGCTGATGATGTTACCACACTGCCAGTCTGTCCTTCAGTGCAGATCAGTTAATTTTAGCAACAACCATTCATACTATGCCAACAGCACCTCCAGTTTCTATTTAGTAAGTTTAAAAGCTGATAACTTTCCAATGGAACAAGGATGGCATCATCTTTTCTCACCAAAATCACTAAAAGAAGTCCCACTGTTGGTAGGTCTGACATAAAGCTCACAGGACAAGTCACCTGTTTGACCGGAAAATTTTAACTTTCTGCAGGCACTACTTTCCAAGTGTTTCTGGAACATCATCATTTCCAAAATGGTCAAAGTCTCAAGCATCTTCCAGCTGTGATGAGCAGTCCACAGTGTGACCTTACAGTCTAGACTTCCTCAGTGTAGACTTCTGTGAAGAGGCATATGGTTTTACTTCTGGCCAGTCAGGTTCATAGATGACAATTTGTATTGACCCCAGCTCTCTGGTCTCAAGCAAATATGTGTGTTTTGCTCAATTATCATGAAGCAGCTATACTGCAGCCAGCAATTTATTTACAGACATGAAGCAATTTAGTCACAAGAGCCACTAGATGCCTCAACCAGATAAAGAAACAGGAAGATTATAGGAAGGCTGTCTTCTCCTGTTCCCTGTAACCACCACCATTTGAAAAGCTGCTTTCAACACAAAATGCAAAACACTTGAAGCTGGTACGGCTCATTCCTAATACCATGCAATGAATGAAAGATGCTGAAGATTTGCCTCCACTTCTTTCAGCCTTCTGCTGAAGGTAGAACAAGATTTACTTCAATTATTCAGTAAATAGCGGAAATATTGAGTTCACCACAGGGTAGTTGGGCTGTATGGAATCATGGGAAGAATATACTGCAAGCTCCTGCACCATTATGATACAAAGGCTGAACAAGACCATTTTTACTGGGATATACTAGAGTTTATATTGTAAACAAAAAATACATGTCAGCAGTTTGACTTCAAGTTGCTTTCCATTTGATTGCTTAGTTATCATTTTCTGGATTTATGTGCAATCCAGTTTTATTGGTTACTGAGACCTTTCCAGACAAAATGCCTGAATAAAGTATTTCTTCGCTCTCCAAAGAAACAACTCTAAAAAGTATTTGCTTTGAGATAGAGCTGGGGGAAAGGCCATAAACGGAAATTGCTTCCTTCCCAAGAAGTTTTCTCTGACAATCCGACAGCACCTGAGCAAAGTAGACTTCTTGAAATGCAAGATTTCAGCATAAAGTGAAGACACATCACAGTGTTTTACAAGAGCCGTTTTGAGGAAGTCTTGGTAGTTTTATAGTTCAGTTTCTTGCTTAAAACAGGGCAATAATTAATGGTAATAAGGCTTCTCATGGCTTCATGTGAATGAGTCTTGGAAACCTCCAAAGCTGGAGACTCCATAGCATCTCTCATAGCTTCTTCCAGTGCTGCAATACCATCTTGGTAAATAGTATTTTCCTAATGTCTTATTTGGATTTCCCAGATCACAACATGTATCCCTTACTCTCGTCTGTTTTGTGCTTGCTACTATAAAGAGGAGTCTGCTTTGTCATCTTCACAACTTCACTTTGTGTAGTCACAGGCTGTTCAATCTCCCTGTTGTCTCTTCTTCACAAGACTAAACAAGCCCAGCTTCCTCAGTTTTACTTCATAGCTTATGTGTTCTGCATCCCTTGATAACCTTCTGCAGGATGATCTCCAGGTTTTAACCTCTCTCTTGAAGAGTGTACCAGAGCCAGACACAGCCCAGTTATGGCTTCCTCATCAGCAGATTAAATCAAGGAATAACCTGCCTTGATCTGCTAGCCATGTTCCCCCTAAGGTAATCCTTGGCCTTTGGCTTTATTCATGATGGGAGCACACAGCTGGCACTTTGAGGTATCAGTAACTCCCACCAAATCCACAAATTTATGGAGACTGCGTGCTGTCTCATCATCAAGACTGTGAATGAAGCATTGGATAATATGGATTGTAGAGTTACCCTCTGAGGAACTTCACTAGTTACTAGACATCAAGCCATTGATTTCTACCCTTTGAGCCCTAATTGCTGCTGTACTCAAGCCCAGACTTTGTGAGCTGCTGGGTAAGAGTTGAGATACTGTAGGAGGTGATGTCAAATGCTTTACTAAAGTCAGTTATACCCACCACCATCCCCATGCCTACATAGTCAGTCATTTTGTCAGAGAAGATAATCTGGTTAGCAAAGGATAACTTACTCTTTGGAAATCTGTGTTGACTAGTCCTAATTACCTTCTTGTCCTCTGGGGGCTTGAAAATGTCCAGAGGATATGCTCAGCTGCTTCTCTTGATTCTCACTATTTTCCATGGACAGAGGCCTCACAATCACATCAACCATCTCTGTCAGCACCCACCTTCTCCCACAGACTGAATACTTCCTCCAATGTTTTGTGCTTCCCTACTCACCACCTCCTTCTAAATATGTGTTGGTACACACAGGGCTCTGGAAACATGTTTTGGCTGTGGAGACAGAAGCAGAAAAGGACTTTAGTACTTCAGTCCTTTCTATATTTGTTACTAGACCATCTCCTCACTCATCTACTGACCTACCTTTTCTCTGGGCTTCCTTTTCCAGCTAACGCTCCTGTACCATCTCTTATTGTTCTTTTTGTCCCTGGCCAGTTTTAGCTCCAGACTCACTTTCTGTTTTGACCATCCTGATTTTGTCTCTGCAACATTTGTCTTAAAACATTGCTTAGCAATATTGTTATACTCTTATTTCATTGCCTTTCTTTGTTACTGCTTCTTGGACACTCCTTCCTTGTATGTTTTAGTTCATTGAGAAACTCCTGACTTAGCCAAACAGGCCTTTTACCAGAATTCCCAGGCTTCCTGTAAAACAGGATGGTTTGTTCCTAAGCTCTCAAAAAGTTTTCTTTAAAAATTAGCCAGTTTTCCTGGGCACCTTTCCCCTTCATGGCTGCTTCCCAGGGCACTCTGCCTAGCAATTCTCTAAAAATAAGTCAAAATCTGCTCTCCTGAAATGCAAAAACCCTAATCCTGCTGCTTCCCTTCCCAGCTTTCCTTCATATCCTGAGTTCAATCATCATATGGCTACTGCAACCCAAGATGCCAACCATGGCAGCCTTTTCCACTAGCTCTTCACAATTTGTGAGCAATATGTCTGGTAGAGCATTATCTGTGGTTGAGCCTCTAATGTTTCTGTGCCATGAAATTATCACCAACACAGTCTAGGGTTTTTCCGAAATGTTGCCATGTTGTTGACGTCTAGAGGGTTGCAAAACACTTAAGGATGAGGGTATAAAATGAAGAGACCTTTACTGGTCATTTTAGAATACCTCATCTGCTATGTCCTCCTTGTCAGGCAGTTCTTAAGGACTCAGTGTACCCTCCTCCTCTGTTCTTGACCCAGGGACATGCTCAATTTCATTGCCTTTCTCTGTTCCTGGTTCTTCTACACTCCTTCCTTGTGTGTTTTAATTCATTGAGAAACTCAATGAGCATGTCCTCCAGCTTTCTACTGGAGCACTGGAAAGTCTGACTTTTAATAAGCCTCCCTTCTCTTCTTACCAGTCTTATCCTTCCTACAAGACTTGTCTTTACTTATGCCTGATCATGAGCTTCTGATACTGTTCAGCAGGGATTTATGTTGTAGAAGGGGAGAATGCAGGATCCACATTTAAGTTGTGCAACCTTAATAACTGTTTGTAGCTACCTTTCTGTTCACTTTCACAAGTTATGCAAAATCCGATGTGTTAAATGTTGTTTCATACTTTGGAGTGAAAAGAAATCTAGAACCTGTCCCTCTTATGCTTCTTCAATCAGGGGTAGATGAAGTTGTGAATTGAAAGGGGATAACAGAGCTGTTCCCTCTGGCTCACAGGCACAGACAAGGTGTGAAACGAGTCATCAGACAAGCCTCAGCATTCAGATTCAGTTTTTGACCCACACCTGCCTTCACACCTTGGAAAACACAGGAATGCTTAGAACAACGGCTTTGCCTACACTGTGACACTACTGCTATGCTGCACATATGAACATTCAGGCTGAGGAAGGGAAGAAAGAGAACTTGCTCTCAACTTCAAAGTAGTCAGCAGATTCCTTTAACTCAGGAAACTCTCATAAAAATGTAAATATATCTTATTTCCTATTGTATTCAGTAGTGCCTATACACATACAGCAATACAGTTCACAGCAATCTTTTACAGAGCTCCAGCCAAGGTAAATGCTTTTGAAATGCTAATGAACACAATGAAACAATTCTTCATAATCCAAAATACTGCCATGCACCCAATAAAAGGAAAGCATCCTTAGGAAAGGCTGGCTATCCCCTTCACATGGGAAACATTGTACACATTTGGTCTTTTAGAACTTAAGAGTGGGAATACAGAGCCACCACCTTCAAACTAGTACTCATGTGGATTTTGTTATATGCCAGATTATTTATAAAGCAGCTAATTTAAAATATTTCTGCTACAAATAAGGAAAATTTACTTGCAGTCCATGTAATAAGTTTCAAGTGAGACTGTATGTGGCTTGCATATCCCTCTTGAATTTGTGAGGCCAAACAAATTTGCTTCCCAATCACACAGGAATGCAGCATCCTTACTGAAAAGGTGTAAATATATGTGCGAATAAGCAGATATGCCCTGAAACATTAACAACCACTAATGTCAATGAAAAGGCATTTTAAATTACTTTGGATTTATTTTCTCAGTCTTAGGGAGAATGACAATTGTGGAGAATTCTTGTTTTCTGTATTTGCTATTTGCTGACAAGACAAAGAGCTTTCTAGACTCCAGGTTACACAATGGTATTGACAGTGCCACTGTCGATTTTCGATATGAATCAAGGTTTGTATGGAAAATAAAATGTTTGCAAGCAGAAACACAAAATATAAACTCCTCTCCCTCTTCCCCTCCACAACTTTGTACCTATCAGCCAGTTTTATCCAACAGTGACAACAGAGATCTCACATGAAAAGCTTGCATGCATTAACTTCTACAGGGACTCCAGTTTTGTTCCACTTTAGGGAAATGTTATATGTAAGCTTGCACCTCAGGGACATAAGAAAGTGCTCATATGAGCATCCTGAATGCCTTGGGTTTAGGAAACACTTTGGACACACCTATAGATAGTGAGTCAAGTCAGGACACAAAAAGTTATTAAGGGCATGTTAAGAATGTTCTCTTATGGCATATGTACATGGCAAGTCAGCATCTCACATAAACGAGACCAGATGTGCTGCACAGATGTTGGATGGTCTGATTTTACTGCACACATGCTTTGCAGTTACTGTGTGCACAAGCAGCACAACATGTGTGTGGTACACACTGAACATCAGCTACAGGGATCTGGAAAACAAACTTCCACTTGCTACAGTAACTTCAAATGCTCACAGAGTGCCTTGTTTCCTTGCACAAAGTTGTTTCTCTTGATACTTTAAATGTAGCAGGGCTGGCAGGAGGATAACTTCCTTCAATCACTGGGAAGCTCTGTAGTGCATAATTCTCATAGCTTCCCAATTGGCTCCTGCCTTTTAGATGGAATCACAGAGCACCACAAACTTGAGTGCTACAAATATCACCCACTGCTGTCAAAGGAGTTCAAGGCAATGTAGTTCTAAGTCCAGAATGGTGGGTGGTCTTCCAAGACTATTGGCTTTCTGCACAGTGTGAACACTCTCCAGTAGTGTCTTAAGCAAAATAAATGATTTGTCATGTGTTTGGTCCCCTCTTTGAATGTATGTGGCTTGCATATCCCTCTTGAATTTGTGATGCCAAACACATATGCATAGCTTTCAGACTGCCTCCCTGGAAATAAGCAGAGCAGCACTTTTTGCTGCACTAATGCATCCCACCCCCAAGCAAACAGGGGAGCCACTCAGCTATTTAATCTTGGTGACAAGTACCCTTGGAAAGAGTAGATCAGCATCATTCTATGCAGCAGGAATTGGTAGAAATGGTATTACCAGAAAGCTGCATGTTTCTGCATGTTTGCCAATCCAAAAATCAAGTAGAATCACATTAGGACCAGTTTTATCAGAGGGAAAAGACTCATTTCAACTATTTACAGTTAGACTGAACTTTTGAAGGAGTAAAATGTTTAATCTATCCTCAGGTTCTACAAAAATAGCCATTACTGATTTCAAATTTCCCTCTGTTTGAATCTTACAGCTTTTGCTTTCTATTTTAAGCTCATGCAAGTGGGGCCAAAACCAGCTCTCAACTAATTCAAACTTTCCAGGCTGCCTGCCAGGCTGAGCAGTGATTCTATGCTTCTAGAGCATTATCTGATAGCAAATCCTTTTAGGAGTACTACAGAAGATGCACATATGAATATTGTCTGTCTGTCCTGGGTTCTTCCTGCACCCAGGCTTACCCAGCCTTATCTTGGGGTGAGAATCCTGGAAAAATCATTGTATTACCCATTCAATCTTCTGCAAACAGTAAGTAAGCAAATGTTCCCATCTTCTATTTCTTGGTGAAATGAAAGCTGTACAGGACAGTTTCTAAGACCAGGAGTATTGGCCACAGAAAATTTGCCACCTTTTCTTGTACAAATCACAGACTTATGGTATATTTTGAGTTGGAAGGACCCAAAAGGATCATGGAGTCCAACTCTGCTCCTTGTGGGACTACATAATGCTGAACTGTATGACTAACAGCATTGTTCAGCCACTCCTTAAGCTCTAGAAGGCTTGGTGCCATGATCCCTTTCCTGGGGCAGCTGTTCCAGTGACAGATCATCATCTCAGTGAAGAATCTTTTTCTGCTACACAGCCTGCACTTCCCCTGATGCAGCTTCATTCCCTTTTCTTGTGTTCTATCACTGGCCACCAAAGAGAGGGGGTCACACCTGTCCCTCTGCTGCCCCTTGAGGAACTTGTAGACTGTGGTGAGAGCACCCTCAGCCTTCTCTTTTCCAAGCTGAACAAACCGGGTCACCTCAGCTGCTCCTCATAAATCTTGCCCTTAAGGTCTTACACCACCTTAGTTGCCCTCCCGTGAACACACTCTATAATAAAAGTCTCATGTCCTGAATGGCTTAGTTCACAGATCCTTCACTGATACTGTAACTGGAATTAGCTGAGGCAATGCAGCTTTCCCTGGGAGAGAGACTGTGAGGCATTTCATTTTGTCAGTCCCAATAATTGCTTATTAGCTCACCTGAAGGGAGTCAGAACAACAGACAACTCAGAATCTGACAATCAGTGCAAGAAAAGAGTCATTTTTGAACAATTCAGTTTATTCAATCCTTCCTAAAATGATTGCTAGCACTGCTCTTGGAAGTGCATTTTATGTTACAGGAACATAGTGGTTATAGTCAGTCCCTTAACATCTTTATAATTTCAATCCAACTAACAGCCACCAGCACTAAATGAGATCTGAGCAAGGACATAGCAGTACGTTCATTAATAGAAGGGGAGTCTATTTGGGAAGTGTAAAACATCTGAGATTCCTCAATTGTATTTAAAAATTGGAACATAGTGTGTTGGTTTTGTTGACATTTGTTGCACTTTCAGTGAACAAATAGTCTGGAAGGATGCTAACAGGAAATTCTGTTCACAAGATAAGCAGCTGCTAGCCACCAAAGCTTCAAAAGTTCATAAAGGCCGAAAAAATGTCTTTCTGTGTCTGATTTAATGAATACTCAGCATTCCACACCAGCCAAAGGAAATGCTTTGGGGACAGTTTTTACAGAGGCAATCAGATTTTGTGTTTGTGTGAAGAAGGACAGAGTTTGCTATTTGTTTATGAAATAACAGTTTCAAAGGTTATGCTTTCACCACAAAAATCTTGAACTGTTGTCATTCCAAAATACTTGAGAACCAGCTTATTTTGTAACTTACTGTTTAATTTCTGGAAAGAGAGTTGATCCAGAACACGTCATTGTTTTCATATTGGAAACCCTCATGATTTTAATGCACATTTCTTGAAAAGTGTTCTGGTGTGGCTTACAATCATCCACAAAGCAGCTAACAGAGCTGCTTCAATCTTTTTGTCTTCTGTTTGTGACCCACAGATGCTAAAACTTTCAAGTAAATCCACAAAGGAAAGAATAACAAAGGCAAGTCAGCAGTAGACTGCATGATCCATTAGTAAGGTCATAAAATGGCTATGTCTTTAGCAAATTTCTCGATGCTGTGCAGTGAGATACATTTTCAGCTGACAGAGATGGCATAACTTCCTTTATAACTACTATACTAATTTACCTCAGCCAAAGGTTTGGACCTGGTAAATGACTGTTAACTCTGGGAAAAATCCATGTTTCTTTGCAAATATTTGTTCTTGGAAAAGTACTGTTGGATCTTTGTATACAAAATATGTTCAAGGACTGTCCTTGATAGCAAACAAGTAATAGAGTTAACTCTGGATATTATGATTCCATATGAAATTAAAAAAAAAGTTAATGCAGGTTCTGTACAATCTATTTCTGGAAGGGTGGTGAAATTTTAGAGCCCTGAATTCCTTCCAATGGAAAAAAACCCAAGCTGTAAGAAGCTTGGCATTCATGAAATTTTAATCCGAAAGGTGGTCACACTCATTGCAGGGAGATTGACATAATAACTTCGAACCTTTCACAAATCCAGTGATAGAAGACATGATAGGCCTTTAATCAAGCTGCTCGTCAGCTTTTTTCAACATATAAGAAATTATAACATTTATGTTCTGGTAAAGTTTGATAATATGACAATGGAGACTGGCAGCCTAGGCAAGACAGAGTAAGTACAAAATGCAGCACTAATGGCTTGCACGAACACTATCATTGATAAATTGAGAATTTTCTTAAGTGTTATGGAATAACGGAGCAGAGGATCACACAGGTGCTCTGGTCGTGTTGCATTCAAGTTGTTTCTGGGCCATGGCCATTCCAAATTGACAGACACTTGAGTATTGAGCTGTCTTAGATCAGGACAGATCCAGTAGGTCTAACCATTGTCTCTGATTTCCCTATCACTAATGCAGCCTCAGACGGTGCAGCTGTAACTGATGTTAAAAATGACACTGTGAAAAGGGAATAAACAATTTTTCAGGACCATCAGGGTTTTGACATGACAAATTATGCTTTTATCTCTGTATTTAGCATGTTGTTTTCTTAATAATGCCTAAAGTGCACAGAAGTAGAAATGAGTTGTGACATTTATATACATTGATTCCTGTCTTCACATTTGAAAACACATTTTCTCTGGAAAAAGTTAAGTCATTTTATTTTCTTCTTCTTCGTTGTTGCTATTTTATTTTTAATATACAAAGCTCTTTTCAAAATGGAAATATATGTTTCAATTTTGTTTAAGTTTGAAAGCAGTATTTTTTTGGAAGAGAGGATGTTCTTTGCATTTTATTATGTTTATGTGTGTGTGTGTTTCATTAATGTGTATTTATATAGATAAGTTTATATAAAATATCACTAATTAAAATTCACAGCAATGTTTTAAAAATATATTTACATGTGTAGTCTACAGAATTTCCCACGGATCACATTTTAAATTAGTCATCTAAATTTTTGAATAAGGACTCTCGAAGACTGAACCACTGCACTGAACTTGGACAGAAAAGCCATCTTTTAATTCAGCCCTTTTTTCCTGACCTGGGCATTTGTACTGCTTTCCTCAAAGGCAGTACTTGGGTAAGCTGAAGTTGCTGTTTTCCTATTGCTAAAAGCAGCCCTCTGGGTTTAGCTGAATGCTAATACATGGTACGTTTTTACAACAGTCTCACTGGATTAAGTCAGTAGATTCTTGTGTTTTTATTTATAACATCATTTTCATTTGTGCCTCTACATAAAAAGTGCTGACAGTTTTGGTTTGTATTAGCAGAAAAGATGAACTTTCCAAATGCTCCTGTGGAAGTGACACAACTCCTGCTTTGTTCAATGGGAAAATCCAGTCTCTGGAACCCAAACACAAAACTGTTCATATCACACTTAGCCAAGGTGCTGTCTGGGGCTTCCTGCCAGTGCTGTTCCAGAAAATGCTCCAATTCAGCTTTCCAAGCTGTCCTTCAAATTCATCCAGACAGCTGACAAGAAGCTTTTTAAAGCAATGGCAAGTCTGAGATTTGCTAAGACAGAAGGCGAAGGCAGCTGCTTTTAGTTATCAAAGACAATTTGAATAGGACCAGGTACTGCCCGCTAGGTATAGAGAGACCACCCCAGGAACAGGGAGCAGCAGCTTTTACAGAGACACATTAGCTCTTACTTTGCCGTCACTGGGCACATTTACCTGTGTTCATGACATCTCCTTTCTTCACGCAGGGAATCCAGAATGTTTGTGAAGTAGCATGTTTCAGCCTACACTGAATACTCAGAGACAAGTTGGCTTTCCCTCCCACTCCCTTCTCAAAGATCAATCTGGTATTTTGTAGGGTAAATTTTGACTTCAGTATGGCATCACCCACACCACTGCTCCATGGACTGTTACTGAGCTAACCCATGCCATGCCACTTCCTCAACTCTTTTCTCAGCAGCCCTTGATACATACAGTTATGTAGAGGATACCATTTGCCGCAGCTCATAGATCATATAAACTTTCTGTATCCACTTGTTCAGTCAACTGCATCAAAAGATTTAATTTCCCCATTCCCTTCCCCTAACTGATTGGCTACATACAAACAAAACACTGTCTGATGTTTGGTGTCTGTAGACTACTTCCCCTTGCAACTTTGGAAACTCCTTCCTATGTTACCTATGTGGTGTTTGTTCACCTGGAATTAGAATAGGAAAGTAGTTGTAGCTGTGAGGCTCTTTGTGATGTAGATAGAAATCCAGCTGCTCTCCTGCGTCCCTAACCCTTTTCCCATTGCTCATAATTCAAATTCCTTTGGGCTTCAATTTCCCACACTCAACTTCAACACAAAAGTGATAATGTTGGACGTCTGAGTAAAATCTGTAGAGTTATTTTTGAATTATTCAAGTGTGAAAAAATACTGCCAAATGCTCTGACCAAATTCAAATAAATGAAGGGAAAATTTAGTCTTTCTTTTTCTTTGTTTTTATTTGGAGGGATATTTTTCATTTTGTTGGTTGTTTGGGTTGTTTGAAAGGGGGCTTTTTTGTTTTGTTTTGGGCTTTTTTGTGTTGGCTTTTTTTGTTTGGGGCTTTTTTGTGTTGGCTTTTTTGTTTTATTATGTATTTTTCTGTAGAGGTCACTAAAGAAAGTTTCTCAAGTCTTTTCAGAAGGGGAAGTTCAGAATGGGAAATTTTGTTACCCTGTGTACAGCGGTAGCTCCCCAATCCAGTCTCATATCTTTTACTTTTCCCTAGCCCTACAGCCTCACTCCAAAATTTTACCCCTACGTGCATGTAGGCACACAAATAAAGGGCATCATTCCATCTGTGCTGTCTGTGCTGACAGCAGCTTAATTTGGGTTTCCCCTCTGCTTGATGGAAGTTTACCACTGTGCTAAAGAGGGAAATCTAAAGCAACATGCTGCTCTCTGCTCCAACTGAACTTTGTTCATCCAAAGTGTCTGAAGGGAAGACAGAGCAAGGGCACAACCTGAAAAGGCTTTCCTCTCAAGGACTATATAGAGCTGTACCTCCAGAGATCCAGAGGAGATGACTAAAGACAGGCAAAAGTCACATGGATCTTAAAAAAAAAAAAAAAAAGCCGAAAGGTCAACCCAAAGAACTACAGGCTAATATGTCCCACTTCAATGATCCTTGGGGAGATCATTAAGCATAGATTTACCAAGGGTGAATTAGGCCTGACCTACCTAGTTGCCTCCTATGATCAGGATCTCAGTTTCTGGACAAAGGCAGAGCACTGCACATCATTTATCTTGACTTGACCGAGGTTTTTGGCACAGTGCTGCATAATAATCTCATATCCAAGTTAGAATATTATGGTTTGGATGAATGGATAACCATCCATCTAAAAATTCATTCATGGGGTTGATAAGGGTAGGGGCTAATAGGTCATACTTTAAGCCAGTAACAAACTGAGTACTCTGAGTCTTTTCCTGCTACCTGTCCTTCTTAACATCTTTATCAATGGCCTAACTGCACTTTTATCCAGTTTCCAAATGTACCAAATTGGGGGAAGTTGTTGATACACTCATGGTGTAGAATTTAGGGCTGTCATCTCTATGAACCCAGAGAGGTTGGAGGAATGGAACAGGAGAAACCCATTGAAATTCACCAAGTCCTGCCCCTGGACAGGAAGGACAGCCTGGTGCAAGGACACAGGCTGGTGCCTACCTGACTGGGAGCAACTCTGCAGGAAGGGACATGGGGCCTTGACAAGCTGGGCATAAGCCAGCAGTGTGTCCTTGCTACATGGATGGCCAGCTGCACCCCAGGCTGCATCAGCATGGGCACAGCCAGGACATTGAGGGAACCATTTTTCCTTCTCTTCTTGGCATATCTTAGACCACATCTCAAATACTGCACCCACATGTGGCCTCCCAATACAAGAACAACCTTAAACTGGAGTAAGTTCAGTGGAGGACACCAAGCTGCTCTGGAGCACTTGTCTCGCTGGGGAAACTGAGGGTCCACAGCTTGCTCTGCCTGGACAAGAGATGGCTTCAGGGGGACCGAGTAGTAGCCTGCCTGTACCTGCAAAGAGGGCATCAAGGAAACAGATCCAGTCTCTTCACAGCAGAGCACACACAATGGGCATAACCTGAAACAGGAGATGTTCTGAATGGAAAACAGAAAACAGACTTGAATAAGGAAAATAAAATTATTTTTTTCATTATCAAGGCAGTCAAGCTCTCAGAGAGGTTACCAAGAGAGGCTGTACTGCCTCTTTCCATCCTTAAGAGTTTCAAGACCACAATGGATAAAGCCTTATACAATTTGGTCTGACCTCACAGCTGATCCTGCCTGTAACAAAAGTTTGGAATACGAATCTCCTGAGGTCCCTCCAGCCTGAATTATCCTATGATCCTGTGTCATATTAGAGTAAACATAGCCTGTCTTCCTAGCTCTGCTGGTGCAAATCTGTACTGTCGCCTGAGGGTACCAGTACTGTGGCTGATGTTGTATCAGGAGGCAGATGAAGAAACTGTGAGAAAACACTGTCTGCAGAGCGGCATGTGCTCCCCACCTGTCTGCTTGCCTTTTCCTTTAGTCCCTCCTACAATCCCACATGTGGCTATTTTTATATCTTATGTATCAAAAGCATTAGAGAAAATTATTTTGTTATTTTGCAAGACCTGCTAATTCCATAATCGTAAGACTAAGATCCAGCTACTTGGAACTTGGCGTGTACTTGTTGATATTTGTTTCAATAAGAGGAATTTAAGCCAGAGCTGCTATTATTTCTAAGACATCTTCCCCCTTGCAACCAGAAGGTGACAGTCTGCTTTATCCCAAAGCAGATTCAATCAAATTTAGTGATACAGATCTCCCTTTTTTTCCCTAAAGTTGGCAGTAGCCATATTAGTCTAAGAAACAAATTGGGACTTCTATGCTATGAAATATTAAATAGCATAGAACATGAGAGCCACTATTATTCTTACTTGAATACAACAGATTTTAATATGTGAGCAAATCATCATTTTCCAGACTCATTCAGTGAAGTAATTGGGGTTTCCCATCCATTGCCAGCTGGCACTGATTCAGAGTTAATATGCAGTAGGGGAAGTAAGACTGGTAGGTTTGAGTCATATTTCAGTCACGACAATAGATCAGCTTGTGTTAGAGAAGCAGTGGATATGATTGTAAAGATTAATTCCCAGGCATTTGAAGTTGAAATGGATAATCAAAGACTGTAATAATGAAGTTGTGTGAGAGCAAAAGGAAACTAAAATTGTTGGATGAGGGGGTGAAGGTCATATCAGAACCTGTTTGGAAACAGGAATGGAAGATGGAAAAGCTAAGATTGCAAAGTAGCAGCACAAGATCTTTTCCAACAACTTGAGTACAAAGCTGGAGATTAAGTAAGGATTTAGATGGCTAACCAGGAAGCGTGTAAGCACTTAGGATTAGTGTTGGATCAATGTTTTCATCTTCAAAATGAGGTTTACAAAAATTTATTTCATTAAGAGATATATTTGCAAATAGAAGTAACAAATCTTTTGATGTAAAACACTTAGCAGAAAGCCATCTACAGCGTGCAGTAAGTTTTACTACTCTCATACAGTTCAAAACATTATTGAGTTGTAACAGTAGTATGTGATGTAATGATTAGGTGGCATTAATCTTATCTACTTCTCCATAACTCAAGAACACCACAGAACAATTAATAGAGTGATAAAATACCTGTAGCTGGGATAGCTATATGTTTTCTCTTAGTTCTTTCTAAGTTCTTCTGTATTTAAACACAAGACTCTTTTTGTTATAAAAACAAGAAAAGTGGAAAAAATAAATTATCTGAATGTATTAACAAGTGAAAAAAATACTCAATTTTTGAACCTGACTATTTAGAGGCTTGTTCTTAAATGAACTTACTTTGGCATAAAGGTCCTCCTCAATATCAGTAGAGTTATGGTATATTAACAATGAACAAAAACATACTACAAGATACTACAACCAAGAGAACAAAACCCTAAGATGCAAGATTATATTGCTTTGGAGTGTGTTCTTGCCAGACCTGTTTGAATAATTTAGAAAAAGAAATTTTTACTTGGAAAGTGGGATCTACATGCATGATTTGAAGTCTGAAAACCATGACTAGGAATGAGAAGAGTAAATTCAGTGTGTTTAGTGAATTTAAGTCTACAGAACTTAATCACTATCCCGTGACATATAAAAGAACTCCAGTGTAACAGGAATTACAAACAGAATTACAAGAAGAGTAACTGTATATGTTTGTTTAGTGTCAGGATACATACTGATCATTTTCTGATGTTGTACCTGACCCTGGTTTTGTTATGTTTTCTTCAGTTTTATAGCACTGGAATGAGCTACAAAGAGCTCAGCAGAAAATCAGTTTCACCTGAAATCATCAGAAAACAGTGACTGAACTTGTCAACATGTACGGCTTTAGGTACCCCAAGAGGGAATGAAGAGGGAATAAATGTTGCAAAGCTCCTGTCCTTTATTGCTTAGCTTGATTTAAGGAATTTACTTATTACTCATATAAATGTGATATTAAAACTATAATGTTATCTCCCAGCATAAAGCCTTAAAGCATTTTACTGGTAAGGAAAACTAGAACTAAGCTTAGATTTTAGAAATAAAAATGGCAAGTATTTGGGAAAAAAAAAAAAGGAAGAAGAAATTATCTTGTGGACATTACTGGAAAGCATGGCACTCTATTTAGTTTTTGTTAAGGCTAATATCATAGGTGTTGATAGACCCAGTCCATAAGAAGGTATGGTTGATGAACAGATCTCTTTGGACAAATATAGCAAGGGGAAGGATGATAGTTCACCTCATCTGGATGGATAGAGCATTCTCAAAAGCTTAAGTACTCTTCTTTAAATTGCTTATGTTTCTTTGCTATCCCTGGTTTTTGCTACATGGCAAAGTTAGTTTTGTCCCTAATACAAAAGGCTGAAACAGTCACTGTCTTGTTCACCAGGAAGGAAAAGTAGCATGCAGTTCAGACTGAAATGGGTACAGCATGGTCTGCAGTACAGTCTGTGCAGAAAATGGTTTCAGGCTGGGATTTGAGCCTTCAGTGTCCTGTAGGTTCTTCAGCAAAGTGATCTATCATTGTTTGAGACTCACACTGAGTGAGAGCGCATTAACAAGGTCATTAAGATTGCGCTCATCTTACTCCTGTGCTCCTCAAATCCTCTCATACCCGTCTGGTTCCAGACACAGAGATAAAAACTCAGGAATGTTCATCCAGGTAACTGTGGAGTGATCTCAGGGCTAAAGCCATTTTGGATGTGATTAAGTGCATATCTATATCCTTGTTCGTGTGTTGAATTACTTTGAACAGTTCCACCAAGTAAAGAGAAAAACAATGTAAAGTTGACAGCAAGTGGATACATAATTTTGAAGGCCTTCAAATGAAAGGATAATTGAATAAGCATTTTCCTAGAAAATATGTTTCCTTGTCTAGAAGTGTCCTGGGTGCCAAAATCCCATTTTTAAAAGACAAATGACTCTGCAGGAAAGCGGAAGGATTGCGCAGGCCAGGCACTTCCCTTAAGCTATTATAATGATTGACTCAAATGGTTTGTTAGTTTAAGAGACTTCTAGCAGGAACTGAAGCACACTGTATACTGTTTATGTTTTAAAAAAAACACGGACTGTGTTGATTTACAGCTCTCTATGTTTCTTTTTTAAGCAAAAATACAGACTCCAGATGAGTCCATGGGGGGGAATAAAAAAAAAGACAAAACCAAAACAACAAATGAAACATGAAATAAATTAACCGCCTCAAAATTCATAACTCTAGAGTTAAACAACACTAGTCAGGCAAGTAGCAGCATTCAGATTCCTAGTTTCACCATCTGCTTTTTAACTTCACTCCCTATGTACAAAGCTAAAAATTTTAGAAGGGCAGAGGGTCACCATTACTTCAGATAATTGGTATTTTAAAAATGTCAGAAATACCATGAGCACTGGCAGGAAGCCATTAACTGCAGACAAGGAAGTAAAATTTGTCTTCTCAAATTTATAGTGAAAAATCCATGTATTACACTAACCCCCTGCAAAGAGTCTTTAGAGAGCTATTCAGTTCCTCAAAGTTTCATATTTTCATCAGATTAGTCCACCAATTTCTGTATCTTAAATAGCTGCTTGTGCAAAAGAATTCATAATCAAGAGAAACAGAGATTCTACTACATGAACTCTGAGTTCACGCTTCTGAGAACAAACATGTATGTAAATCCCTGCTTTTGAATGGCATTTGCATTGGGTTTGGTTTGGGGGATTTTGTTTTTTGGGTTTTTTTTTAATTGTGTTAATCTTGTCATTCTCCCATTTTGTAAGACAATTTTTTTTTCTTTAGGTTCATGAGCACAAAGGCTTTCTTCAATTTTGTCCCATTAAGGGACAATCTTTAAAACCTTTAGCGACAGAGTGCAGTTACTAAGCCTCTGAAGTCAAATACGCCACACAAGATACTTTTACCCAAACAACTGAGAATTAGAAAGGAAATAAAACTAAGCCTTTCAACATGCAGTGTAGCCCAAGTGAGTCCAGGGGAGGAGAAGGGGTGTGCATAAAGGTCCACACACCGGATACAGGAGCAGGTCTTTGTTAACAAACTTATTATGAGCAGGTCTTTGTTAACAAGCATATTTCTTCATGTAGGCCCTTCTGAGTGACATCTAGGATAGCTTGACTGAAGGAGATAGGAATTCCTGCACCCATTTAGTCTGAAGTGAAAATTCTGCACACATGAATGAGACTCATGCCCTCTCTACCAAGTCACATGTATTTTGTTTTACTCTGGGGAGACCCCATCAACTTCAGTTGAAGGGAGGGGGAGAATTTATCAGCAAGAACTTTTTAAAATTCAACATAGCTTCTACTATTAATTTTTAATTTGCTGCTTCTTTCATGAAAATGGTACTTATTAAGTAAAATTTCATTTATCCCACATAATTAATCTGAACTAATATTGCTTGGATAGTTCTTAGAAATGTGATATTAGTGTTGGCAGAGTTTCTCCTATTGTCTGCCATGTTCTCTAAAATTATGCCAAGCCACAAGTTAGGTCATTACTGATTTTATAGACTCAAGTAAAGCTATCTAGCAATAGTATGCTTTGGACAAATTTAGAGTTGCTATTTTAAAGCTTCTTTGCCTGGAGCTATCAAGTCTCAGGGGTTACAAAAGGAATCCTAGACTTTCCAATATAGCATCCCAGACAAGGATGTATCCTGACTTTTCAGTAATTGAGAATAGCCATAGGATTAGACCATCACTTGATACTGTGTTTGGATAAGACCCTCAATTTAGATGTTATTCATATCAGATGTTTTTTTGGTGAAGCATATTTAGGGTTTCAGTAGCTCAAGCCAGATGCCACGTCAAACTTTCTCCATGCTATACATAGCCACCATCTGGAACAACTGCACCAGCACAAACCCCCAAGATTCCCTGTGGCTGCAGTAGAGCTTAGCACAGTTCCAAGCAGGTGCAAATTGAACTGGAGCTGCAGCTCAGTCACTGCAGGACTAGTACTAGAGTAGATCACATGTTTCCAGCACCTAATGTGTGACATTGATCAGACATTTGTTCTCTGTTAATCTGCATTTATCTAAATTAAGGACTGAAAAGCTTAAAATGGGCTATCATCTTACTCAAATGAGAGCACTGGGCCCATTTTATAACATTCAGAATGCTCAGTCAGCTTACTCTTGAGCAAGGTCTTGCCTGTCAGATCTCTAGAGACAACCAGGTGTGTATGAAAACTGCATTACAAGAATCCAAATAAGGACAATAAGCTCCATGTAGAAGAAAATATTTCATAGTGGGCTACTTAATCAGTATTGATTATGTTCACTGTTGCCCACTCAGATTGATCTAGAGTATACTGGTGGAACCTTTTAGATGAGGAGTTGATACTTTAAATACTCAGACCTTCACCTTTTTCTGTAGTCCTTAGACCACTATTGAACACATCCAGCTGTAGCTCTGACATTAATTGGCGATACCAAATGTTTTATGCAACAATTAAAGATTAAGTTATCTGCAAAATACACAGCGGACTGCACATTAATATTTGAACTACCATTATATTTCCTTTCATAAGCCATGATAGACTGCCCTTCAAAAAGTATGCATAGACTATTTCTATTTCATACATGGCAGCAACTTCCAGACAGACCCCACAGAACAATGACTTACTTGGGCTATTAGGTAGACAGCCCACATGACCATATTTACCACATTTTCTTAATCTGTTTGCAAGGATAACTAATTAGAAGCAGCTCATCCAAACATATTAGAAAAGAGTTGAACATGACACCTGCTGTGCATAGTTTGTGTGCTGCATACACAAACAGTGCAGAACTGCACAGTGGAGAAAGTCAATGAGTGGCACTTGCAGACCAACAAGCTTTTGACATCCCACATATACTGGGGAAAGCGGAGGTTAACAGTTTTGAAATTATCGTATACTAAAAGCCAAACCAGCAGCTTTGGTTTTGATATGCAGTTCTGCAGGGTTATACCAAAGGTATGGCCAGCCTAACAGCTAATGTCTACAAAAGGGTGCATCAGAGTACTCATGTTGTGATACATTCCCAGAATACCTTTCCATCCTGTAGCAATTTGCAGTTTGTTGACTTCCAGAGGCAGATGCTGCAAGGTTTGTATATGATGGCCTTTCATGGATACTCTTCCACAAATGTTTGGTTGCTTTTCAAATGCATGTACACTAGGAATATCACACCACCCCTTGGTAAGGGATTTCTTGCAATCATTAAACTTTACATTGGATAAAGAGATACTTATTTGTTCTTTTATTTGAAACCTCTCTGATTCTAATCTTGCATGATGAACAATTTTCTTTTCTTGGCAGAACAGTCAAACAGTCAAAACACTCTTCCGATGTCCAGGCCACTCATAATTTTGTAGGACTCAGTTCCTCTCCAGTTACCACTTTTTCAAGCTGAATAGTCCTGGTCTCAATGGGGAAGGTCCTCCCCACCTTTCTGGCATTCACTAGACCTCTTCTAGTTCTGTTTCACCCTTTTCTGAGTTGAAGGAATAGAACTGCATACCATGTTTATAATGGGGGTGTGCCATGGAAGTATTCAGTGACATACTGGTACAGTCTCTTCTACATCTTTGCTAGTAACTCTCAGCACCATCCTTGCTTGCTGTCTCCTAGTGAGCTGATACATCCACGCATTAGTAAGTAAATTCTCATTTGTTAATTATATTAGTTTGTTCAAAATCCATCAGTTAAGATTTAAATTGGGAGTGCATATCTTCATGAACACCACTTAAAATTGAATTTCAACCTTCATTTGAAATTCCAGTCACTCAGTCCAGTAGGGCTACATGCAATTCATTCTTCCTATCCTCTCTAAATTGACATAATTGGAGGACCTTCTCACCTTGCTGCTTTGTGACCTCTCAATGTTTTTATGACTGTGCTGAACAGCCAATCTCATTACATCAGCCTTATCACATTTCACTATAATGTGCTGATGATGATCCTATCCACAGCTAAAAATAACCTTTTTCCCCTTTTCTTATATATTAAATTTTTAATTATCTATGGAATTATCTTCTCTTGAATGGAAGGGCTGCCTCATTTCCTTGAGAGGCTTCTGGAAATCCAGGAAGACTAAATCAGACTGTACCTTCAAAAGTTTCAAGAGATTTATGACATGTGACTTCCTTTACAAAAAGCATTTATCCTCTGAAGTGTGTTGTTTCTCTACATGTGCACGAATTCTTCTACTGGTTCTATAATGTAGCTCTGCAGCAACAGCCGACCCACTGATCGAGTTTCCTGAATCTCCCCTGGAATTCCTTTCAGCAAAACATCAAGGAAGTTTACCCAGATAATTTTAATGTGTTAGGAAAAATCTGCATGCTAATCCAAACAAATCAAGATATTTATAGGTTTCTTGCTGAAAGCCTATACAGGTTGTATCAGGAAAATCATATACAAGCGTGCAAAGTTTTCTGCGTTATCCTTTGTTAACTCACAGTAGTAGTATAGGCAGAAGAGGACAATTAAGAAAAATCTGATAGAAAAGGGATAAAAGACTCTCAGAGGCCAATATCAGGTTCAAGAGAGCCTGTCTTTATTTAGAACAATGAGTGCAGATATATTAGATATGTATATCCTTCCAGAATCAGTATTTTCTAAAAGGTTATATCAGTTGGAAATTAGAACTCCTGTGTTATCTCACTTTGTCACTGTGAGAAAAAAAAATCATTAATGCTTGAGCCACATGGGTATCCTGTGATGCTCCAGGAGGGGATGCAGGGTACCATGAAGCAGTAATGACTGATAAAGCAGGTATGTTTCATCTCGTATTACAAATCTAATGCTAGAAAACAAAGTATTGAGGACATAATGTCGGAGGTCACAAGATCCCACCATCCCTGATCAGATGGTATTTCAGATAGTCCAGTACTTTGTGAATTGGGATTTGCGAACATTTGCAAAAATGCTGACCAAACAT
>JAOXXN010000395.1:75326857-75343809 GCA_026770055.1 Myrmophylax atrothorax
GCACCCTGTTTTGAAAACTGAATTATTTTTTGTCTATGCTTCTCTTAAAGCACAGTGACTTGGAAATTCTCATTACTTAAATATTTCAATTAGAATATTAATTGATGTCACTGACAACTGGAAATGCTGCAATATAAAATGACACTTTATGTTAGCTTATTCTCATCACTGCAAACCCATAAAGTGTGATTACAGTTTGAAAAGAGAGCAATATGTTTTGAAATTAGCATTCACTGGAATACTGCTACAAAAGATTAATGTGACTTTAGTGCTCCAGGGGCAGTTGATCAATGGGGCATTACTATCTAAACTGTGGTGTGTAAAGAATACACAAGGAACTAATATTTCAGTAAGGATTGCAGTGGGCAATGGAAGCTTTCATATAGGCAAGGTCTTTGCTATACTCCTCTGATATGCTGGGAAAATTAGTATCTGCCATTGTTGTTCTGGGAATGAATATGGTCAGGGACAAACTGCCAAACACAAAAAAAATTCCACTCAACCTAAATATATTACTTCACTACTGCTACCCACTGTCAGCTTAAGCTCCTGACTAAAACAAACCTGTGCATGTTCATCTTGCAAACTAAAGTGAAAAAATGTCAGAAATACAAAGAAAAGTACTTCTTTAATAGGGATGATTTTCTAAATCATGGTTTAAAATCTTCCTGAAAGATCTGAGAGCATCTATGGAGTTGTTGTCAAAGGCAGCTAGATGCTACCCACTCAGGATTAAAGATTTAGACATGCAAAATAGCCAGAGGAGGAGTGTCACGTGTCCACAAAATGTATGAGGAAGCAGTGGATGCTGTCAAGATACTCTACTTGTACATATGACACAGCAAGGAAACAGAAATAGGATCCGCAGTTGCTGAGATCTCTGCCTGTCATGCTGCTTTTTTTCCGCTGCAACGGGTGGTCAGTTTGGTCTAGACAAGGAGAGCATGAATGAGGTTATCAGGTATTAAAAAACAAGGGGGACAAGTGCAGCCAGAACCTCAGTAACAGGGTTGGATTCAAAGGAAAGACTACAGCCTGAGGCACTCAATATACTCCCCTTTGCCATGAATTGGACAGCACAGCTGTGCCCATCACTCTACAGTTGAGTTTTCAAGCCCTCTGATCTGTAGAACAACATACATCAAACTTAGGTCATAGTCTAACACTGCAAATCACAAATCCAATGAGAAATTTTTGGTTTATAACCTTGAAAAAATTGTCCAAGATAATGTTCTGTATTATAGTGGGTTTTCCAGCCACAGGAGACAGAAGTAGGCTGTTCTGAAAACTTGGTTACAGTGAATTAAGAAATGCAGAGACTATATTCCCAGTGTGTAAAATGTGACATTTGGGATAGTTGTGTTAGCTGTGAAGCTATCTTAATGTTTCAGTGGTTAAGCATCCAGTTAAAATTACTTAAAGGAAAATTCTTCTTGCAATGGTATTCCTGTGTCTCTCAGGAATTGTAACAGTTGTTTTATCAGTATTTGTAAAGCATCTGGATATCATGACCAAAAGAAATCGAAATAGGAGGTACTATTTTGTCCCAATTCTTTGCTATTGAGTGTGACTATAACACCGCAAGATCTAAATACTTTTTACTACACTATAGAGCTTTCTATTCCTTATTTTAAAGTGGCAATACTACCATAATTTATTTTTAGAAGTAAGACTGCATTCCTTTTACTTTTGTCTGTTTATCTGCCTTATTCTGATAGTATTGTCTCCCAAATTCAGCCCCTTTTTGGCAAGTATGTGTCTTCATTTACAAGGCAACCCTACTGGGAACAATAAAAAGTTGCAGCTTGGGAACTCTGCCATATATGGATAAGATTTTAGCTGTGTCTTTAGATGTAAATGATAGAATTAATTGCTTCTTCAGCATATTGGTGAGAAATGCTTTGAGCTGGTTGGCTGAAATTCAATCTTAATTTGGGTCACTACATTCTAATTTAACTTCACTTTTCTGATAGGCTGGAAAGAACAGCTAAAATAATATTGCCTCCTCAACATTATCAAAGTAGTCATTTTCAGGAAATGACATAAAATGTAGATGAATTTAAATTAAAATTGAGTATGAGTAGCTGCAAACATTGCAAGTGTTGGGAGTTCAGAATCCAAATTTGGCATCATCTGTTATGTTTGACCCTGAATGTATGACTTGGGCTAAACGCACGCATTTGAGAACCACATCAGTTTGGAGATCAGCTCTCATATTTTTCCTCTCACTCAATCAAGACCTAGTGCCCATTCCCTCTGCCTCCAAATTTGAATCCTGATGTACATACTACCACAGCTGTGGTGTGTCTCTCACTTGGAAGCCTGGCCCCTGCAATCCTTTTATCCAAGATGCAGAGGAACAGATGTGTGAGATGGAAGCTGCTACAGGCATTGGACCATATCATCATAGCCAATGGCTCATATGAGGTCACACTCCTTCTCCACATGAATAAGGAGTGCTTTGTTTGCACTGAAGAATCAAAGACTACATGCAGGCAGTTCCCATGGTATAGTGAGACTGCAGAAACTTGGCAGGAGAATAAGTTAGTACCAAATATGCTGTGTGGCTCCAAGCAGCCTGCATCCTGGTCTGCATCCCAGAACCATCTACTGCTACAGACCAGAAAGACTAGTGAGATTTTTCTTTCAAAGCGGAACATAGAAAGGAGCCCAGATCTACCTGTGTGCTCCGTGGGGACCTACACAGGAGGGAAAACCAAAAACCAAATCCAAAACCAAAAACCAAAACCAAACAACAACAAAAAAAAAAACTGGAAAGGGGCCCAGTGTCCCAAAACAGCCAGCCTTCCTCCTCCAGGGTCTACCACCCTACTGCTATCCTCTGCCTGCTACGTTGTCCTGTGTTCTCATCCAGCTTTTGTCTCCTGGGCTCACCTCCATTTCTCTTTGCTAAGAGCAAGGAATTAAAACCTCTTTTTCTGGCCAGTGTTTGACACGTGCTGCAATTGCCAAGGGAGAGGAGCTCTTTTCAAATACAGCTCCTCTTCCCTGTGCAAACACAGCACTTAATTGATTTTACACAGCACAGTCTGCTTTTCCTAGGGTTATAGCAAACTATAAAGACTGTGCTTTGCACTAGAACTTAGTGGGGCAAGAAAAAAAATAAATTCATTATTCTCAGGCCTTAAAAAGTTTCCACACTGAATGGCAAGTGCTGCCTGTGCTGATAGGAGTGAGCATTTCCAACTGGTGCTGAACGAGGAGTTGTCACATGCCAAGGAGCAGGGAGCACTTCTCTTCCCAAGGATGTACTTGTCTGTTAGCAAGTAGCAGCTGCTGTTAAAAGAAAGTATACTACAAAAGAACATGACTGTAACTGAGAGTAGAGACTGTTACCAATCATCTTTAAATGCAAGAACATAGCAAAGTATTTGATACCGGCTGTCAGAGGTGGTAGGACAAAACTGTACAGTCCGAAATCGTGGACCCATGTTTTAAAGCAGAAGCATGAGGGGGTTTTTAAGCTGACCAAATTTTTATAGCAATCCTTTGACAGAGGATTTAGAGACTGACTTTTTGAAGATGGAGAGACTGTCAGTTATTTTTCACTTCAGAAATTAAAGTCTGAGTACACATTAATTCTGAGAACAGTTTAGATATCCTAATCCAAATCCCTAGTTTATTTCCCGCTCCACAGCTGCAAGTGCAGTTGCATTTTGCTGCTGACTTCCACATGACAGCACAATGATTGCACCCAGCTTTGGGCACTCTGAGAAAAAGTACCTGTTATTAGTCTTTAAATGAGAAATTCATAGAAAACTTCCGTTGCACAGAGCTTGCATGGACTATCTTAAGCAGGAAAATTCAAAGTTTATAAACCTTGAGAAGGATTAAAGAATCTTTTACACATATGTTTTGTACCTTTTTAGCAAACATGTTGATACTTTTTATGGCTAACAGATATTTCAGTTTTTCCTCTGGATTATTTCATTAAAAGTGAATGAGCAGAGAGGGACAGTTGATAGCAAGTTCTCAGTACTAGAAGGCACTGAAGAAATTGCATAAACAGTTATCTTTTTGATTAAGGCTTTAACATGCAACTGAAGTTTAAGGACACAAGGCATTAGCGCTTACCTTATTTTCTTTTTTTTCCATCTTTGTTCTTAGTTTGGAATATTAACTATTGATGCACAGAAGTGAAAACAAACTTGGTTTTCAGACCTGTCCTTGCCTCTCATAACATCTTCTTTATACACTTCTAGTATATTTACAAAGTACAGTTTTTAAAAAAAATCAAACCTTTGTTCAGAAGGTTTATAGTGGTGCCAGGTTCCCCATCCTTTCCTCTTTGATTTGAATCTATAATCTCTTTGTATATTTGTATTCATGTGTGATGAAACAGTTATTTTGGTCTGTGTCTGAGCTGCTGCCTGCAAGAGTCTCTTCTTTTTCTTGCCACCTTACAGAAAAGAAGAACCAGTAAATGGGACTTTGGCCTTGAAGGAGAAACATCTTGTGCACACTGACACTTTTTCAGTCTGGCAACTGACAGCCAGTCAAGGATGAGTCAAGGAGAAAAAGAAGAGGAGGATGATGAAGTGACAACCACTGACCCAGAAAGAGACCCTCAACAAACATTGCACAAACGCAGGGAGATTTCAAGTTACATAACAGGGGGAGGGACTGTAGGCCTCTATCTGGGCACGTGCTGGCCACATGCACCTAGATAGATGTCACAGACTGAGGGCATAAAAAATCAGACAGTTCCTGCTCCAAGGTGGAGGTGTGTGCTGGCACTGAGGACAATGTTGCATCCCACGGGGATGTCCACTACATGTGTTAAGACTACTGAAGCCCAAGGATGCAGCAGCTGGTCATACCGGGGATCTTGAGCACATTGGGGTTGGTATGTACAGTAGCTATGAGTAACTCATGAGTGAATGGGAGCTGTCTTGGGGTTTGGGGTTTTTTTCCTTTATCTCAGCTTTTTTTCTTTTTTTTGCAATTTCTCTGCAATAAACTCTTTCCTTGAATTTTTAATGGTGTCATAGTTTCAGTCCAGAATCCTCTTGAATTCTAGTGGTAACAATATTGGTTTGGAGTCAACAGGTTACTGCATCATTACCCTTCCTGAGGGTGTCTTCCTTTATTTTTCTGAAGGAGCCATGATTGCCATATCTCATCAAACTGCAGCAAGCAGTTCCTAATATTTACCTTTCTTTAATAATAAACTTTATAGCACATATGGTGTCTTAACTTTTTAAGTTGATATGGCCAGTGAACGTAACATCACAGTATCTTTGTGAGGTTACAAAACTATTGCTAAGGAAATTTGGATTTGTAAATCTCAGACTTATTGTCTAAACTAGCAATGCTGTTTACGCCTGTTTTATGAATGGCAAAAATGTCTTTTTTATATTGCAGTGCCCAAACTGCACACAATACTCAAGGTGAGGCCACCCCAGTGCAGAGCAGAGTGGGACAATTGACTGGCTGGCAGTGCTGTGCCTGATGTCCCCAAGACATGACCGGCCCTCCTGGCTGCCAGGGCACTCTTGACTCATATTCAACTTGCTGTCAATCAGGACCCCCTGGTCCCTTTTCTCAGCACTGCTCTCCAGCCTCTCATTTCATCTTCTATACACACAACCGGGGTTGCCCCATCCCAGGTGCAGAATCTGTCACTTGTCCTTGTTGAACTTCATATGGTTGGGATTGCCCAGCCCTCTAATTTGTCAAGGTCTCTCTGAAGGACCCTGCTGCCCTCAAAGGAGTCGACACCTCTCAATTTAATGCCATTGACAAACTCAGTATTACTCTGAGTCCTTCATCCAAGTCATTAACAGAGATGTTGAAGAGAGCTGGGCTGAGGAGGGAGCCCTGTGGAACCCCACTAGCGACAGATTACTAGCCTGATGTTATTCCATTCACTATAACTCTTTGTGCCCAACCTTGGAGCCAGTTGCTCACCTGTCACATAGCACGGTTATCCAGCTGTGTGCTTGATGTTTTGTCCTGAAGGATACTGTGCGAGACAGTAAGGAAAGCTTTGATGAAACCCAAAAATTTACATCAACTGGATTTCCTAGGTCAGCAGGGTGGTTTACTCAGTCATAGAAGGAAGTTAGGTTTGATAAGCAGAACTTTCCTCTCATGAAGCTGTGCTGGCTGTGACTAATGACTGCATTTTCCTCCAAGTGTTTTTCAGTACCTCCCAGAATCATCTTTTCAATTATTTTACCAGGCCCTACTGACAGGCGTGTAGTTTCTTGGGTTCTCCTTCTTGCCTTTCTTGAAAATCAGGAGAACAATCACCAGCTTCCAGTCAGCTGGGACCTCTCCAGATTCTCAAGACCACTCAGAAATCATCAAGAGAGATTAGGCAATGACATCCACCAGTTCTTTGAAGAATCTTGGATGAATCCCACCAGGTCCCATAGATTCACAGGGACTCAGCTGGAGCAGCAGATCCCTCACAATTTCAAGGTTGACTAGAAGTTGATCATTCTCACAGTCATGGTCCTCCAGCTCAGGGCACTGAGACCCCCCTTGGTCTGTCATCCGTGTTGAAGACAGAGGCAAAGAAAGCATGGAACACCTATGCCTTGTCTCTATCTCTGTGAGGTGTCCATCCTCATCCTGTAATAGGCCGATATTCTTACTAGATTGCCTTTTGTCACTAATGTATTTGAAAAGACTTTTTTTGCTTTTCCCCACATTTCTGGCCAGCTTCAACTTCGCTTGAACAGTGGCCTCCATATTATTAATCATCAGTAATCTACTTTTCTGCTGCTATAGCACACTGATAATCAAGAGAAAATAGCCTCAGGAGACGCAAATATCTGACAAAGAAGACTAGGTCATTCTTAAAATTAAAAATATGAAACATTCCCTTTTTAGGTTGAACAAAATATTTTCTTCAATCTGAAATCACTCTTTTGAGAAATTCTTGCACCTTTGTGTCAAAATATTGTCACTGAGCACTGAAATGAAAAATCCACTGCTCAGAGCAAGATGAGGTAGCTGAAATGCAAGATACACTGCACCACTGTGATGATAAACCAAAGTGTCTTGTCTTTCCTCTACCCTGGGAAGTGTTAAAAGTACAAACTAGGAATTCCTCTGAAATACTGAGGAAAGTGATTAAACTGTCAATGAATTTACCATTCTACCTGAACCACCAGCAGGCAAAGGAGAACAGATGCTAAAACAGTTGTAGTGGGTTGACCCTGGCTGGATGCCAGGTACTGACTAAAGCCACTCTCTCACTCCTCTCTTCAACTGGACAGAAGAGAGAAAATACAACAAAGGATTCATGAATTGAAATAAGAATCGGGAGAAATCATTTACTCGTCACCACCATGGGCAAAACAGACTCAAATTGGGGATATTAATTAAATTTATTACTAACAGGGTGAAAGCAGGAAAGTCAGAAATAAAATAATCTTAAAAACACCTTCCTTCACCTCTCCTTCCTTCTACCTCCTCCTCCCCAGCAAAGCAGGGAGATGGAGAACAAGGGTGACAGTCAGTTGTTTCTGCTATTTCTTAGGGAAAGGAGTCCTTCCCCTGCTTCCTGTGGTGTCCCTCCCCCAAGAGACAGTCCTGCATGAAGCTCTCTGGCCATGAGTCCATCCCACAGCCAACAGTTCACACTGCCTCAACATGGGTCATTTTTCCACAGGGTGCAGTCCTTCAGGAACAGGCTGCTCCAGCCTGGGTACCCCAAGGGACCAGTCCCACCAGGAAAACCTGCTCCAGTGTGGGTTCCTCTCTCCATGGGTCAGCAGGTCCCTGCCAGGACCCTGTTTCAGCATGGGCCTCCCATGGGGTCACAGACTCCTTTAGGCATCCACCTACTCTGGCCTGGGCTCCTCCACAGGCTGCAGGTGGATCTCTGCACCCTCGTGGACCTCCATGGGCTGCAGGGGCACAGCTGCTCCACCACGGTCTGCACCACGGGGTGCAGGGGAATCTCAGCTACAGCCCCTGGAGCACCTCCTTCCCCTCCCTCTGCACTGGCATTGGTGTCTGCACAGTTGTTCACATATTCTCACTCTGCTCTTCTCCAGCTGCAACTTTCATCTGCCCAATAACTTTTTATCTGTTCTTAAATATGTTATCATGGAGGCATTACCATCATTCCTGATGAGCTCAGCCTTGGCCTGTGGTGGATCCATCCTGGCATTGAGTCTGCTGGACATGGGAGAAGCTTCTGGAAGCTTCTAAGAAAGCCACCCCTGTAGGGCCCCCACAACCAAAACTTGGCTGCAGAAACCCAGTACAGTAGCTATAGATGGTTTTGGTTTATTTTTTCTTACTTTGTTTCTCTGTGCTTATATTTTGGTCTGAGTGTACCAGCATGCACGTGAAATGCGTTACTAGCCACTCTAGTGGAAGCTAAGTGGAATACTAAACACCTGTTTTCATCACTGTAATAGAGTAAAGTAATAGAGCAGAGCAAATCCCAAGAGCACAGCTTCACCTGTCACATAATTAATAACAGCATGGTTACAGATGATCCTGTTCTTCCACATGTTAAGACTCTGCATGACATTATGGCTCTAAGAAAACAGATTTTGGATGAACCAAAATGAACAAAGTAAGATTGAGAAATGTATCTCCTCTTTTTGTTAGCAAGTTCCCTGTGTGATTTGCTGCTTCCGGGTCAGGAGAGATCCCCTACCCTTTCCTTGCTAATTCAGCTGCTGCAGGGAAGCCCTCAGGATTGTTCTGCAGTCTGTCTCTCCTGTGTGTTGCTCCAGATCATTCAAGGGCATGGAGCAGGAGGCCTGCAACAGCTCCTATGGCATAGATTCTCCAAGGAATCCTTACCTCACCAAGCCAAGCAATTTTAGTTCCTTTATACTATTTCTCATCTACAGCACAAAGGATGTATCATATTTTTCATGATGAACAAGACTGGCTTTAAGGGAGGTAAGCAGGATTCAGATAACCCTAAGATTAGCTCAGTTAGTTATAGCATAGTGCTAATAATACCAAGGTTTTGGGTTCAATCCCCATTCACTTAAGAGACATGGACTGGATAATCTTTGTGGGTCTCTTCCAACTCAGAATATTCTATGATTCTGTGACATCACAGTAGGGTGGACTTAGTTTATCATAATACACACTGTGAAAATTGCTACTAACAATAAATGCAATGATGGAGATAAAGGAATGGATAAACTGTTTAGTCTGAGAAAATGCGTGAGCTGGGGATTTCCAAGGTCTCTGAGGATGCAACTCTTAGGAAAAAAATTGCCAAACAACTTGACTTCAAAGGTACAGTAACTTTGGTTAACAGGATGACTCCTTACTGAGCCTCAGGGGAGACAGGGCTGCCTCCCTTTGTACATCCCTGGGAGATGTGCTGCACACAGCACCTGCACTCCTCATGGACCTGCTTACACAGAGTGAAAAGGTAATGTTGAAATCAACCTCAAAACAAGCAAAAACAAACAAACAAACAAATGTAGTGAAATATTGTGTTGGTCCTCACATTCTGAGTAAATCAGATGTTGTACCCGAAGTTCAGGGCATAGCATAATAATCCTGTTTTCCAGCCCACACTTAATTGTTAGAAAGAGGAGTAGAAAAGTGAGTTTTATCTTCACTGGGCATTTCTGCATTGTGTTTGTTCTTTTACATGTTCTTGTTCAGTGGAATGAGAGACATCTGATTTTCATGCACTTATCTGGGTGGAATTGAAATCATCCCACAATGTCTGATACCTTTATTAACATATTGGGAATGTGTTATCCTGTCATACCATTCCTCCAAGTGAATAATACAAGTTCCATTTGAATGGAGCCAAATGAGGGAAGGAATATTTCTTAGTCATGCTTGTGTGGAAAGAAAGTCATAGGAGAGGTTTTAGACAAGCAGTATTCCTGTATTAACTGGGTTTGAGACAGAATTTGACCTCATCGTACATGGAAACTGGGGAGTTCAAGTGGACCATAAATTGAATGTATAGCTCTGGCAACAGTGAACTATTTCTCACTACCATTTTGTGTTGAATAAATCCTAGTGGATTCCATTTTGTCTCTCATTGTTTGGGGTAATTGGGCTGGGCAAGGAATAGCCAATGCTCCTGAACTGACTATTAGCATAAAATTTGCCCTGGGAAAGGCTGGGAAACATTTGGAGATATACAGCCCAGAACTGAACAGCTTTAAGGTTACATTGGGAAAGCCAGGCTACTAATGTAGATTCGTTAATGAAGATTATTGTATAGAAACATGAACAAGTTCCAAAGACCTTAATGAAAGGGATAAAAATATTTTACTCTTTGGTTACTAGGTATCAAACCCTCAGACTTATGGAAGATATCCTTAGGCAGAATCATCTCCAGTGCTACAGCCCCAAAGGCACCACCAACCCAAATGACCCCATCCAGCCACTCCTGTGGCTATCACCACACTGCCCACAGCTTGGGATCTCATTTCAACCCTTCCTGAGGTGCCTAGACCTGGTTTGAGCTGTGCTGGAGGGGTCCTGGTCTCCAGCCCTTCTTCATGGATGGACCTCAGACCTAACTGCAGCCTCATCTCCACCTCTGTCTTTGTCTTTGCCCTGTTTTTCTCCAGACTACGCTCCCTGGGTGGACCCCAAGCTTGGTTTATCAGTTGCTTTGCCTGGGACTGCCAATGGACCCTGACACCAGCCTGGTGTGTTCAGACCCTGTGAGACAGCACCGATCAGTAAGTGCACCAAGGAGGCCCCAGCTTCTCCTCCCTCATGGAGCAGCCCCGCACTCACTGCTTTGTGACATTTTTGGATCACATCCTGAAGTTAAACAACTCTGGGTTGGTATAGAACAGTCCCTCAGCTCCCTCAGCAATGTAAAATAACAGTAAGATGGACAAGTGAGCCTCACAGCACTAAGACCTTTTTTGCTTAACAGAAAAATACCTACTTTTTAAAAATACTTTCATAAACAAATTCCTCTTTTGAAGATTTTTTTTCTTCTGTCCTTCACTTTTAGTTATTTATTCCTGACTATAGGCTTTTCCCAGTAAGTTTATGAACATGCAATCACAGTGTCCTATAGTTTGTGTATGTCACCCTGTCACAAACAAAATCATGCTGGATTAAGCTGTCTCTGTTCAACCCATATTTGACACTTCCTATTGCCACTGGACCAAGAAAGTAGCTGAAGTGTTGATGTGTGCAGTCCAGACGTTTTCTTCCATTTTTTCTTGTCTCTTGAAACTCAGCATTAAAATTCTAAGGTATGGCTTCTTAACAGAATGAATTGTTTCTATCATGTTTTCAGGCAAGGGTGAGGGAGAGGCATTAATAATTCAAAGATTTCTGCTGTTTTCAGAGTTTCAGGAGCCAGCTGTGTTGTCTGGTATTTTCCCAAAGGTCAAAGGCATGTAGTTACTGTCAGTGAAATATTTCATATTTGGGTGTTATGACTGTACTTTTCAGCAAATGAGCCATAAAAACCTGACAGTCAACACATATTTAGAAAGTTTGATTCAACTTGCCTGGTTCTTCTGGAGATTATTAGTTCAGCTGTGTCTACTAACCATGTGGCCAAGGGAACTTTTTCTCCGAACTGTTGAACTGCTAGAAGAGCAGCCTCAGGGTGACCTTTAGCACTGTTTTCCAAGGACTTCTGCTACAAGAAGAATATTCCAGTACATTTTCAGAGTAGCCCTAAGGATATGTGGATGGGTTTTTCTTGTAGGATGGGAGTGGAGAGAAGAAAAACCACAGTATTGTTGTTTGGTCTCTGCTTTGTGTCCTATAAGCTTATCTACCTCTAGCAACCCTTCAAAAGACAGCCAATCAGCTAAAAATTGATTCTTCTATGGAGATGCAGAAGATTAGTTTAAAAAATGAAAATTGAATGATTACTTTCAATCTGGAGGTAACCCTTCTTTATAGTGCTGACTTACTGCAAATTAAGCATGCTCAATTTAACAAAAGAAAAATAGTCTTTAAGTAGTTTAAAGATAAAGTAATCTTTAATGTGGTATGACCATGATAGCCCATGCACCTAAGCTCTGCTCATAGCCATGAATTCTGAATAATGATGTGGCAGAGAACACAAGATTTCTGCAGCTGTGGTTGCACTTGGGTTTAAAAAACCCTCAACAAATCCTCTGCATAGCAGAGACAGTGAAGAAAGTGAATCCAAACTGTAGGGCTGGTGTAGCAGTGGATACACCTTAACTCACAAACTGTGGGAGTCAAGGTCATTAGAAGCTGGTCTATTGTCTTTACCCAAGTCTAATTGGGCTAGAAATCTCATGAGATGTGGGTTTCTTTCAAGATTTTTAGTAGTATGTGATTTTTGGCTTGGGAGGAAATACCATGAGAACAGTCTCTTCATGGACATTGAAGCAGTAAACTTTGGTCGGAGACAACCACACAGAACATGATGAGGTGTTTGCCAAAAGGGAATTGGAAAATATTAAAAACTTCAAACATTTTTCAGCCAAAAATAATGATGAGATTTAAGCCTCGGGGAAAATTCTGACTGGTTCCTATATTATCTAAGTAAGTTTCCTTTCCTCTTAAGATGATGGCAATGTTTCTTTTGTCTTCATTGTGCTTTGAATTGTATCTTGAAGCATTAGCATAGTTCCAGTATAGTTGTTTATGATGAATAGTTTCAGTGAAAATTTTGAGGACAAATATATTCAGCTCCTGTTTTTCTTCCTTGACACGAATACATCTTCACCTCCTCCTCACACTTACTTTCTCTAGAGCTGTCTTGAGCATCTGATCACTTACTCATGAGCACTGCCATATCCTTACCAGGCTTTCTTTGGGCTTAGCTGCACCACTCTGCCAGAAAATATCATAGCTCTGCATCTTATAGTGGCAGTTTTTGAAGAGAACCAGTATTTCTGTGCCGAATGGGGACCTATTCGTGTCATGTCACAGTGAAGCTTCCTTGAGCTTGTAACAACGTCTTAGATGGACTACCTTTATAATATTATTCTTAGATATTAGAAGTCTGCTGCATTATAGAGTATATGATGGAGGGGAAAAAGTATTCCTTCACAGAGCTTACTGCAGATCAACAGTATGAAGTGTCTAAACTAGGTCAATAGGAATAATGGTGCATGGATTTTCAGTCTTTTAGATAGCAGTTCATTTAGTTGAGAAATCTAAGAATGTAAAACATACTACTTTAGATTTGGGTCACAGATTACTTTACAAATAAAGTTTTTTGCAGGCATGTATGAAACAGCATGATAATTTCTGAATAATGCTATGAAGTGTTTTGGCCTAATGAGGATAACTGGAATTCAGAGTAGTTTGAAATTTATCTTGGAATAAATATCTAAGCTGAAAATACTGTAAATATGAGCTATATCAATTCACTTTAATTTGAACCATGCTGAGGATTGCTGTTTGCTTCTGTTATATTATATACACACCCACACTAGGCTCTGCTCTTCTGAATTTGCTTATCCACTAAAGAAAAGGCAGTACTTGTAATAGCAGGATGAGATATATTTTCATCTAACCTATTCAGTATAGAAGAAAAAGTATAAAATGTCAATTACATCAGAACAGAATCAGCAGAAAAGATTTTCCTGGTTTAGAATGGTGTTACAAATTATCAACCATGATCAGTTATTTATGGTACTGGTTAAATGGGATGCTTTTATAGGACCTTGTATGTTTCCTCTCCTTCTGTTATCTACTGATACCAGACATTTGGGGGTTTGGGGGTTTTTTATGAAAATGTTTTGTGTTTCAAAGGGCTTAGAGGAGGGAGGGCTTTATTTTAGTTGACTAATCTTCAGGAATCTTTCTGTTGGTATTGACATTAGGTAAAGGTAGGTAGAGGAAAGCAAAAGATTGCCAACATGTCAAGTCACAAGGTAACATCCTGTGCTTTCTGTCATTCTGTCAGCTCATGACTGTTCAACTCAACAGTGATAATTTGTACTTTAATTTCTCGCATCCTGAAAGTGCTTCCTGTTTAATTCCTTGGGAGTCTAAGCTATAGGTGATTATACTTTCCCCAGCCAATTGTGCCCTATTGTCCCTCTGATTCTTTGAAAGATTCCAATCAAATTTACCACAGATGAAAAAGTCTACAATAATTACTTTAAGCTTCATAAAAAAGAGTAACTCAAAAGTGTCTACTTGGATAACTGCTACAATTTCTTTTTTTATTTCCCTACAAGATATCATGAACTCATCCAGAAGTACTGCTCAGAGCTGAGAGGACTAGGAGCTCACCTGTAGGAAATCAGACCCCATTAGTACTCATGCTCACAGCACCACTGCTCCCTAAGGTGCTCTGCAACAGCTAGCAGGAGATGCTGCAGATCGTGTCCTTTTCCTTTTCCCTGACATATATATCTCATTATTCCTATAATGCAAGGAAATAAAGAAAGGAGCAATGAAACCAGGGGAAAATACTCTTCACTTCTTGAGTAAGGACAGAGCTAGCAATGAACAAGCAATATAGCTGCAGAGAGTTTCTTGCCCTGTCAAGGAGAACTATAGTCATCATCCCACACCATGTTAAATCTGTACATATTGTGTAAAAAAGATCTGGATTTCCAGAAATTTACCATTTACTTCAAAATAAAGTGGCCAAAAAATGAATTGTGCGCCATTCAAGACAGTAAAGATGTTTTTCCTCTCACCAAAACTATTTTCCTTCATTTTCCTAGCAGTTACTTGGTATGTTAGTTCACATAGCAGCAGAATTGTCAGTGCAGAGGACTCTGTCTTAATCTTGTGGGTTTTTTTTTTCCCAAAGTATGTAAGATTTCTGATTCTGGCTTTAGTGGGATAGCTTACCCTAATGGCTTTGACACAATCCTAACATAAAAATAGCTTTCATCACTGCGCAGTCCAATCTAAACAGCCTTAGAAAACACCTTCCAGACTTCCAGCAGTCACTTGATATCATCTTTGTATAAGTGTTTGGCTGCAGTAAGGATGTAAAGAAGCTATGAATTTAGCACTTACTTTTTTGAATTGCACAATTGAACCTTCATCTCTGCAAACTCATTTAGTCCTGCTGCAAAATGAGGTCAGTGGTCTAAATATCACTTAAGAAAGCATGCACTCTCCTCCCCTCCATTTTTTCAGTGTTATGCATTTTTTACCCAGAGTATCCTAGATTTTTATTTTCCTTTTAGCTTTCTTAAATTAACATACCCTTCACTGAAATTGTAGTCCCAGGCTAAGCGTAGATCCAAGCATTCTTGAACTGGGTGGGAATTCATATCCAAGTTTTGGTTCTGAACCAAACCAAAATCTTAGATGACAATCTGATTCTCAGGAATAAAGTTAAAATTGGCTAGGCATCAAGCTTACAGATCATTAGACTACTTTGTAAAAGCCTTGTATATGTTACATTGTAAATAGTAAGATTTTAAATTTTTCCATCCATTTTCTTTCTCCTGATGCTTTTTTCAGTGTAGTAGCTATAATGGCAGTTAATAAAAGGGAAATAAATATTTCTGAGGGAACTTGAAGCAAATTTTATATCCCTTAAATAGAATTAAGATTTACAGTCATGGTCTAATTAATAGCCTTTCTCTATTTTTGTGATTCAAGGTGGAACTTGTGATTTAAGTTTTCTGTAATTTAGCATTCATTTTGTACAAAAGCTCTAGAAAGACATAAAATTAGCATAATGAAATGAAATGCTGAACTTATATCATTGAGAAAAAGAGCTTTAACACGGTCACACATATCATGTCTTTTGCTGAAGAGAAAAAAAACCAACTAGGCATGCCTAATACTGCTTGTACATTATTCTTTCCCCATAAAAAGTGAATGCTAAATATTATTATTTCATATAGTTGCATTACAAGATTTGGACAGAGATATTGAAGTTGTTACTGTCCTTGGAGACAAATTATGTTTTAACACAAAACCAGGTAGAAGTCATCACAGGTAAAAATGTTGGCATCAAATCAGGAAATTAGGTGTAATCTGAAAGAGGATGGGCTTTTAACATATACCTTCTCTTGGGCTCTGTGTCAAGAAGTGCTGATCACACTTGAGACCATTCTTGTTCACCTGCTGAAACAAGGACAGGCTTTGGTGTTTTTAACTGCCATATCATTCCCAGCTAGCCAGTCCTGCTGCCAGTGACTTCAAGCTCTTCTATAATATAAAGCTTACAAACATCATGTAAAAAAAAATGAAACCTGTTGGTTTTTTCCCTGATATGCAATCGGGGCTGGTGGAAGAACAAACATCAAGATGTTGGCATCTAGATCTAGTGATATCCGAGAGAAGTTATTTTTGACTAACCTAAAATTGGCCTTTGTGCAAACCTGATGAACATGGTATTGACAACTGATGGCCAGCAGAGACAAACACTGTTCTCAAAAAACTCCAACTAACAAGAGTTAACACAAGTCCCAGTCCTATGGTCGAAAGTGACTTGTCAGCAGCTTTGGAGAATAAAGGAAAGTAACTGCAAGTCACTAAGTTACACTAGCTGAGGCAGGCTTCATTTTCACTGATGCTCAATTATATTTGGAACATTTCTGTTAAAGATGTCTATATTTTAACCTTGGATGAATATTTATTTGCACTGTGAAGCCAAGCATGCTGCACTCCAAGGAGTTCACATAACTTCAATGTTGTGGATGAGAAGCCAGTTTCAGTGTCAGAGTCTAGATAATTTTGCTTATCTGACTGTCAACAAAGACAGTTCAACCACTTGTTTTCTGTTTCAGCAAATAAAGAAACTAATAAACTAGACCTGGGCTGTGGAAGCTCATGGAGTCTCAATTGCATTATTTGTCAGTTCTTATTGCAGAAACACTCACAAAATCATAGAAGCATTAGTTGAAGTTGACATCTGGATGTCAGTCAGTCCATCCTTCTGATTAAAACAAGAATTATTGTCATTGTTAGATCATTGCATCTATCACCAGCTATCATTGGCTGTCAGTAAAAGTCAGAGCACTGGGGTTGCTTAGTTGAATATTGAAAAGAAGAAAAGCCCGCCTGTTTTCTACTTAGCTGCTTTCAGT
>JAOXXN010000395.1:75352591-75369868 GCA_026770055.1 Myrmophylax atrothorax
TGCCATTTCCTTGAGTCTTGTCACTGGTCATGAGTGACCTGCCCCTTTACTTCCCCTCATAAGGAAGTTGTAACTGCAATGAGGTCTCCCCTCAACCTCCTCTTCTCCAGGCTGAACTAAGCAAGTGACCTCAGCTATTCCTTATATGGCTTTCCCTCCAGACCCTTCACTATTTATATTGCCCTCCTCTGGATGCTCTCTAACAGCTTAATGTCTTTGCGATATTGTGGTGACCAAAACTGCACAAGTACTCCAGGTGAGGCTGCAAAAAAAAGGTTGACTAAAACTGGAGAAGGCCTAAAGAAGAGAACAAAGGATGTTCAAGTACATGACTGAACCATGGCCAGTGTAGGATTTTCCAGCTTGGAAAAGAAAGGGCTTACAAGACAGTGATCTAGGTCTGCACAATCATACATTTTGTAGAGGTAAAGGTAAAGATTGACAGCTCACTGTCTCTTGCAGTGTAAGACAGGCTTCTAGAAGGAACTGAATATAAAGCAAATGAAAGAAGATGGGGTTTGGTATAGTGGGTGGCAGACTTGTAGAACTCCTTCCCAAAGAATATTGTAGACACTTAAATTTTGCATGATTTAAAGAGGATAACTACATGGAAAAAAGATCCATTCAGGGATCCATCCAACAGTAAAATCATGTTGCACCTAGAACTATGCCGATCTGAAAACATGAGGTGGCTAGGAGAATATTTGAGATAAGTATTGTGAGCTATACTTACTCTTCATTGGCATCTGTTTATTGCCATTGTTGAGAGGTTATGAAGAGAAGGAAATTTGGTCTATACTGGATTCTCAGTAGCATGCTTCACTGTAGGCTTTCCACTTTGACTATTCTAGGAGGATAAAATATATCATTGTGATCAATCTGACTTGTTGAGAGGCTTGAATGAATTATCTGCACTGAAACAAATTTAATCTGTGGTTTATGAAGGACAATCTTAAAATTAGAGAATCATTCAGACAACATGCTTTATTGTGGTCAAGGCTGCCTAGGGCTTGAAAGAGTTATATGTGCCTAGTGCTCCAAAATAGAAATAATACTCATTAATTAACCCTTGCACAATGCCTATTGTTGCCAAAACAATCATCATTCTTCAATCATAGGTGAAATCAGATCAACAACATGGTGACAGGCAGCTTTATTTGATTCAGGATTTGATTAAGAGCATAAGGGCAAATATGCTGATTCATACTGATGCCGTAGGGGGTTTTGATTTTTTGATTTTCTAAAAGGCTGTCTAATATCTTGCCTATGACAGAGGCCAACAACGGATGCTTTGGAAAGAATATAATATGGCATAACGGAAACCTTCATGAAATATCCAGGTCTGCCCTCAGGCAACTTCCCACATGGAAACTGCTCCGTATGAAAACCTGAATACGTATTGAATGGTAATGGAGCTATATGAAGCAGTAAACATGTAGGGGTACATATATCAAGAGTACTTAAATGTAGAGTTTTATATAGTGCCATGGTATCACCTGCCTTGTTCTCCATTCCTCACTTAAAATTTCCTAGTATGAGACTGTTCTTGTGTTTGCTACTGGACACAGAGCCGAAGTTTTCAGGGAAGTATAATCCCTACATCTTGTTACTGGGTGGAAACATTGATTTCAGGTCCTACAATAAGGGGTATATAAAGTTAGGATTGCTCTACATTTATCTGAATTTTATCTGCTATTTTATCACCCACTAAATCTCATAACATCTTTCAGCTATATATTTCTCTTTATTGTCCTCAACAAATTGCCTTCTAATACAATTTTCTTGTCTTATCCTTTGTGTGTCCCTTCACAGTGACCCCCAATGAAAGATATCTCCAATGAGAGAATACATGTTTAGAGTCCTGCTTTATTTAATTTAATCCTGACTCTGCTGCTAATCCCATGCTTTCATAGTGCACTCTGTCAGAGATATTACCTCATTGGACATTATGCTATGAAACAATAAGCACACATGTAATGTAAAACAAAACCATTTATCATTAGTTTCATGCTATGCTTTTCTACAGCAGATCAGCGAATTCTCTGAAATACTTTCTTTGTGGGAACTCCAGGGCTGTGTTATTTAGAGTTATTAAGATTGTGACTGCTGTATCAAGGAAGGAAAAGCTTCAATGGAAGTCTGTGGCATTTTCTACAAAAGTTAAATACTTTTTAAAATGGCATTGTTGGGCAGATCCCTTCAGGTTCACAATACAGTCGAAATGAACTGTGTGCTGCTCGATACTGTGTTTCTCACTGCATGATAACATGCCATTGTAGTGAACTGTGAGAAAAAAACAGTATTTAAGAGGTTTGTTACTATCCTCCAAGAACTTTTATGATAAATGGTATTTGATACCATCAGAGAATAAATGCTGGTGCAAAACAAAACCAAATACAGAATCAAACGGAGATCAGAAGCTAAGATTGCATACAATCGAAATACTGTTCCATATGGCTGGCATTAGCTGCAGCTTCAAGGCAGCCCAAATTTAACTAAAAACCAGGATGCTACAATCCCCTTATTTGCATCAACAATGTCAATTTGGTGACTTCTTGGTAAAACAGTTCTAGGGCATGAAACCCATCAAAGACCAACCTGGCAAAAAAATTAAAATATTTATTCTCTTTTTCCTATGGACTACTTTACTGCCAGACCAAACTGGCATAAGTTTGTACAAGAAGGGGACTGGGGACATGTGGCTGGAGAATAAGGCAGCACCCATAGCAGTTGACAACATCTCAACATATCCTTGGCATATACTGCATGATTGCAGGAGTGTTTTTATTTTGGTACTCTTCTTCCTTCTGCAATTAATTTGAAATCAGCATTTTTTTGTGCACAGAAAACAGCACTAAGCCTACTAAAATCACTTTTCTGAGAAAGCAATTTCTCAAATTTGCATATAAACAAAGGGCAAATACTGCACTCTTCTACCTGTAAAAGTTAAAGGACTTCATAAGCCTTGATCCATTTTCCTTTTTGCTACTCACTTTTTGTAAGCAATATATAACATGCATTTTAAACAAGAATAGTTACCTAGCACTCCCATTTCGATGGTTCTGCATTGCAAGGGTATAACTTGCAAGTAAAGGGAAGCAATTTCACTTGCAAATACCACACATTCTCAACAGTGATGATCTGTAAGAAACAAAAGAACAGTACTACCATGGTTAAAAGCCCAGTTTGACTGTAGCCAGAGCTAAAACACAATGCCATCTGTTTGTTTCATTCTTCCTGTTGTTGAACTTGTTGAATTTGTCATAAATAACTGCAAAAAGCGTGGGCAAAAATTAATTTAGATGATTCATCATATGGTCACACTGTTTAGCCTATTTTTTTCCAGGTTATAGAATTTTGGTCCTCTGTACCTACTGCCTGGCCTTAAATCCTGAGATCCTAGGCATTGTGGAACTGCCATACTGCATTTTTTTATTAAAACTGACTGTTTAACTGTTGTGTCATCAGCATTTAAGTAACCCAGAAAAAAAGATTTGTGCATTAACACTGTACTGTGAGAAGTTCTGATAGCAAGGATAGTAAAGACAGGCTTTTCTCATCAACCCATTGAAGATAAACGTAATCGCTGTAAAAAGAATTATAGACTTGACATCAAAAAGAAAAATTAAAGAAAGTAGAGTTTCACAATCAGTGAGGAAATTGGGATTTCTACTTTTCTTCTGCTTCTGCCAATGTTTTTTGGTACTACATTGGATAAATGGCTCACTTTATAGAGAAGTTATATATGATGATGGGACAGTCATAGGATCACAGAGTCACAGAATGGTTTGGATTGAAAGGAACCTTAAAGATCACCTAGTTCCAACCTTCTGCCATGGACAGGAACATCTTCTGCTACACCAAGTGGCTCAAAGCCCAGATCAGCATGTCTAATCACAGTCTTATCTGTGTCTTTACCCTCATTCTTTTCATGTATTGCTCTCTTTTTCCTCTCCTTCAGGTTAGTGTTCTTCACTTATTGCTTTGAAAAGTAGCTCTTGTTCCTTGCATATTGTTCTCATGCCCTTCATTCCCCAAACAACACTGTTTCAGCCTCCCAGCTTGGCTTCAGCACAACTCCTTTAGGACTGCCCACCACACTGACACACAGGAGGAAGTTCCCATGTTGAACTCGTTTGTTAGGTCCTGGAATGTGCTCTCTTATGAACAAAACATATCTGAGGCAAGCTGCGCTTCACTGACCTGTCTAAGTTTTCCATAAAGAACAGAGTTAATGAAGACTCATTTCTAGAGGAGTCTCATGCTCCCTATATCTCCCTGATAGCAGTATTCCTATTTTTTCTGGTCAGAGATCCCTACAGTGTACCAGGCAGGATGTGATCTACAAGGCTGTTCTTCTGCTTCCAGCTGGCTGGCTGGCAGGAGACTTACCCTCGGCTCTTTTCCTTGAGAACTCTCTTGTCAATCAGTTGCAAACCTTGGGGAAAGAAAACATTAACAGAAGTCTGATCACAGATACTATTTTTTTAAACTCTATTAGTAGTAAGTCTTCCCATTTAAAACTCACATAAAAGTAAAATGGCTATCTGAAAAAAAAAAAAGCATTTTGGTTTTCTTTTGCCAGGAGAAAGTGAATCAGGCTTCCATCTTGGGATTTGTTACCTATATAATTCTAGAAGAAATTAAAGATTTTATTTTTCTTTCTAAAAGGGATGGTTGGTTTTCCACATCATAGGAATGGTCTTAATGGCACAGTTTACAGTGGGGATGCCACTGTATCAGACATTTTGCACAGAGCCCCTTTTCAGAACTGCTGCCCGCCTAATAGGAGCAAAATGAAATGAGGGATTTTATCTCTCCTTCAAACAGTCTGTGTAGTCTCTTGAGGTGGTATCTGAAAATTTCTCATTTGCCATACGTAATTTTAAAGAGTGAAATGTAAGGAGTGGGAAGGGATTCAAACAGGCCTGTATGAATTAAACAACTGTTCATCGCTGGTAGAGATTGCAAGAGCAGGACTTTCAGCCTTGAGCTCCTAATAGTTGCAGAAAAGAGATTTGAAAATTAAGTATTAAAAATACCTCTAAATCTGGTAATCAAGACCAGACGTTGCCCTGTCATTATTTATGGTTTTCAGTGTTATCTGTTTAACAGAGGCCATGCAACTTCTTACCAAGCAATTTCCAACCAGCATCACAATTTATGTAAAGTGTAACACACTGTAAAAGCATTCTGAAAGGAAAACATGATGCCTCTGTGTAAACAGTATGAACAGCTAAACATACTTTAAAGCTTGTACCTAAATTGTGGCGTGAACCTCACTTCTGTGAACTTCATCTCTGGCCGCTGAATCTTGGAAGGCCTTTCTTTCATGATGATCTCTCTATCAAATCTTCTGTCCATCACAGCATTTGTGACTCCTATCCTTTCTGCAAATAAAGAAACACAGAACACAGCTTTTTTATTCCTCTGGCCTCCACTTTTTTGTTAGGACCCTTTTTTTCAGCCTTAGCAGCTTCTGTCTGTGCTTATGACCTGTATGTTATCGGTCTTAATTTAGCTCATAAAGTCCAATCAGGAACTATTTTACCTGATGTTATGTATTAACACTACTATCTAGAGTCAAATTTCCACTATTTGAATACTTTTTGTTGCATAATCCAATAATAATTCTAATCCCTATGTTCTGTTAGTCACCTAAATAAATATTCTGAGTGGCTTTTACAAGTTTACCACAACTGTTCAGGCTCATTTTTTTGCAGTGGTCTTATCTGATTTTTAGTCCCAAAGTACAGGTCTCCTATGAACTTTCATAGTGCTAAACTAAATATATATGAGAACTTTACCTCCAAATCTGAAGTCAGTGAGATTAAGGAAGACATTTATTTACATCATACCCTGGAATTAAATGAAGAACCAATACTTGTCTATAGTTATGTCTCTGTACGAGTTGGTTCTTTTCAACACTCATAAATCATATTTACTCAAGTTTTATACTGGAAAAACTAATCATGTCAAACTGTTGGGTCTTTTCAGTGAAGCCTTTTAGAGTTAATGTGCATCATCACCTGAGGGTGTGGGAAGTGTGTTCTTAACCATGTATTTTGTAAAATGGTAAAATCCTGTAGAGTTCCTATAAACCGTAACTTGTGCTTGCATTAAGAAATTAAGGTTAAAACTACTCACTAGAACACTTGTTTAACTAAAACTGACAAGATCTATTTTAGATATGGCATTGCTTGTGACAGCATTAACAGCAGAATATACTCCAGCATTTTTTCTCACCCAGTTATTGGATACAGATCTATACACCATTTACCAACAGCTGATAGCATAGGTGAGTAGTCTTTTTGATAAGAAAGTTTACTCAAAAGTCATTAGCATCAGAGAATTATTGTGAAGACCATAACCCACTAACTCCAGATGGTGAGAAATGTGTCTGCTTCTGGATCTGTTGTAGTTTATGAGTGTTCTGTTCTTTCAGTCCTATTCATGTAGTGTTCTCATTCAAAATTTGACTGATAGAAGGAAAATCACAAATCATTAATGCCTTCTCAGGACTTCTTTGTGACAGGCAGCCTATGTTGAAGGCACTTCTGTGGAGTTAGTATAATGTAAACCTGACCAACCTATCTATAAACTAGTTAGTATGGCCTGTGAGTACCACAGCAGCTTAGGACTGCACTAGACAGAAAACACATTAATTGTTCCACTACTTAGATAGCTTTCAAAGGGAGTGTTCCAACCCAGACCAAATCTTGTGGTTCCTTTTGACCAGGCTGGTATAGAAGGTTGAGGTGGTATTCCAAGTGAAGGTCCCCTCTTTGATTTTTAAGTTGAGAAATCCCAATTCTAAAACTTGTGTGTGAGATAGAAGTCTGTCTAGTACTGAAGACAGTGCCAGTGTTTTTATCATGCGTGTTTTAAGAAGCCTTGAACAAGCTGGGCAGGCTGATGTATCCACACAATGCAGTGAAGCAGCTCTGGGAGCAATGTAACTCCTCTGGAGCTGCATTGACTGGAAGCACAGCAAACCTGTCTCTTGGACATAAAGTCTCTTGGACCTCATGCACAGAAATGCTCTAACCCATAAGCACTGCTTCCTTTTCTGGACACTGCCTCTAGGATACACAGACCCTTCTCCATCATACACTTGCATGCCCCAGGAAAGCTTTTATAAAAAATTCCAGTCTCCTCAGTCCTTGCCTTCCATTAAAGGCATAAAAATCACAAATATAAATTTCCTGCTGACCCTTGTCAAGTCTAACAGAAGAACATCTTGACAGACATTTCCCACAGTAAATAGAATCATATACAATATTAACTCCTTATCTACCTTCTCAAAAACTGCATTAGAAATACTTCATGTTGTGTTGCCCCAATAGTCTTAACTAGTCTTAAAATCCACTTCTTGAAATGTTTTTCAGCCTTCTAGTTGTGTAGCATTCTTTTTGAGAGACAATGATGAGGTGAGGTTGCACTCTCAGTTTATGGAGAACTGTGTCTTTCTGACACTATTTGCCCTGTCCTTTATCCATCTGACTACTTTGCCAATTACTTTGCATCACTGATGCAAAGACTGTCACCATGCTGTCCTGTAAGTGGCAGCTGGCTCCCTTTCCTGCAGTGATTTACAAAGATGCAGTCAGGAGTGTGGCCGTGGAAACTGTGTGAGACAGGGAGCAGGGTGTCCTCCTTCCCTGCAGGGCAGAGGTAGCTGGGTTTCAGCTTGAATATTAGAGAGGGAAAGCTCCTGTTTCCCCAGGCTAGCACAGGCAGTGGTTTCTGGAGAAAGGGGGGCTGTGGTAGCATCAGGGAGCAAGGTATGTCCTATGAAGTGCTTGAATGATTATGCCAGTATATCTTGCTCTGACAGAAACTATGAGGCAGGTTTCATATCACTTGAAAAATGCTGCTTTTAGTTGGTTTCTCCTCTCCACTTACACAGCAATACTGTTAGGAGACTAAGTGTAGTATCTGAGACCCCTCTGTTTACCTTCTCTTTGTCATGATGGAAATTTACCATTAACTATCATTTCACTTCTCTCCTAGATGGTTGTGATCAAAAGAAATACTTTAGCCCTCACGTTACTCAACTTTTCACTCAGCTTTCCCAGCATTATACTGATAAATTTAAAGCTGTAGATCTTGTGTACCCACTGCATACCTCATTTCTCAGTTATAAGTGTGTTGCCACAGTAGTGAAAGATGGCTTCCAAAAGGGCTAAAACTGAGACATTTTGAGAGAGTAAAACATCCTGTTGTGGGAAATGAGGCACACAGTTCAAAACATATTGTGTCTGAACATTTCTTATGTTTTTTAAGTGATAGAAAAAGGAATTTAAATTACTGGGGAGACTGCTTACTGAAATATATGATCATTTTATCTCTTCTAAGTAAGAGCTCATGGGTGAGAACAGAAGAAAGACTGGGTAGGGTGGCATTAGGAAGTTGGCAGCATAGGGGGAGTGTATTACTGACTGTGGGCTATGGGTGAGGGAGCAGATGAATCCTCCCTTAAACCCCTCAAGGGAGTCTGGGGCAGGCAAAGGCTGGCATGGCTGGGGTCTGTCAACCTCCCTGTCACCTGCACAGCAGGACACACATTCCTGGAGATTTCTGGAGGGTGTCAAGGACCCTTGATACAGGACCTGGTTGGACCATTCCACAAGGTCACACTGATGGATCTGCTGTTCCTGCCAAGGAGTCACTGGCAGCAGAGGTGGTGATTCATGACAGCCTTGGCTATAGTGAGCATGAAATCATGGAGACGAAGATCCCAAGGAGAGGCAGGGAGGAGAGTCGCAGAGCCCAGATGTGGGTCACAAGGGGATCAGCTAGTGGTCAGTCTGGGGAGGGGGCAGCTGGGATCAAATGGGACAAGCTCTGAAGGGAGAAGGAGATTAGGTTAACTTCAAGGACTATACAGACCACATTCTTCAGGTGTGAGAGTGATCCAGATTAGTATCCTGGGAAAACAAGCAGCTGTACCAGGAGCACATCTCAGCTAAGCCAAGTACCCTGTTTAATATCTCTATCAATGTTTTGGATGCACTCTCAGCAAGTTTGCAGACAACATGGTGTTGATCTGCTGGAGGTAGGAAGGCTTTACAGAGGGTGCTGAATGGTCTGGATCAATGGGCCACAGCCAATGGTATGAGGTTCAACAAGGCAAAGTGCCAGGTCCTGCACTTGGGTCACAACAAAGCCATGCAGCACTACAGGGTATGGGAAGGGTGTCCAGAAAGTGTCCCAGCGGAAAAGGATGTGGGGGTGCTAGTCAGCAGCCATCTGAACATGAACCCAGGTGGCTAATAAAGCCCATGGCACCCTGGTTTGGATCAAGAACAGTGTGGCCAGCAGGACCAGGGAATCAATTGTCCCTCTGTATTTGGCACTGATGGGGCTGCACCTCAAGTACTGCATTCAGTTCTGGGCCCCTCTAATTTAGGAAGGATATTAAGATGCTCAAGTATGTCCAGAGAAGGGCAATGAAGGATCTGGAACACAAGCCTTACAAGGAGAATCTGAGGATGTTGGGATTGTTTAGCTTGGAGAAAAGAAGGCTCTAGGAAGACCTCATCAGTCTCTACAACTACCTGAAAGGAAGTTGTAGCCAGGTGGGGGTTCATCTCTTCTCCCAGGTAATAAGTAGTATGGCTAGAGGAAATGGCCTCAAGTTGCACCAGGGGAGGTTTAGATTAGATATTAGAATTTTTTTAAAAAAAAGGGGTTGTCAAGCACTGGAACAGACTGCCCAGGAAAATGGTGGAACCATTATCCCTGAAAGTATTTAAAAAATGAGGAGCATGGCTTAGTGGTGGGCTTGGCAGTGCTAGATTAACAATCAGAATTGATGATCTTAGAGGTCCTTTCCAACCTAAATGATTCTATGATTCATGACAGAGTTCCACTAAAAAATGGCCACATGCAGGAGGCAGAAACAGGGCCAGGCTACACAGAAGGGCTTGAGAAATATTGCCCAGATGAGGCAGTATTCCCTTATGAAAATTTCGGGTTAAGAAAGCCAAAGCTCAGCTTGAACTGGCAAGGACAAGAAAAGAAAGACAAAGAGCTTCAGCCTCTGCATGAGTAGAAAAAGGCCAAACAAGGCAGTGGACTCACTACTAAGCAGTGTTCTTGATTTCATGGCAAGAAGCAAGGAAATTTACAAATTGTTCCAACATCCTGAATTATAAAAACAAATCTTAACCCATTAAATCTCAATAACACATCTTCTTGATACATAGATGAAGACATCCTTTAGGAGTGCATACCTGTATGTTTACTTGCGGGGATATGCACACTTGTTTTTATCACATTACACTTTCCTCTCTGAAACTTCAATTCTTAAGGTCAAGTAGGTTTTAGAACTAACATTTGGTTAATCTTGTGATATTATCAAGGATAGGTGAAGTGCTAGGTGTTTTTTAAAGGCAACATTAGAAATGAAAGAATATATTTTCAAATTAAGTACTGCTTGTTTTTGTAGCTACAGAAAAAAATTGAAAACATTAGAAAAAATCTGGACAGTAGTAGGCTGAGAGAAAAAAGAGTGCAAATTATTATTCAAGCCTTGAAAGATAAGCTCATCACCTGGATTTGAGGATCAAATGAAAATATTTTATTAATAGTTTGAATTGCCTGATACAAAGCTGGATTAAACCAATGGACAAGCTCTCATTAGTTGTGACATCTGCTGCAAAAAGAAAATTACGAAGTAAAAGTATGTTTGCTAAAGGACTGTTAGGAACTGATTTATTAAATGCTTTCTGATTCCCTTTTGATATTGGGCAACATTTCATGTTTGTGCTTATGACTTTAACATAATGAAGTATAAAATATCTGCATGTATTGCAACAAAAAGCATAATTTCTTTTCTCATAACGAAATAGAACTGACAAGTCTTGTGGGATGCGTAGAAGCTTTCGTTCCTTTTAAATATAAGATAACTGACTGATGGCACTGTGTTCAAAGGCAAGGTCAGACAAGAATTCAACAGTACTACAGCGAGCAGAGGATGGACTGCTGGCCACCAGTTCAGGATCGTAAATATAGTAATCCCTTCTGAGTTGTTCAAAAAAAGAAAGAGAGTGCTTTGACAACTAGGAAGTTGATGATGTTAGAAGAGTTGAGGATCTGAAAAAAGCTATCAGTGACTTGATGCCACAGTTCTGTGAAGCAATGAATTTATGAAGTGTGAGTGAATTTGCAAGGATAGACTTAACCATCCTCCTATCTTCAGCCAGTCTTGCAGGGGGTAAACAACCCCCATCCTTTGATGGTTTACAGCTGTAGTTTTTGCAGAAATGGGTGACTAACAGTACAGAGCAAATTCGGACTCAATGGACATGATGCATATTTCCTTCAGATCCTGCAGCTCTTTGCCAGTACAATTCAGTCATGATTTGCATCATCATTACAAGTCCTGTCTTTCATGTTTCATGAATAAAAAATGTCATTGTTTGACACGTGCACAGAAGGCTGAAAACAAGGTCCCTAATTTTATTTTTGCTATTGCTGTTGAGAACATGAGTAGTCTTGTGTCTCCAGCAAGAGATTTGATTTGCAAAACAAGACTGGAACCTTGCTTCTGACTCACCTGTTTTGTTCCATATCTCTCCCTTTTTAAGTATATCCTTTGCATTCCCTTTTTAAATACCATCTGTTCTAAAGAAAAAGTAAGTCGGGATGTCGTGTTTATATTCCAGTTCTTTAATAGTGCATGTAGATACTACCATATGGTTCTATTTCGTATCTGAAAGGAAATTCCTTCAAGGCCCACCTGTGGAACAGCTGCATAGGAAACCTTCAGAGCTAATACAGTTTCCAAATAAGTTACTTCCTGCCCTTATTTCCACACAGAAGTCATGCAAACCTGCAGAGACAGTGTGCTTGTGGCCAGTTGCTAGACTTCCAATGTGTCCCAGCTTACTCACTTTTTAAAAAAAAATAAACAAACCAAAACCAAAACCCAACCCTTAAATGAAGTAATAAGTGTTGGAAGATGTATGTGAGGGAGGAAATTCTTTAGATTAGGGCCATCTTTTCATGGTATCATTGGCTAGGACAGTAGGACTGTACCTGACATCAGCATTCCTTGGCATTACTGCTATGCAAATATTCATATTGCACCCACAGGTAGAGCGAGAGCCATATATGAAAGTCTATACTTGAGGATCACACAGAGGTGGGCAAATAAAACCAGTATCAAGTTAAATGCAGGGTTTAAATAGTCTCTGAACTGTTTCTTCTGCAGATGCAGAAGAGAATTCATAAAGGGTCAAAACCAATTTATGGTAATCTCAGTTCAGGAAACAATTTTAAGCTACCTTTGTGTTTGCCTAGGTTCAGAGGCCTGGGAGCCAGATGAGCTTTTGGTGAAATTCCACATAGCCACAGGGCTAGAGCTGGGTGGGAATGTTTTTTTCCTATACCACACTAATTTGTGTGTTAAAAACTATTTCAAATCCACCAAGATGATGAAGGAAATTGTCCCAGAATAGCTAATGTGTCTGGGTAATCCTCTAGGCCACTTGGGTTAAGCCCTTGCTCTTGTGTCTTCATTTATACAGGAATATGTTACCCCCCTCAGGGTGACTATTCTTGGAAAGAGTAGAAATGGATAGAATATTTCAATTTCTCCCTTTGAAGCTTTTATATGTTAATCATTAAATATTTGGCAAGCCCAGCTGTGAGGACTGAGACTTGGGACAGTGGAATCTAACATTCAGGTCCTTCCTCCACAGAACGAGATGACAACCATGAGAAGTGGGCCATTCCAACAGCAGAGACTGGGAAATGTGCTCAGCGTTCACCTGCAGCCTGGTGTCTGTGTTATGGACCTGAGTCAGACCAAAGAGCAATTTAAATCTGAGCCTGACATGTTGGCTATTGTGATGTATAGAATTTGGATCAGAAGTCTTCCCAAAAGAAATTTCCATCTATATTAACACATTCCCACAACCTGTTCTCATTCATTGGTATCCTCTGTCAGTTTGGTTGGAGAATTACCCATCATCTTCTCTGGATGTTTATTATGGTGTGGTACAAAAATAGCCAAAGACTTGTGGGCCCAGCTGAGAGTAATAAGATCTTGGGAAAAAGACATGCCCTTGTCATGAACCTGCTGACAAGGAGAACTAGGGGAGGACTGCCTGTTCACTCTATTCTGATGTAAAATGACCTGTAGAATTAAGAGCAGCCTAAACTTCCTCAAAACACAAACCTGAGATAATTGAACCTAACTCATAATTTTAACAGATGTTTGGACAGGGTATAGAAAAAAATGTACTGTTCTTTGACCTAGGGGAATCAGTCTTAGTCCAGTAGACTCATTCCAGCCAAATTTTGACAAAGGAAAACAGCCATGAAGTTCCTGAGGAACAATTTAAGGCTTGTAAAAGACAAATTTCAAGTTTGGTGTTCAGTCAGCGATGCTGGAAGCATGCTGTTTGGCAAACAAAACATTTCAAGACATGCAATATATCATCATGCTTTAATTTTGTTGAAGTCAGGATAACTTGAATCCTTTTCTAGATTTAGACCTGCATACAATCTTAGAATGACAGAATGCTCGGGGTTGGAAGAGACATTAAACATTCATCTAGTTCCAATCCTCCCTGCCATGGGATAGGACACCTTCCACCACACCAGACCACCTACCCAGCCTGGCCTTGAACCCTCCAGGGACTGGGCATCCACAGCTTCTCTGGTAACCTTGTTCAAGTGTCTCACCACCTTCACAGTAAAGAATTTCCCCTGTATGTCTAAACTAAACCTACTCTCTTTCAGTTTAAAGCCATGACCACTTGTGTTATCACTTACATGCCCTTGTGAAAAGTTCCTATCCAGTTTTCCTGTAGGCTCCCTTTAGGTACTGGAAAGTGCTGGAAGTTTCCCAGCAGCCTTCTCCTCCCCATGCTGAACAATCCCAATACTCTCAGCCTGCTCTCACAGGAGAGGTCCTCCATCAACCTCATCATCTTCATGGTCCTTCTCTGGACCCATTTCAACAGGTCCACATGCTGCTGGTGCTGAGGACCCCAGAGATGGATGCAGCACCCCCGGTGGGGTCTCACCAGAGCAGAGGGGCAGAATCACTTCCTGCACCCTGTTGGCCTCTCTGCTTTTCATGCAGCCCAGGATACAATTGGCTTTCTAGGCTGGAAGTGCACATTGCCAGCTCATGTCCAGTCTCTCACTCACCATCACCCTCAAGTCCTTCTCAGCAGGGCTGCTCTCAACCTATTCTCTGCCAGCCTGTGTTTGTGCTTGTGATTCCTGTGGCCCTGGTGCAGGACTTGCACTTGGCCTTGAGACCTGCTCACTTTTCTGTCCCTTATGCTTAGCTGTACCCAGCACAAGGAAACACAGGAAATAGCACAGTATAAGCTTAAGAGAAGACTATTACACTATGAAGGACAGAAAGCGGTAGTATAACAACAACTTAGTAGATATGAAAAGTAATTGTAAGAAGGCTGTGTTCAGTATAATTTCACTTATGCCAAAAGATAATAAAATGTCTGGAAAGTCACTGCCAAATAGAAGTGAGAAATAGAGGGAGGCTTTCCAGAGGCAGAAGACAGAGCCAGTTTGATTGCTAATCTATTAATAAATTACTTAATGCAAGACAGAATAATCAATTTTATCAGTAATGTTTATTTACCTTATCAGAATAGCAATATTTTGTGTAGGCCAAGGACAAATTTAGATTTTTAATAACATTGTAAAAGAAGAGATACCTTCCTAGACATTGGTAAGCTCTATTTTGACCTGCTACTGCCTTCAAACCTTCTTTGAAAGATAAATTCTGAATTTACATAAGAAAATCTTTCCTAAATTATATAATGGGTTAGGTACCTGTTCCTTTTTTAAAGAGCTTTCTAGCTTTAAATATTTTAAAATTTATTTTTAAATAACATTCTAGCTTTTAGATATGAACACTTTCTGTTCACTCAGTTAATAAACTTACAACAGTGCTGTCTCTATTATTGCAAATATCTCATGATTCTTCATTTTGCATTATTATTTACCTGACATATGCTCATTTGAAAATTTAATTCACCTTTTATAAAACATATGTTTTTATGAAAGCTTAACTTTTGGGACATGGGTTCACTGCACTCTTCTGGTTCCCTGGTGATTAACATGTATGATTTTTATTTTTATTCATTGTTCATGTGTTCACTATTTAAAAAAACAAATGACATTGGGGTTTATTTTGGTGAATGGCAAAGTATTGGAGTGGTGAATGTATTCTCCTTCGTATGATATCACAATCCAGACACTTTTTCAAGTTATAGGAACTATAGCCATTTTACAGGTTTTCCTGGAATATTAATCTTGCATTTCATAATCCTATTAATTAGATAATTTTAGCAGGGCAAGCCAAGCTCAATAGCTAATTCCAACAGACTTTTTCTCTGACTAAGGAATGAGTCCAGGATGTCTGGGTTATGTGTCTCTTTTTACCAAATTACTCAGCCTCTTTGTGTGTCTCTATTTCCTTAAAGTGGAAATAACATGTGAAGTGTTTAAGTGCATTTAATGTTAGAAAAAGGCTCTGAGATCCTAGCAGAAAAGGTTCCATAGAGAATTATAAACATTACACTCCATAGGTTCTTATCCATGAAGGTTTTATTTCTAAAAATACTACAAAGTTCCAGTTACCTATGTATAAGAATCCAGTTCAGTATGTTTTGCAAACTGAAAGTAAGTAACAACCCTAAATCTCCTTGAATACATCAGCTCTAGCCAAGCTTATGCTAAATGTGGTTTTGAATTAAAAGGGGTTTGAATTAAAAGGGTTCTTCTGCAGAGATATGGCTAGAGATGTAGAGATAAGTGAACTGATGCTACCACTGAGAAACCCGTGTAAATTACTCCAGACAGAGAGCCCCAGGGATGGGCTTACCCAGTTTCCCACAGCTCAGAGTGCATTCTCGCAGTGTGCCTGGGCAGGTACTCCGTAAGCTGCTCACAGAGGTGTCCTGGCTGGACACTAACGCTATGTTAGTTTGGAATGTCAGCTTGGTTTGAATGTCATACCATTGAAAATCAAGCAGTACTCCAGTATGTTAGTTGTAAAACAATGTAAATGCCTTATAGTACCATTAAGTTTTAATTTAAGTTTGGACAAGTCTTTAGGACATATAAGAAGTATAAAAATACCAAGAAGCAACTGTAACACCAAGGCTAATGAAAGCTGCAAAGGGTCAATGACTTGAACTGCTGACCTGGAGATCAAGCTCAGATCAAGAATCTGAAAGACTAGTGGAGATGGAAGCTCTAGCAAAAGTTCTATCAAAATAATTTATCAAAGTACATTAATGACACAATGCAAAAAATATCTAAAATATTGCTACAGTTTTATTTCCCCATGGGCAAAATCCTGTTGCTATTTTCACAATAAAGAAAGAAAAGAATGTATTTACCTGAATGGGAATAGTAGGATTACTGCATTCTCATGGGGAAATGAGAAGAATGCAGAAACACAAATGCTAGTTATGCATATGGATGTAAATTTGATGGTGAGTGTAATTCACTTTCCCATGTTCTTCTTTGCCATTTGGCATCTTGTGAATAATATTCAAGCCCTTATAACCCTAGAAAAATGTGGGCAGAATTATTAGTTGTCAGGAAATAATTTCTTATGTTTTGAGTTGATCTATTTCCAAGCAGGTCAAATTCAAAGTTGTTTAGCTAATACAAATATATATTATGTCCCCCAAAAAGATTTTTTTACTGTTCCTTTTTACTAACATTTTGCACAATAAATAATTCAGCTCATTTGCTGAATTATGCTTCATTCACATGAAGTGAATTTTGACCTCCCAAGAGTGAATTTAAATTTGCTCCTGGCATGAACAAGAAAACAATTAAATTAATAGCAAGAAAATCACATTCCCTAATTTAAAGCAGGATCTGGACTTTATTATTCCACACAGCAGATGAGCTGCCTTAACCACTAAACTGTTGGTTTTTCTGGCACATCTTCCACATTTCTAATGATACTTTATTCTGGACTGAAAATATAATTAAATATATTACACCTTTTTCTTAAGTGAATATTTTAGAAAAATAATTTTGTCAAAAAGTTTTTTTCTTAAAGCTTCTTGGAAGTTTCTAATGCACTGAGTAAAACTACTGAGGTGAATCTCTGTTTTAAACATTTTGGTTACAACATGCCTGGGTTTTGCCTTTGTCCCAAATGCATGGTATTTTTGCCATTGCTGTATACAATCATAGAATCATAGAATCAATTGGGTTGGAAAAGACCTCTGAGATCATCAAGTCCAACCCTTGGTCCAACTC
>JAOXXN010000395.1:75369968-75389279 GCA_026770055.1 Myrmophylax atrothorax
GCTGAGCATCCGAGATGTGACGGGATGGGATGGCAGGGAGGCATTGAACTGCCCGGGGACGGTCCCCACTGAGACTCAAACTCAGGACCTTGGGATTCAGAGTCCAGAGTGCTCTCCATTACACCACAGAACCACATATGCAAAAGTGGAAAAAACCAAACCAACAACAACAACGACCGAGTCATCCACTCAAATAATACAGAATCCAACCACCCAAACTACAAAAACACTCCACAAGACTCCCCCTAAAGGACACTTGGCAAGAGAGGAGAAAAACCAATAACAAAAAATGTGTACTTCCCGAACCAAACAGCTGTGAATTGGTGACGAGGCCTAACTCTCCCACCACTGTAATAACATGTTCACTCAGCGGCGGCCATGAAGTGGACTGACCGAGGCCCTTCTTACGCTTCCTTTTATACTTGATTTGATGCCAAAATGATATAAATTATCTCTTTGGTTGCTTAAGTCAGGTGATGATTGTCCTCTCTAATGTATGTAGCATTTTCAGGACCTGCTAAACTGGGGCCTAGCTAAAACTGAAGCCAAAACTACTACACTGTAAAACTTGGAAAGCAACGGTGCAAACATGTAAACAAACCAAATTTTCAGTATTGGGTGATGTGTAGCCCCTGTCTTATTGTTTAAATTAAATGGATGGAATATCTTTGGACTGAACTGATGTTTCCAGCTGATTTTAAACTCCACACTGAAATTCTTATTTCAAAGCAGCAAGATTGTATGTGCCCTTGGGCATAAAACCTTTGAAAACTGTTGAAATGGGACATACAACAGGAAAGAGATTGCCATAAATACTTCACAAACTCTGATTAATAACCTGATTTTAGTTTTGAGGCCAACATGCTAAATTTTAATAAGATATGTTTCAAGGCATAACTGACCCCAGAAGAGACGCGAGGGATTATTAATGGATGCCTGTGATCTGCTTGTCTTGTTCTTTATAACTTTCAAGTCCACAGACTGAAATTCAGAGGAATTTTCCAGATGCTGCAGTAGCTGCACATCAGCTTGCAAGGTTCTTCAATGAATTTCATGGCTGATTTATTATTATTTCATCTTTTCCCTTTTGCTTATTACTGTTGCTTGTGTAGTTTTGTATTTTCTTTCAACAGGAGATAACTCAGATTCATTTTTCAAATGCAATCTGTCTGCTTGCTTCAACAGTAATAGATCACAGCCTCTACTGCCTTTTGACTTAAACACTGATTTCTGCTTTACAGCTTTGGTCCACCTAGAACTGAAAAATAGTGAATCTGACACATGTAGAACCTTTGTATTCACAAATAACTAGTAGGGCAGTTGATTAGTCAGCCAGGATGCAGTAAATGCTGCAATTTAGACAGCATGGGTAATCTTTTTTCCCCCCCTGTACCATCTTCACTTTTGTAATTTCATATGGAAGCATTTATCATGAATAAATTAGTAGCCAATTGGCTCTTTCCTACTTAATATGTCATAAATCTTAATGCAGATATCCCTCAATCACACTAGAAGCTCTTCTTAGTCTGATTACTAGCCTCACTAGCCAGAGAGAAGAAGAGGGGATTATTATTTATGGTTTTAGTATTAGGGGAACCTCCAGTTGCCAGTCTCCTCAACACAAAATCCTAGCATAGCTAACCCAGTGGGGGTGGGGACAACAATCCTACTGCATTTCCAGCTGTGTTCTCTCTATAAAATTACAAAATCAGCAACTGTGTTTGCTATAAATGGTGACTACATAAACAGTATAACAGTTACTGTTCCACTTTTGCCTTCACATTTGTGAGAGCTCCAGGGAAAGTTTCTACAAAAAGGAATTCATAAGAAATCTGGTGTATTTTTGAAAATGGAAAAACATTTTTGATGCATTGAAAGTAAATTTTTAATATAATTATTTTTTTCCCCATTTATTTCAGCAAGCCCTTGTTTGAAAAATAAATTTGATGGCTAGGAAACCTCAAGAAACAGAGCTTGGCAATGATCAGGATTAAATTTCTAGCAAAATACCTGGGTTTAGATGTCTTGAGGAGTTGGATAAACTCACATCAATGTCCTAGAAGTATAACTTCTACATAAGATGAGCTTTTGATGGAGTCCTTTGTGCTTCCTTTACCACAGTTTTCCCCCTGTCTTACAAGTGAAAACTGAATGCATAGGAACTATGGGGGGTTTTGTCAGAGCTGAAAGGTCACCAAATTTCCATGTGGGCTTTACTACTGTTTTTCTGTTAGTTTTCCAGCACAGACTGTCTACATACCTTAAACTTGGTGGTTGCTGGTGCTGCTCTAAACATCTGGCAGAGAAGTCTGCTGAAAGAGAGCCGTTACCGTGTGATGACAAAATTAAAGACTGCACAAATGGAGAAAATTAAGGTTGCCAGGGTTACCTTAAGGCATTTCCTGTCTGCTCTGTGCCTTGCTCTGCAGAATTGTTTGTTCATTTTGATATGTCATCTGTATGTACGTAAGCTCCAGGACTTTAAAATTGCAAACAGAACTATGTCCTAAAGTGAAAGGTCCCAAAGATAATTCTCCACTCTGTTTTCATGAAACAGTTCCCCAGATGTTCTCATCATGGATGAGGCACCAGTGTTGCAGAAAGCATCTGCCTGGGGAAGCTTGATCTGTTGAGAAGATTCAGTAGAGGATTAGGTCTTGTTGGTGAACGGAGTTGTTTTTCTCTGTCTTTTGCTTAGGACAAGTTGAAAGAAAGAGTATCTGCTAAAATTTTAGGTCTTACATGTTTGTCAGTGACACCTTTGCAAATAAGGAAATCTTTTCTTTGAGAATCCAAGTATGTAAATGAATTCAGGAACACGCCATTGAAGGCTTAATCCTTCCACACAGTTTACTAAGTCCCGTGGGAGTCAAGTGTGCCTGGCAGTGTGCCAGTAGACCTTTTAAGTGAGTTCCCAAGGTCAAGAGGAAAATCACTGACAAACTCACGTGCAGAATTCAGGCTTAAACATCCCACGTCACATAGGCATGCTTCATTTTAGTGATGTGGATACACTGTCAGGCTTAGGCAGTTCAAGAAGCACAGTAGGTCTCTGATCTTGATAAAAATGCATGCATTATGTTCAATTAGATGTTGTACATTATATTAGAACAATGTATAACATTCAGCATGGGCATAAATCCCTGCAGTGCCATAGAAAACTTAAGATTATAACTGCATGCAATGAGCAACTTGATTAACTTTCAATGTAAATTTTTGTGACCTGAAGATCTTGGTTGTTATTCATATATATTTTGCGCATCTTTGCAATCCTTGAAGTCAGTAAGTGAGAAGAGAGCAGACATGTACATTTTAAAATAATACCACAATTTGTGTTTAATGTAGTGTTCTGGCACACTGGCCACTTGGAGGGGTTTTATTCTGTCCATGCCAGTGTCCAATCCTTTTTGATACGTGCACGTTCCACTTCTTTTTTCCCCAATTTCTTTCTCTTGAAGAAATAGGATAAATATTATATTACAGAAAAAATAATGTCAATATAACACATAATCATTTTGGTAGGAGCTTTATTATTGCATTTTGTGATTTGACTTCAGGTGTTTACTTTATAGTAAGTTAGTGTAGGTTTATGTATATGAATCATCAAGGATATTCTTTAAAAAAATCTGAATCTTCAAAATGTCTGAATCTTAAAAAATCCCACTTGTCTTCATTGTTGCAAAGGCTTGACAAAAATTGGACCATGATTCATAGTTTTTAATTTTCTGTTGACATAAATGGGATTGTTTATGTGTTTAACATGGAATTTGTGTTTACTCTGAAAAATCAAAGATTAAAAATTAATATGGCATTTTATATTGATTTATTTTTCCCCTGGTCAATTACACTCCAGAGGAACTAATTCATTGAAATTAGGTTATACCCTTCTGTCAGTTTGTGTTCTTTCTCCTAAAAAGTCATCTGCAGAGAAGCTGGTGGTGAAAAGGTGCACTATTGGTATGGGGAAATTATCCAAGATTTTAAACCCACTTTGGCCAAGATGATATATAGAACAAGATGTTTGTTTTACAGATGTTTACATTCTCAAGACGTGCTTACTATGAAAGGTCAAAATAAGGTAGGTGTGGCTTCCATTTTAAAATGGGAGCCTGCAGGCTTTTTTAAATACATCTCCCCATCAGATTTCAAAATGGGGTCCCAAATCTTTTGGTCTGCAGAGACTTTCCCCACTGCCTAATTACTGCTAATCACACTGAAACACAGCTATTGTCATGAACATTATTTCACTTTGTGAAATCCTGGAGTTGCAAGCACAGACTTTGATGATGTGCAGTGTCCCTGCACTAATTGCAAGGGAATTTCAAGAACAATTTTAATTCTCTCCTTGGCTATGATCATGCACAGCTGTCGTATTACTGCACCTGTACAATTTGTTTTCTAGTGCCAAATTCTGCAAGTCCTGGCTTTTTACAGCTCTGAATCCCAGGTTTTCTTTGCTAGCTATTAGGCTTATTTAACCCTTGCTAGCTATTAGATTTTCTTAAGCTTTTCAGTGTTACTTGATCTGCAACATTTTCAGAAAGCTACAAACCCTTTAAAGTGTGAGCACGGAGGAAGGCAAGGTGAGGTGTAGCTTTTCCAGATGTAAATTACGTAAACCTAATCTTTTTATTTGTTACTATTTCATTAAAGTATGGGCAGGCATTAGGTAACAAGACTGAATCCCACTGCCAAGGGTTTGATAAGGCACTGTACTTTGAAACCATTTGGCTGGCAAGCAGTGGGAGTCCTAGAGCCCTGGTAACTCACTGGCAGTGGGGTGCACCTACCAGCACAACAGGCTGGGGACATGGAAGGGGTCCTTCCTCTTGGCTTCCAGGTCCCCTGATTTCATTGGGGTGTGTATGGGGGGGGGATGAGTACATTAAATTTCTTTCAATGTTAGATATCAAAGGAACCACACGTCTGTAGCTGAAGTTATTGAGCTGTGGACAGCCTGCAGGTGAATGGCACAGCCACAATGCAGGTGACCTGCCAGACTTTCTCTGATATATCCTCACAGAGAACAAAAACTGCCTTCTGTACTGTGCCATGCAGTACAAACCGGGAAGGAAAATGCAAAGTGGATCATAAAAAGGGCTAGATCTATGAACAACTTGGCTTGCCTCCTCCTTTAGGGAAGGTGAAAATTGTTTCTGTCAGGGTTGTGGTGACCAAGGGGAGACAGACTGACAGTGTGCATCCTGGGAATCTGCATCAGTATAAATACCTACCAGGACTGGGGTTATACCACCCCAGATGCACCCTTTCTTCACTCTTGAGGTTAGCACAGACACCTTCATCAATGGATTAAGCCCATTTCACTGGTTTGTAGACTTGTGCATATCATGACTTTCCTCACATTTGCTTTTGTTGACTTTTGTGCAGAGGGCAATTCAGTGTTAATATAAAATAGAATAGACAGACATTAGGACTCATGAGCCTTAAAATTGCAGCTGAGACAGTGACTGTAGCTGCCACTCAAAGCAAAATGCCCAGCATATAGAGGTGTGGGGAGTCACAAAAGGGAGGGAACGATGAAGCAGGAGGAGTTGAGAGAAGGGAATCTAGGCAAGGTATTTCCTCACTCAGAGCTTGTATATAAAATTGCAAATAAGGTGGAAGATACAGATCCGTAATTCCACTGGGAGATTAGTGAATCAGGCTTCTCTTCTGTGGTTTATCACATTACCTGAAGCTTTTGATAGAACTGCAACCCAGTAAATCACAGCTGGTTGTAATTCAATAATACCATAAACTGTAAGAGCACAATTCAAAATTTGGAATAAAAATCTTGACATTGCTAATGAATGTACAAGGTACGGGCATCCACTAATTTTAATAACATATGAGGAAGAAGAAAACTTGTATGTAGATGCTAGATGCACATGTAAACATCCATGCCCAGTGTATTCCTTTGATGGCAAGTGTCTTTTATTAAAGATCATTTGTGCTAGCAAAGACAATCTTTAACATTTCTTTCAGATCTATATCTGCTCATCTCATTGCGCAGATTGCTGCACTTCTGTGCATCATGAGATTCTGAACCATTACATATGTATTCCAACAAACTAGAATATTTATATACAACAAACACAAAGGACATCTGTCACACTAGCTGTCATGTAGAAGTAAAGAAAAGCAGTAAATAACAGATCTGGGAATGGGTCAGTGGGTATTTCATTGTCCCTGAGACAAATCAATAACAGCTTGTTTGCTGTATTTCTTGTCATCTTCCCTGGAGTCAATGGTATGCTCTATTGACCTTAATAACTACTATCATAAATCCAGTAGAAATGAAAAAATGTCTCTGCTCCGTAATGAAAATCTGATCGCTTATCTGTCATGTAAAGACCTATGCTCATTCTGCCCCATCCCCCAGGACATTGTCATTAGGTATGTCACAAGATTATGAAATACTGTGGAATTTTATAGGAGGTTCATCTCGTAACTTCTCTATACAGTGGTATTTTTCCCAGTATCAGTTTTATCTTCAATAAATTGAATCTTGTTTCCTTCTGTCTTTTATTTTTATGACTTTTTTAACTGAAGGGATTTATCATCAGGGAAAAGAGGGTAAGTGAAAGAAAACTAGTTCCACCCTGTCTATCATCACTTTTCTGTTAAAATAAAATTAGATTATTATCAAAAATTGTATTCAGAGACCAAATTCCCCATTCTCACTGCATAACTTTTAGTTCAGGAAGCAGCTCTGAAGTACAAGGTTTCCATAACTACATAAATTCATACATAATAAATACATAAATACATAAGTTCATAAAGCTATTGATTTTGAAAGATCTTTTAAAACACAGTTTACCTTCAGAATTATTTGGACTCCGAGTCATTAGGTATAAGTGTGGTGGTACCAATTTTGAAATGTGAATGTTTCAGGGCTGTTTGAGAATTTCCATATTGGCAGTCTTTTCTTCATTTCACTCTAGTTTAGTAGAACCACAGACTATTTGCTGGTTTTATATAAAGTCTTTGCTTGCTGATTTTATAAGTCTGATGTTGTTTGACTGTCACTAATTGGATGCCCTATTCATGTCTGCAGACCTCACTCTACTTGCCATCCCTGCAAACTGTGATGTTCCTGAACAAGCACAGCCTTAGCACAGCTAAAGAAACACCAGCTGCTTCACGAGCTAGATGTGTGCTTATGTGCTGCTCTCAGGAATATTCAGTGCTGACCCTTTGTGGCAGGCTTCCAGGCAAAAATAGGATTATATTTACAAGCTGGATTGCACCTGGTTAAGGGAAAAAGCTTCAGAAATACTTTTACTTTGAAATATTTCAAAAGCCAAATACTGCCAGCAGTTGAGTCAAGAAAACATTTGCTGATTTTTATTTGCCCTTTGCATAGCATCCAAGTTGGAGTGAGGGTAATTACACATAATGTGCCCTTTTTTGGCTGCAGTTTTATCATGGTGAGCATAAAGACCAACTGCAAAAGATGTCATGAGATTACTGTACTGTGACACTGATGCTGTTCTGTCAGCATTTCAAATTTTGCTACAGAGAAACATATAGATAAGTCTAAAGCTGAGGTCAAAGCAATTTGACAATAAACTTTTACAAAATGAAGACAATATTCTCTTTGTTGGCCTGTTTTTCAAGATGAGAATGCTCCAGTCTCCATTCTGTTTCCTGCTGGCATTATTTTTTGGAATCTCAATTCTTCCTTTGTGAATTTTTTAGGAATAGTGTAAGACTGGGAGAAGAAACCCATATGAATGGATCTGATGTATTTTGGACAAAGAGATGCTGGGGGAGGACTACAGAGGAAGAAGTGGCCACTGTGAGTGTCCTGATCATGCCATCCATTGTATAGTCTGGGTAATTTCAGGTCACTCAGAAAAAAAATCTCCCCTCAAACCAAAAAGAAACCCATTTTGACTGACACTTTTAAAGCAGTAGAGCCCTCTTAATTAGAAAACACTTGATCTGTGTGAACTGGGAAGCCTTACATCAAATTACCATTCTTGCAGACCAATCCACTCCCTTGCTGTGTCAGCATTGCATTACGCTTTGCAGTGGCACTGCCTGTCACATTGCACAGGTAAGGGGCAGCACTAAGAGCTCAGACAAGTGCAGAAGAACACCAGAATACCCACGGGACTCCAGAGTGAAGCACAAAGGCTTCCACTTCAGGGGTTACAATCTGCAGCACAGAGGACAGGCATGGCTTAGCCAGAAGTGGAAGATTTATGGATTTGCCCTATCCATGAAGCAGCATGTACTAACGAACTGTTGCACATTGAGGCTTGAGCAGCAGTTATTTGGCTGAAACTGGAGCTACTTTTCCACTGCATCACTGCTCAGAGTTCAGTCCAACTGCTTGAAAGTCATTTGTCTGTCAGTTGCACAGCTGTAAATCCCAGCACGTTTCCAATAAGACCATGGGAGTAACTTCCAATTAGATAAAAATAGCATTGGGTGTATTTCATAAACACTGTTATCTACTGTAAATACTTAAAACAGGAAGAATTGAAAATTAACATTTAAAATAGCTCACACATCACTTCAGGTTTGGGGGGTTTATCGCTAAACAGCAGTGAGGTGTTTTAAGGGCCACCTTATGAAGAGTACTGTCCCTCAATCCAGTTCAGAGAACACTGAAGCATAAGCTCATCTTCATGCAGCTGAGAAATCATGCCAAGCCCAATGTGTAGTGTGAAGTGAGTCTGTGAACCCCTGACTGCTGCCGCTTAGGCACAGGACTCCCAAAAGCCCACTCACATGGCAATAATTTGTAAACAAAAGGTACCTAGTAACAACAGAAACAAATAGGCAGAGAGGATTATGTGAGGAATGAGACAGAAACCTTAGGAGTGCTACAGCAGGTTCCCAGCCTGCAAGCATCTTGAGGGCATCATTTCACTGCATGCAGAACTAACCTGCTCAGTAGAACCATGCTCAAGCTTTTCTAACTGTTAGTAGCATTTTACATGTAAATAAGGAAATGTTTTTGGTTTTAAAGTTTCTTCATCTTGGAGCCTTTTATAAAACACTTAGACTATTAACAATTATTAAAATTAAAAATAGGTGCTTCTTTTGTAAGAACAGTTTCAAGGCTGGATTGCTGTCTTGCCGAGGTCAGATCAAATATTGGGAAAACATAAAATGACAATTCTGCAGTTCTCATTGAAGTACTTTGACAATGAGAAACCTTTATCATCTTACCATTGAGAAGGTCAATTTCCTACAAGCCCTATGTTGAGTGCAGCATGAAGGCAAAAGAGGCCTTACAATTGCTACCTCACTTCAACAGTGCCAGCGTCACACAACAGAGACATGGCAATGATTATGGCTGCTAGAAGGTCCTCGTGAATATCAAGCACTGTGGTAGAAGAAGGTGACCTTCAGTATACTGTTTGAACTATTTATCTACTTTCCCTAAAGGCAGATGCTTTCCTCAGCAGTAATCCTGACACCTGAGTAATAGGAAGAGTTGAATTTCTAATCAAGCTAATATGCCCAAGTGTAAACACAGTGCTGAGTCAGAGATGTGCAGCCCTTTAATCTACCACTTCCTGGGAACAACTGGGAAAAACAACTGCAAGTGTGCTAGAGTTGTGCAAAGAGAAGGGACAGAAATTTTCATCAGAGAGAGAATCTGAAGGCAGGCTAGACGGATGAGAATAAATCACCCTGGCTGGCTCCTCATCTCTCTTCCTCAGACCACAGTTGAGATATGTCTGTGTGCCTATGGCTGGCAAGACCCTCCTTGCAGGGACATGGTGAGGTGCTGACTAGAAAAACCAATCTTAGGTCTGGCTGCATGAGAAGGCAACAGTACTCATAGGCTGAAAAAGTCCTGATTGTTCCCTTTTAAAAAATCTCACCAGTAGCTCGATAACCTCAAAACATGTTAACTTGTTCCCTTTTAGAGAGACCTAATTTGAGAGCTTTGCTGCCCATATTTCTTAGTATTGAAGCAAATGGCAACTGGATCTGCAAGCTTCCTTACGTAAAGAAAAGGGAAGTTTCCCTGGTTCTATGATTATTGGCTCAGGATGCGTCCCAAGCTACAAGCACTTCAGTCATCGAGTGAGTCAGTATCCTCTGAGGATGCCATTAATAAAAGGCAAAACATACAAACCTAATTAAGCACATAATTTGTTCCTAGCAACACTCAGCTTCATCTTTTGATGTTTATTTTTTTACTGTTGACTTTTTATCTGAGAAGAGATTTACCTATTTTTTACCTATTTTACCTATTTTTCTGAAGGTAAGAGAAAACCTCCCAATGCTTCTAGACAAAAGATAACTCACCAAAATTTCATACAAAACTGGACTACTTGTCTCTTTCAACTAGTTAAGTTTATTTAGGCCAGTCAGTAGAAAAGGCTGCCCTAAATTCAACCAGGCACTTTTATTTTTAGTCAGGACAAAATATCCTTCAGATTTGCTGCTACCAAGAAATTTAGTCTAGATCAGACTTTAAAGATTGCCTCTCCCAGCCAAGGCAGAGTCCTGCTGCTGGATTAGTCTTCAGTAGATGAACAGTGGCTGCAGAGCTTTACCTTTGTACAGAGCAAGAGCTTGATTTCCTGCAATTTTTACAGATAACTGTGACTAAGAGGAACGGCACTATTCAGCTCACCCTCCAGATGCCAACTGAATATCATCCAGATTTCACTTCTGATAATTTCCCTCCATCTGACTTGATTTTGCTGGGATTGTCCAATGAATACGTTGGTCTTGGCTGCCTCTCTGAAGAGGTTTCTGCTAGCTTTTGAAGCCTTTAAACTTTAAGGAGAATTTTTTCTTGATGCTGAAATTAGCTGTGTTGCAGGGTTTCTAGAAGCATTTGGAATGCTTTTGAGCAAAAAATCCCTAGCAAAGATTCAGTAGTTTTCCAAAGGAAAAAAATTATTGACACCATAACTGAAGGGCAAATCCCACGTACACTTCAATGTTGTACTCAAACTTCTGCCCAGAAACACAAAAAAAGGAAAACTTTCCAGTTGTGGAATTCTGAACTAGTTATGAAAAAAAATCACCAACAAAAAACCCAACAAAATAAGATTCACTAGTCAATATATTCTACTCTATCTGGAATTCTACCTATTTGCAGCAGCTGGGCAGAAAAGGCAAAAAGACATGAGGTTCTTGTAGTGCACAGCCACAGGTATTTGCTCTTTCAAGAAAGAATTTGAAAAGATCCAAATACAAGTTATTTCCCAGTTTCCGGTTAAAGGCCCATAGGAATTAGGGGCTTGCTACTGCCATGGTGTTGAAAAATACCTGTTTTGCTATTATGTTTGTTACTCAAATGTTAACAACTGTATTTATGGAATTGTTTTCTACTTTATTTTCTGTTTACAGCTTGCTGCTGCATCCTGTGCAAATCCTGCAATTCACTGACTAAGAAAAGAATGAGCATTGCTACCGTTTTATGGGTGTTCGGGGAATGGTATACGGTAAAACAGCTGGGATAAGAATCAAGGGAAACAGAAGATGAACTCTCATGTGTCCTTTAACAAGCCTGGTACTGAACATCACTACCATGTCTTTCCAGTCTACCAACTGTCATATGTGGCAAGTAAACAAACACCAAATACTGCTACAGGCAGACTGCACGCCAAGAATGTAGCTAGCACTAGGCTTGCTAACTTCCCTAGCTTCCTCTGACATCTCAAGCTGGAGTGTACACAAAACAAAGGTTTTCCTATTTCTAAATAGGGACCTAAACTACCTCAGCAGCCTTTGATTCTATTCTGGGACAACAAACTGATGTAAGCCAGGAACTTCGGTTTTGTTTGTAACAAAGAAATTGCATGTTTATTCACTTGAATGAATTCAGTAAATAAACAAATCTATAAAGTTACAGTTTGACTGAGACCTAAACACATACTAAAATTATGAGTGAATAACATACTAAAGAAAAACAAGTGTATTTGTAAGTTACCAAAGTTGAACTTACCACAACAATGCAATACCAGGATTTCAGGCAAGATTTCTTTAAGTTGCAAATGCGATTATGAATGGATACAATCATCAAATTTCATTTCTGTGTTACTAAATGCAGTTTTAAACAAACTTCTGAAGTACATCCTTCTCTGTAACGTGTAGGTTTGCAGCATTCTGGGTGTCCCACTAAGACTGCATGGTTGTCATTTAAGCCCTTCCAGAGTTTGTGGGTAACTGTCTTGTTTTGAAATTAACATTTAGCTCTCCTGTGCTGTGATGAGATTTCTTGATTTCAAACACAGAAAGGAGTCTGGGGGCAAAGGGGAACTTGGAAAGAAACTTCTAACAGAAAAGCATTGATGGAAAGTATCAATTATCACTCAGGCTGATAAACTCTTAAACACATGAAAGGCATTAATTTCTCTGAAGCACAAGAGACTCTGAAGGTTGTTCCTCCTCCTGGCTCTTTTAAGTTGTGACCTGGTACAAGGAACAAATGGCAGCAGCAATGCAGGGCACCCTTGTCCTTGTACCTCTCTATGTTGCAAAAATATTTGTTTGCAAGGTATTTATCTGAACCTGCTCAGGTAATTGGTCAGGATCAAAACCTTTTTCTGACAAGTTTTTGTTTTAAGAAAACAAACACAAACCCAGAACTTAAACAACAATAAAAAAAGTTTGGATCAGTTCCCCCATCCCCCATTGCTGCAACACGCCATGGAAAAATAATTGCTATGATACAAAAGAAAAGAGTGCAGAAAAATAAAAGTGTATCCATAGATACTTCACCCTGAGGGCCCATTGTGCATCCTAAGTGCACTTCAGAGGCTGTATTTCAGACAAGCACTACGCTGGTCCTATATCCTGATAACTCTTTAGTTGCCAAGACTGTTTCTGGAGCATATCTTTTAGCTTAATTTCCCATGAAGGGCACAAAATTTGCATGCTCTGGGGCTGCTCCCCCGTGTGAACCAAAGCATGAGAAGTGTGAGAGACCTGGAAACGCACTTTTAAGGTGCCAAGCTACAGCACTAAGGTAGGCTTACCCCTCACACATGTCACAGCTGAGGGAGCAATAAATGGTTGGGAGAGAGCATGGCCATGGTTTAAACTTTTCTGACACAACAAGTGAGAAGGCAGCCTTTGTTTTATGTTTGCTGAACAGTGGCAGTGGCTTAAGGTATGACTGGCCCTCGCTGGGCTTTGATGCCCTTTTACTGAGGATTTTTCCTTCCACAGCACAGCCAGGGGCAAGGAAAGTGTGGGTGTTCCTTGTTTGCCTCAGAAGAACAGGGATGACCTAGTTTAAACTGCTAGGGAAAGTGTTTTGAACTAACCTGCCTTACGTGGCACTGAGGCAGCAAAAGGTGCCCTCATGGGTTCCCCTCTGGGCTCTGCTCTGTGGGCCATGACCTTCAGAGATGTGCTGAAATGTTCAGGTCTGACTACCTGATAACTGAACACGTGCATAAACTGCGACTGCAGGATTTGCAACTGCAAGTTGCCTTCACACACTTGTCTTTTTACAGGCTACCCAGGTGAGGGCAAGGAAAATGTACTCACAGTCTGATTCAGAAGAAGGTGAGAAAAGCTTTCATTTTTTATGCTTTTTCTTATGTTTTCCCACTGTTTTTGTCTCTTTACTGATTGTAAGCTTTTTGATAACTCATCTGTCACTTCTCTTTTTCTCCCACCAGGTATCTTCACAAAGCAACATCCCTGTACAATTCAGCTCTCTCTTTGTAGGCATCTGTAAAAACTATATGCCAAGCTGATAAACAGAATTGAAATGAATAGGTTGCAAGTAAGATTTTAAGAGAAGACCAGCTGCATTAAAAGATGCTGGTGATGACTTAGTACAGCAGTAATCTTAAATGAGATGAAGGGTCAATGAAGCTTAGGCAGCCAGAAGTGACAGAAGCTGAACATTGAGAATAGACTGCCACCAGAAGCACCGATGCTGCCTGAAGGGCCCAGAATGAAGCCGGGCACTTCATATGAGGGATGGAGGGAAGAGGCAGATGAAGGATCACAAGCAATGAAAAGAAAGGCTCTGCAAAGGCAATGCCTCGGGGCTGAGTAGAATTCAAGAAATGGGTAAAGCCATGGGGAGTTAGACAGATGTCCATTTTCATATGTGTGCTGCCAGCTGTTGAATGAGGAGATGGCTCTGCACTATTGGGAAAAAAAGTCTGGAGTCTGTAAAATCGTGTATCAAAATATTGTAATAGAGATTCTTTTCTCATGTTGAAAATAAAACTCAAAATACCCCAGGTAGAGGTTCTGGCCAGAAACTGAGTATAACAACACATACTTAATGGCCTTTACAAGACTCCAAGCTGATATTGCCAAATGCACTGTCGTATGGCAATCCAGCTCCATGCCAACAGTTTTGGATGTGTACATCCACAACAGGGAATGGACCTCCTGTTTTGGATATGCAGTCAGACCAGCAGAACAGAAAAGTATTACATCTGTGGTGTCTGTGATTGTTGGGTGGGACTTCTGCAGTGTTGTTTTTTTTTTTTCGCATCCAGGACCCCACAAAAGTACTTGCACTGAAACTACAGTCAAGTGAATTAGGGTGTAAGAAGGTCAAAACAACAGAAGAAGCTGTAAAGATCCAAAGGACAGAGAGAGGCTGAAGAAGCCAAGAAAATGTCTCCCAGCTTTTCTTCTCATTCCTATTGGGAGATTGTTTACATGAAAAGAAAATACTGGAATTGCTTTATGTCACAGTAGCTACAAATGAAGCTATTAGAAAAACCTGCCAGCTCTTCACTTTTTATTTATTTCCTACTCCTAGAGGTTAATAAATAAAGTTAATCTGTGAGTATGAATAACTGATCCATTGCTTGTCATGCTGAAGAGCTAGGCTCATCCTGGCAAGTAGTTCAGCATAAGAGGACCTAGATGCACCTTGCATTTCACAACTGCTACTCAGACACTCAGCTCGTGGTACAGCACACAGGGACAGCTGGCTTCCTTCAAGCAGGATTCAGAAAAAGTGGAAGGCTCTCTAATCCTGCTGTTAGGTGTTTACCTGAAGAGAGTCCATTAATTATTTTGAAAGCTATGACCACGACCTGGAACCGGCTTTGAAACACGAGCACATGCTTGTGAAGCAGTTACAATGGACAAGAACGTGAGGAATCTGGGGGTCTTTTGCTCTGCACAAATCATGTCAATTTTGGATGGAGCAGTCTTTTGTTTCATTGCATCCCCAAAATCTGGCGTGGTGTAAAATTGTGCTCTGTTCTAGCAGTCTTCCTGTATACTTTCACCTACTACAGAAACATTTGTCATTGCCCAGCATCTTGGCTATCAAAAGTTAGACAGCTAAAACCTGATGCAAGCTCACAAGTGCAATAGCAGCCTCAGAGTAGGAGTTAAACTCCCCTTTTGGAGAAACAGGAATTCTTACCAGAAATGTAGACTATAAGCAAGGACACTCCAAAACTGATGTATGCCCTGGACAAAGACACCAAGGGGAAAAATTGGAGAGCAGATTTTAGAGATACTACTGGATGAAATCAGGCCTTCATCTGTGAACAAGGAAACACAGCACCTCGTTTTGTTGAGAACTTAAATTTAGGCTCCTTTTCATCAGTAAGAGAATTAACTGAATATATCATTTAATTATTTCACTGAAATCAATTCCCATGCAGGACAAAAGGGATAGGAGTGCTGTGGGTAAGGCAGATAACCTACAACACAGTGCCTTCAGTGGGGAAAGGCAAACTCCTCCAGAGTGGGAAAAGCTTTTATGCAATAAACCTGTCAGGCATGCAAAAGCTAAAATCACTGAGTTCAATGATAGCACTGGGGAAAAACAGCAACTAAAAAATAATGTAAGCCAAGAAAGGTTAAAGCATCACGTGTATGTAATAAAAATTCATCAGCCTTTTAGAAAAAAATCAAATATAAAGCTCTTTAGCATGAAGATGCCCTCCACGGATCTTGTATTAAGGCTGGAGCTGCAGATGGAGTCTTTGCTTTCTGAATGGAGGGCAGAATTTATGAAATGCACAGAGTCCATCATCATGGACAATCAGATGCAGTGAAGAGAGGGACTTGTAACTGCACAACCTGTTTGGTTTCAAGTACATTTACTGTCCCTGAGGGCACTGCCATGCCTGCCCACCCCCAAGGACTCCTTCCACCTTCCCATGGCCCAGTGCCCTTGGCTGGGGCAGTGGGAAGGCCCACAATGCTGGGTGCTGCCATCACCCACCCAGGGTACCTCCAACATTTCCAGCCCCAGCAGCCACCAGCAGCCCCCGTGGTGCCCTGACAGTCAGGTAGCTGAAAATGGGGGGGAAAGTTACTTTGAAAAAACAACATCTAGAATTTGACCAAGCATGCCCAAAGCAGAGTATGAGCTAATGGTTTGTTGGGATGCAATCATGTCTACAAACCTTGTAATAAATGTAGGTGAAATAAATCTTTTTAAGAAGGCCCTAAAAATTCTGTCTGTGGAAATTCCCTCTGAAGAAACACAGCTCAGGTGAAGCATATGATTTATAGATAATTGGGCTTCAGTCAGTAAGTTGGTTTTACCTCCAGAGCAGAAATGGAAAGCTGCATGCAATGGGATAGAGTTGTTGATAGAGACAGGAATGGTCTAAATATGTTTTAAAAGTCCAAAGTCTTACGAAAGTTTCAGCTGCAAAGATTACTCAGGGATCTAAGGAAGGAAAATATGTTTTTGTCAGATGCTACTGGGTGAAATGTGGACTTCAGCAACTACTGGTGGAGAGAAGAAAGGTCAGAAGAACTGGGTGAAGGTGAGACTTGGCCCATGTAATGCAGCAAATGTAACTGAGCAATACTAAAACAGCCTAGCAGACCAGCTGAGAGCAAAGCCAATGCCAAAGTTGTACTGCATGGAGCAAGAGAGAGGCTGGGGGAAAGGGGCCCAAGGACCAGCCACCTCACTACCAACCACCCACACAAGGGTAAGATCTTTACAGCCATTGAGAAGGTGTCTCATCAGAGAGGTGAAACTAAGATTTTGGTCCATTCCTGGTCCTCATCTGGGCTGAAAGCTGAGCCAGCATGCATGTGAGCAGCTTCAAAAGGAAGTAATTTACCTTAGGCACACAATGAGTGAAGGAATTTCTACCGATTAAAAGAAAATTGGAGTTGTGCAGAACTGGCCAAGTCTCCAGATGTTCATGGAGCTTTATACAGTGTATCTGTGGGGTTTTCCAAATTCCAAAACAATTGCATAAAAAGAGTAAAAGACTAGTTTGGGGTCATTTTCAGAGTGGGAAAAGGAAACACCATGTTTCAAAATCCCTTTCCTATGAAACACAGATGCTTGTGTTTTCAAACTGTGAGTGAGACTGACAAAAGAAGACAAAGAAGAAGACAAGGAAGAAGCTTGTTGGAGTGACGATACAAACTGCTCTTTCCTTCCCCTCTGCTCCACAAACCCCTCTCTTAGATCCTTCCTGCAACTTTGTGGCTGTTCTAAATCTTAAGAAAAGTCTCGAGAGTTTTACAGTCTTTCACAATGCATCCACACCACAAGAGAATACTCATTCTTTCTGCAATGTATTTATAGGCTGCATAAATCTGGTCCTATTCTATTAGTCACGGTTTCTGGTAATTCACTGAAATTCTCATTAAAAAAAAAACAACCAAAACACAGACTGCTTTTACTGGACAAAGGATTCAAAGTTTTCATGAATTCCTACGTCAGTTGTGCTTCACAGACCTGAGTACGTGCAATGCAGCAGCCAGACATGCGCACTACATTCCAATAACATCATGTCAAACGAAGTGTTCAAACAGAAGTCAAAATAACTTAATAAATACCTCTGAGCAGACTCAGCCCTCCCCAAATTAGGGCTTGCCTGAAAGGGAAAGCTTTCTGGCACAGTGAGTGGGGAAAAAAACGTTCCCGTGGAGTAACTTTGGAATTGTGGCAGTTTGGAATAGAGCTACAGAGCTTCCACAGTGGAATTTATACCATGTAATCTACAGCATAATAACAGTTTAGGCTAATTCCCATGTCAGCTGGTACTGTGTAGACAGGCAAATTCAGATGAAATCATCTGCAAATCTCAAGTTTCAGAGCAACTGTAGGAAGGTATAACCTGTTTACCTGAGAGTAGATCTTAGCAGGGCTGACCAGAAAAGGGATCCCCTGGCAGCCATCAGGATACTGCAGGGTGTCCAACAGGATGTCTCCCAGCTGGGTTTCACAAGCTGCAACAGAGGTGCTGCCCAAGGGACTCTGCTGGGCTTCAAGCAAGCTGCATAGTGATGCTGCTTTTCCTGCTAGGAGCCACTGTGGCTGGCCTTGGGAAAGTGAGCTGAGGAGAGCTGCTGGTCTATAGCCATGTCTGGGGCGGTTGCTATCTGCCTGAAAGTGTTCCGCCACCTTATTTCTGTGTAATGGGGCAGGCAGCCACAGTCTCCCTGTAGGCTCTAACAGGTACCCGTTTGGCAGAAAGTCCCTCTTGTGCTGGTTTATCCCAGTGCTAACCTTGGTGGCACAGTAGTTTTCCTGGAGGTCACTGCATGAACCTCCAAGATTAGCACAACTCCCTTTAGTACATGAAATGTCTCAAAGTCTGCTCTCCTTCTTATTCAGACAAAATTTTTTGGACGCAAAGGTGAAAGAAGAAAGTTTTTCCTTTTGTAGTGCGTGCATTCTTAAGCTTTCTTTTTTTAGCGGTGCTTGTGCTCTATGCCTTAACCACGGCACCTTAAAAACTGAGAGTTGCACACTTACGATTACTTCTGCTGTCAAGGGCTGGTCTCAGGTATCATTGCTCACATGGTCAAGCTCTCAAAGCAGTGTTAGGATTCTGCCTGCAGCTGAAACACAGAATACTGCATTCGCTTTCTTCATGACTGTGACTTACTTTTGGTACATTTCTTTCTGCAGTACGAAAGAAATAGCCTGGTATCTGCATGATTTGATTCTCGTTTGCTGTGTTCCTTGTGCTCTTACTTACTGTAGAGTCGGTGCAGAATTTTGAACATGAGATGTCTTCAAAACCCGAACACTTTATACCTGCTTTGCAGAAATGTAAAGGACTGGAAAACCATGTAGACCGGGGCTATTTTCATCTGCACTGATGTCCCAATGAGTGGCTGTTGCAGGATGTGTTTAGCAAAGGAACACTGGTACGGCTGAGCAGAGACCATACACAAGTTTGCCACACACTTTCCCCAGGGCTGCCTGCCCGCAGCCGCACCCTGCAGGTACGTGTTCTTCGCCGACGCCTGCGGAACTCTGCACGGCTGTGCGCTGCGAGAACGGCCCCGCAGACTCCTACACACCGCGGGGAGCCTCCGCTGCCCTTTCATCCACACTCGGACGCGGCTTTCGGCGCCTCAAGCACCGGCGAGACGGGCCGGGGCAGGGTGGGCCGG
>JAOXXN010000395.1:75390178-75404650 GCA_026770055.1 Myrmophylax atrothorax
CCTCTCCCTTGCCCCTCTCCCTTGCCCCTCTCCCTTGCCCATCTCCCTGCCCCGTGGCGTGGCAGCCTCTGAAACCGCGCCTGGAGGGCACTGGGGGTCCCAGCCCGGGGGGTTCTCTGCGTGACACCCGCGGAGGGCGCTTTGTCCGCCTCGCACGGGCACGAGAACCTTCAAACGATGGAGGTTTCAGAAGCAGGGCTGCCGCTGGGCACTCTTTTTTTAAGGTCTGTTTTTATTAAGTGTATAGTTAGTAAGTGTAGACGAAATCTTCTGATACAAAATACAAAGTAAGGAGGCTGAAGTCTTGAAATTTCGTCTTTTGAGCTTTACCGTGGTCTTGCGGATCTTGGCAACTTCAGCAAATCGGGTGCGGAAACCGAATGGAGGGCGCTTTGCTATTGACTCAAGGTATTTGCTAAGTCTGAACTTGGGTCCTCTTCTTGTCCAACTTAGCTGAATTTTATACAACAGTGTTTTACCGGATTAGTTCAGCCCGCCTGGTGTCGACACAGCCTTATGAACATAAGGTGTCCGGGATCAATGGCTTCTGTGTGCATGTGCTGTGCCTGTAGATTGCTGGCAAAGCTTCTGTCTGGCTTGTGACTTCTGGTGACTGCCTGCACGCTTGCTTTAATTGCACCTCTTGCCGAGGCAGTTGCACTGTCAGGGCTGTAAATACAGGCCAGGCATCTGTTTTACAGGGCTGTGATTAAGCTGCAGAACTGTCCTTTGCCCTCATGAAATAACATCCGTCATGTTCTCAGTGCTGCTGTTGATGCTTCCACAAGAAAAACAGGTGATCTGTTTACTGAAATAATAATTAGTCAAATAAAAGAAAGTCACACACTTTACTGCTTGTTGGCTTTTCATTTGTCATACAACAAAAGTTCTGTCAAGTGCAATAAGAAGGAAGAAATGCAGGGCTAGCTTCAAAGTCTAACTTAAGTAGAATACTACGGGTTTTTTTCTTCCCTGTGGAGGATGTGGCCCTCACCTTTCAAAAGCTTGCATGCTATGAGCAATACAGTAGTATTAGCCTAGCCTTGCAAAATTAGTCTGAAGAGTTATTTGCTCCAACACAAAGTACTGTAGCGTGCCCTACATAAAGGTGAAGAAGAGTTTTCATGGTTTTGACTCCTCTATTAGCCAAAATTACTTGCTCCAGGGAAAATGGAAGTAAATTTTACCAGTCTGTGTTAGCATTTCAGCATGTATTTATGTTAATTTGTGGTTGCTGCATGCGGACTTTGATCCTTCTGAAGAACTTTGACTCCCTTTCAACATGTTGATATTACTTTAAAAGATCAGTAAATATAGCACCTTGACTTTAATCTGCATCCAAAGTCCCACCCATAAGTATAAACATTTTCGTTTGCTCACACCAGAGCAGAGCATATGTAGATGGCATGTAGGGAGCATGAGGCACAATAGCAGAAATGCACTGGGCTTGACCCAGCTACCACAGGAAAAAACCGTCTGTTGAAGGCACTGGATTGAGCCACTAGGTAATTTAATTTGTGCGAGGCAGACATCCTGCAGCTGCTCTATACAAAAATATTTGCTGACTTATCTGAGGGAATTACTGTTCTTGTTAAAATAAGTTACAGTGTGTGGAAGAAAGAGGAAGCTGGATGAAAGGCACAGGTAAAAAGCACAGTCTGCTCTGCTCTTTTTTGTCAGCAATGTAAGTCTGCTGATATAATTATGTTTTGGGAGAAAAGCTGGTTTTGAGAAGGATATATACCGGCACTTCACAGGGGTCATTCCTCAGTGTTCCCTCAGTGTTTACTGCACTGGAGACAGCAGTGTCTTCAGTCTGGCTGTTGCAGAAAAATATTGAAAGGTGTTACAGGAAAAAAATGCCTGCATTATTACATCTCCCATATTTTTCCATAGCCAGATGCTAATTGTAACCTGCTGTCCATATAGGATGATGCTCACTGGAACAAAATGAGGCAACTGAGTAAGATACCTTTGAGGTGCAGGAATGTGTGAGTTGCAGGGGTGGTACTCCTGTTGGGACTTGCTGCCATAAGGGAGGTGTGGGATAGCATTAAGCTCCTGCCAATCACTTACCATCATCTGTGACAACAGCTTTTTGACTTCTCCATCTTGCTGCCCGGTCTCCTTTCTTTACTATTTCTTAATACTCTTAGGTTTGATTCTTACAGGACAACAAGTTGTTGTACTTGTCTCCAGGCAGCCTCAATTTCCGTCCATGTCCCAATTTTCTAACTCAGCCAGTTATTAAAAAAACCCCATGACTCTAAGTAAAGAATTAGTCTAGAATTAGTCTAGAAGAGTTTGCCCTGGAACTTACTCCCCAAAATGCTGAAGGATATTAAAGTAATAACAAAGTTGCATTCTGAATACAGAGGAAAAGTGTTTTATGAGTCTTTAAAAAAAGGCTGTTGAATGGTCTGTGCTACATTACAGTCTTTGAAGGAAGGTTGGTGGTAGAATCTTTACAGTATATTTACAGTCATATTTGCATATCTAAAATATTAAAAACTAGAACTCCTGGAGATCCATACACAAAATTATAAGCATAGATATGTGCAATAGAGCCTGTAAAAGCTGTTCCCATATGTTTTACCAACAGCTAGGGTGCTCACAGGGAAGCAGGCTCCTCTGGTAGCCGAGATCAAACTTTTTCCCAATGAGAATGCATCCCTACTGAAAGGAGATGTATCCAAGCAGGAAGGAGGAGAGTAATTTCCAGATGAGAAGAAAGACAAGGAAATTTTGCACAAAAAAGTCAGGAGAGGGAATCTCAAACTGCCTTTTCAGCATCTGAAATTCCCAAGCAGTGTTTATCAGGGCAGCAGGGTAAGTCAATGCAAAAGTCAAGTTAATCTTCCTCCTCTTATGCAGTGCCTCACTTTACCCAATACATACGGTCTGTTTCACTGAGCTATGGTTGGTGTCCTTGTCATAGGAGGACTGTGGCATTTGCTGGCCCAGCTGAGGTCAGAAAGGGCTTAAGGTTTGGAGGAACTTCTTGTAGGTCATCTTGTTCAAACCTGCCCTCTGAGCTGGTGCTCAGCTCCTAAGGAGCTTGCAGCACAGTGTGCATAGCAGTGCCTGCAGGGATTGTTTGGGTGTAGCTGCTGCCAAACTTTAAAGACCAAGGATTCCATTCTCCCTGACCCTCAATTTCTACAACTGGAAGAGAACAACTCTGTCTCCTGCCTTCTGTCCAGTGTGTCTGAGTAGGTGATCTTGAAGGAGATCGTTATAAAAGTGTCACCATCATAGAAGTCCTGCTAATGTTCCTCCAGTACTGCATAGGAGTTTATTTGGAACTGCAGAGAAGCCTCCTTTGAGGCACAGCAGATACTCTGTCTAGCATGCTCTTTTTTTTTAGCAGTACCACTGGTACCCCTAGTTCAGAATGGTTTCCTTCATTTCTTCTTTCCACAGTTGCACATGTTTGCTTGTGTGCCCTGTTTTAGGGAAGGGGCTCCCAGTATGTGTCCTGGAGGACCAGGTGTTGAACCTCACTCTGTGGGAAGGATATGGTGCAGAAGTTTGAACTTAGCTTCAGTCAGTTGTCAGAGGAGGTATGTGCTGAACCTGGAAGCTCTTGTTTCAGTTACACAGCTGGCAGCAAACTTTTCCTTGGTGCTCCCTTGCAACGTTTGTGAGATCACAGGCTCACAGCCCTTACTGCTTTGAGGGGTTCACCTTCTCCTGCAACCGAGTGGCTTTGTGTAGTGGGTTGACCCTGCCTGGATGCCAGGCACCCACCAAAGCCACTCTGTCACTCTCCTCTGCAACTGAACAGGGGAGAGAAAATAAAACAAAGGGTTCATGGGGTTGAGATAAGGGCCTGGAGAGAGGTCAGTCAACAAATACTGTCACAGGCAAAGATACTCAAAACTGGGATATTAAATGAATGTATTACTAACAAAATCAGAGCAGAATGATGAGAAGTAAAATAAATCCTAAAAACACCTCCCCCCCCCCATCTTCCCTCCTTCCCAGCTCTACCTCCTCCCCTCTCAGTGATACAGGGAGATGGAAACTGGGAGTTACGTTCAGTTCATCACAGGTTGTTCTGCCACTGCTCAAGGAGAGGAGTCCTTCTGCTCCAGCACGGGCATCCCACAGGTTTGCAGCCTCCTCTCAGGCATCCACTTGCTGAGGTGTGGATCTCCTCCATATTCTCACTCTGCTTTTCTTTGGCTGCTATTATATCTGCCCAATAACTTCCTTTTTTCTTCTTAAATATGTTATCCCAGAGGCATTACCACCAGTCTGATGGGCCCAGCCTTGGCCAGTGGTACATCCATCTTGGAGCTGCCTGGCATTTGCTCTACCACACATGGGGGAAGCTTCTAGCAGCTTCTCACAGAAGCCACTCCACTACCAAAAGCTGGCCATGCAAACCCAATACACCTTGGCACTCCTAAAGTTATTCTCTTAAAAAGAAAATCTGGTAAGGCTAATAAATCACCTTCATCTATATACATGGGTTCTTGCTATGCTGTGCGGCACAGTGTATGTATTTAGGACAACCTTGGAAGTATCCCCATTTTAATGATGGCAGATGCATGGGGCTGATGTTCCAGCTTTTGGTATTGGTGTAAGCTGTGCAACTTACATCAGCAATGTTGCCTTTGAGACTGGTAGGGCAAAAGCATCAGCCCGTGAGTATAAAAGGTTATGTTTCTGGAGAGCTTCTGAGCACCAAAGCCATGCCAACCAGAAACAGTGACTCTTCTGGCTGTTGACATTGGCTACATTCTGCAAAGTTTCTGAGCTGTGACTTCTCAGATTTAGTTTTTTTAAAGGCTGATGGTTGTTTTGTCGACAGTTATTTTTAGTTTAATTAGAGAGCATTAAGTTTTGAACAGAAAATGTTTTGTGGGGCCTCAGGATTACCTTAGGAAGTCAGAAAGTTTTTGCAAGTTTATTTCTCGAAGTTGAAAGTTACATTCAGCTCATCAGTATCACATCATTGTAACTGCCCACTCACTACATGTACTTCACATGTGCCTTTCCTAACACAAATTTGTGCTACTGAAGCATAGTCATCGTCGCTGGGCTGGAGCCTAGCAACCCTGCTGGCACAGTACATGTTGTAAAACGACACAAGAATTCTCTTAAAGCTGCAAAATACGTAAGTATTGAAGTTGGCAGTAGAGGCTCTACATTGTGCAGGGTCTGCTCGTGGTTTTTTTGGTATGTTCAGTAAGACTTCAACGAAAGGAGAATTGTGAAACCCATCATTACAGAACACTTAGCTGCTTCTGAGTCTTGGGGTTTTTTATCTTCTGGTGTTATCTCACTGAAATGTTAATTTGGTCTTTTCCCTAACTGTATGTTTGTGTTAGCACTTCGTGTGTAAGCTATTTGCTCTAACAAGATTTTCTTCTTTATATGTGTTTTCATTTGGTGAGCACTGAGTATGAGTGATACTGAAGGTTGTGAACCTTTTTGGCTTTTTTTTGGTTTCAGAGCTGTTGCACAGTCTGTTTCCTGGTAAAAGGAAATTATATTTGAAAGCATGGCCAGACCCAAGTTATTTTTGAAACTGAGTCACACAGGCTCTTACCAGAAAAGCTCCACACTTTTTTCTGTGATTCTGTGATGGCAGGAGAGGACCATTTTGGGGAGAGAGGGAAGCGAAAAGGAAAGGTAGCTTGAGCCTTCTGTGTCGTGTGGAGTGTTTAGTGCACTGGTCCAATGAGTAACGTGAGAAACACTGCAACCTTTCAGTGCTCTTGTGCCCCAGTGTGCCTCAAAAGACAGAAGGAAGAGTTTGGGGCCCCCTATGAATAATTATGTGTGGTTGTACCATGTTTGGCTTCTACTGTGGTGATTTTAGCTGAATCTTGGGGTTTGGTCTGGTAAGACCAATATAGTCCCATGAATCTGTTTTTTGGCTTTACAACATAGCTGAAGGAAAACTAGTTGGTCCCTGTCTCTATGTGGGGGTGCATATGTGTGAATATTTGTATAGTGTCACTGTGTTTGCACAGGGAAAGTGAATAATATGCCTCCTTTTTGTTTTGTTTTTGTTTAATTTCAATATATATAGTGAATATTGATGTAACTTCAAAAAAATTTCTAGCAAGGCAAATGTCTTTTTGTGTCTCTTGGGTGGGTGCAGACCCAGTGGAAGGTGTGGCAGCCTCCAGCAAGGGGTGGGAGCAGCAGCTCCACCCCTTGAATGTCCAGTGTGTTGACCGTGTGCCCCTTACAGTTCTGGAGGGAAGTGTGTCCTCTGGGTAGTTGGATCTCACCAACCTTTTTGTCTTTGGGGCACTTATATTCCTTAGTGAATCACCGTCCCCAGCTGTGGTCAGTGCCAGGGACAGAGTTTTGGGTGGAGCACCGATGGAAGGGCAGGAGGTAAAAAGTCACTGTGAATTAAGACTTCTGCTGAGGGGGACAAAAAAAAAATAATTACCAGCCCTAAGTCACTAACAGTGGCAACTTCACAAGTTTTGGGATGTCACCACAAAAATCACTGGATGGATTACGACTTCAGGCTTGTATCAGAGGGTCATGGCTTAGGTGTTCTCATTTCTTTTGATTTTACTGATATTTATCATTATGTGGCATTTTAAACCATTACTGAGACATGAAGGGGGTTGGTTTGGCATTGGGATGACAGCTAGGGGCAAGTTACTGTCTCCTAGGTATTACTGGTTCAAATTTTGCATGGTGGCTTTTTTTTTTTATAAATTAAGTTTTTCTAAGATGTCCTCTGAAGTCTGAGCTTTATCCATTGGCTGTATTTACTGGAATGCAACTTCATTTTGGACAACACCCTGATTCAGAGAGGTTAAGTAGATTGTCCTTTTCTTAAGGAGCCTACCAAAGTTGCTCAAATGCTCCATTCTTTTCAAGAGAACTTTTGAAAGTTTGGATTCAGAATGGGAACTGATATTAACTATGCTCTATATCTACCTTGTGAAGTAAGCTATATCCATGCTGAAGAGGAAACTATTGCTGTTACATGGAAAACAGGAGTGTGAAATTGGAAAAATATACTGGGAAAGGTTCATTAGGAGACCAGAACAAGTAAAGATTAATTATATTTCTGAACGTTTCTGTAAAAAGTAGGAGGATGTTGAGGGAGAATATACTGGCCTCTCCTAGACTTACTTCTGCCAAATCAGTGATCAATACTGTCTTCTCAGGTCCAAATATCATTTATGTTTGTTCCTGATGTCCTCAGCCAGGACAGCCAGCAAAGGGGTGTCTGGCAGCTTTTTTGCAGGATGTTGTTCCATGGACACTGACTGGCCAGACACTTTCTCCCACTGCAAACTAGTGACTGGCTGGGGAAGGCTGCTGAGTTGTTTCAGCTATAAACTTGTGGTACCTGTGCTTGTTTTACTCTTAAATGTAAATACTTGCTCTCTATTTAGGTGCTGTTTTCCTTTGAGTCCAGGTGACCCGATCTAACCTGTGAAAGCCTTCCTGTGTGGTAGAAAGTTTAGAGATTTTTGTGGGTATTTTTTTCATCAAAATCCCAAACATGAGTGATGTTGGAGTAAATTGATAATATATGTATTTCCTTGTTGAATAGGTTACTAGGAACAGATGGGATTTTGGTTCACATTGGAAGCATGACAGAAATTAGGTTGTGTTCAGTCTTACTGGACAAAGTTATTTCCATTTTCTGTAAACTCTTCTGTGGAGGGTTTAACATGCAATTTCTATATGAAAACCTGTAGTTTTTCCTAGGGTGCAATTGTGCTTAGGTATTTTTCACCAAGGAGTAGCTGCAGTCAATGGCTGGGGAAAGAAAAAGCAAAGAACACTTCAGCCCTTTTAAGGCTTTGAGGAAAAGTTTGCAGTTTACCCTTGTGTATGGAAGGAAGTCTTCAAAAGTGAACGGACTGGTCACTGGTATGGTTTCCTAAACTTGCACTGAGAAGTCAAATGTAACACACTTTAAGCTGGATTTCTTATATGTCTGAATGACCCTGTCCCCCAGTGGGTAAAGATGAGCATGTTGGAGCAGAGCCTAAATGTGGGAGTCAGTGCAATGCCTTTTACTCCTTCTAGAATTAATGGCATACTGAAGGAAAACATTCTGGAGGACAGACTGTACTCCTGTACCATCCAATGGCCTGCCAGACTACAGAGTTGAATAGGGTTCCTGTATTTGCATGTTAATACGTTGTAGCAAACACATAAATTGCTTCAGTGGGGAATTTTGCCTTGTTTATGGTATCAGGCTTTATTTTCTTTGAAAGTTTGTTGTCTTAGTCTTGTGGCAAGCCTCGCCTAAAGACTTTCGACTGCATATTAAGCTAAGGTTAATGTTCAAGAAATCAATATCCTTTATAATCCATCTCTTATATGGATTAAATGTTTCTATGAATTTTTTTTGTGTTTTGGTTCTAGTTTGTTCTAAATGAGGGAAACAGAAAGGAAGAGAGGGGAACTCAGCCACAGACTTCAGGGGCCAGGCTGTGTCTCCACACCTGATTCTGGCTGGCAGCATGCAGAGGGTGAAGGACTGTGTTGGAGGACTCAGGAAATAAAAGACTAAGTGCCCTTTGATGCGTTAATGTTTCCTGAATATTCTTAAGAGACTATTCATGATTCTGTATTATAGGCTGGTGATACAAGAGTGTGTTAATACAAGTCTGTTTTGTTTTGGAGAATGCCCTTAAGCAAGTTGCTGAAAGGACACCTTAGCAGAGGAAAATGTTTGGTTGCTGCTTTTTCCCCTTGGGGCAAAACTATATTCCCATTCAAGAGCATTGTATCATGGCATATCTGCCTCTATACTGGAGTTGTTATTAAAAGTACTGAGGGTCTTCTGGGTTGTATTCTCTGTCCTTCTTGACATGGCAATGCTGGTAGAGTGGCACCCTGCTGCCCAAGCCTGATACCATTGTCTCAAAGTCAGGATTGATTGTGGTGCCTGTAGCATAACCTCAGGTGGAGACCTGAGGCTCAAATCATTGCCAGCTCCCAGTAACTCCAACTGGAATTAAAAAGCAGAGTATTTCTGAAAGTTGTCATCAAAGTGAACACCCTAAATCCCTTGGCCCTCTTTCTTAAAAACCTTCAAAAGGCTTCAAACAACATTTGATGAACTTTCCAGCAACTGGAAAAAACACTTTTGTAGTTTTTGAGAGGATTTTGAACTGTGAAAGTGGTGCTACTGACAAAGCCTTGTGTGGTTTTGGTGTTGTGCACTGCATGTGTCTGTTGTCACTCTTCCTGCTCTTGCTGACAGAAGTGCAGGATTGGTCTGGAAAGATGATCACGCCTTCTCTTTTGCCTTCATCCAAACTGTCCCTGGTTTTGGGAAGAGGAGATAAGAGAATTTTATTCCTTGTTTTGAAAAAGTATTGACGTTTATAGCATTATCGGAAATGGATTATTTGGTCCTATGTTAGTTACTGTTGTTTAGTGTGACGTTAAAATGTTTTTTCAGATGAAGTTAAATATATTTGTTAAGATAATGGGATTGTTTTTCTTACAAAGTTGTTTATATTGAGGAAAAGTCAAATCCTTTTGTTTAATGTACCCGCCTGGTTTATAGAACCAGTGGAGAACATTTTAGTGGGTCAAACCCGAACTACGTATCTTGGTTAGGGTTGTTTTTATTTGCTTCAGGAAGTAGCCACATTGGCAGGATACTGGAGTTCATGTCAGGACAAGGAGTGGATGCTGCTTCTGTAGGTGAGACTTCTTGCTTAGTTGGTCATCTTCTTGGATCGCTTCCCCTTATTAAGTATAGACTGTGGTTTTGTGATTAGGATTTATCTCTTCATTACAGCTTTGTGGTGATGGGTACAACGAATAGGTTTGTTTGGTGTGTCCGATCAGTTGGTATATTCCCTAGAAGAAAATAAGAGCAGCGTTTACAGCAGGGCTTTGAAGGGTGGCATTTCCTGCTGCTTTTCAGACCGTGTACCAGGAGGAGTGTCTGATGAAGTGAACTCTTTGTTCTTGAAACTCCAGTTAGATTCTGCCGTGTGATATTTGATAAGCTATTTCAAAGAATAAACATACGCTGCAACTCTGTGCTAGAAAATGTAATTTGTGCAGCAGCCCCTTGCTTTTTTCCCTTAAAATAACATTTCTAATATATTGCAGGCCAAATCTGGGAAGTTTTAACATCTGATATATGGGATTTTGTCATAAAGTTGCACAGCACTTAAAACGAAAGGCTGATTCTCTGTTTGTGTTAGTTTTGAGAGTCTCTACTCCTAACTTCTGTTTCTATTGCACCATTTCTGCTATCAGCACCTTAAATGACTAGGACTGTGGTGCAGTAGTAAACTGTTTGGAGATTTTTTTTGTGCAGAAGCCCATGAAAAAACTGAATTGCAATGTGATGAAATAGTTGTATCAAATTTTTACTGTACAGTTAGACTTTTGTCAGCAGGATGTCTTTGTACCATGCAGGTAAAGCGGAGACGCCATCAGTACTGCTGGAGGACCGAAGGTGATGCCGAGTTCTGTGCATTTTCTTGTGAGCATCCAGCAGTCCTTGTTGGTGGCTTGTTCTAAGCAGTCTTTACTGAGTGCAAAGGGAGAACATTGAGTCGTGTGATCCTGTTGCTTGAGATGGTGATTCAACAGTTACTGAGTTCCAGGTGCTTCTGGAGTCAGGCAGATACAGACTGTAAGTCTGGATTTTGATTTCTTGAGCTTGTGTGCTGCTTATGGAAACACTCCTTTACATTGCTTGGAAACACTTGATTTGAAAAGTGCACAGTTGCTTTATGTAATCAGAGAGGCCACAAAAGCTTTGCTGTTTCCCCAGGATTTTTTTTTCTTTATTTAAGGTATTGGAGGTTTTGGTGGGCAGCATGAGTTGTGGCTGTCCAGAAACAGAGGGATGTGCCTCTCACTCTGTGTGTAGACAGGAGTTGTCTCTTGTTAGGCAAGAAGAGTGGATGCCCATAAACCAGAAGGGACAAGAAGGGCTGAAGGCAGCAGAGGTCCATAGACCTGCAGCAATAGATCATGGGTCATACTGCAGGTATGGCCCCCAGGCACTCCTGGGGAGAAAGAGTGGGGGAGTCTCTGAGTAGGGGCAGATGCTTTAGCAGGATAGGTCTCAAAGAGATCTCTTTGTTGGATGGGACAACGATGTCTGAAAGCTACCACTTTAAAATGCATGAATTAAGGTTTTTTTGGCTTTGCAATTCCTGTCAGAGTTGGAGAATAATCTTCAATTAATGTCGTCTGGCCAGCTGGAATTTTCCTAGCTGTAGAGTTTGAGTGCATGTTTGCAGGTTGGGTGTCTGATACTATAGAATCATAGACTATACTAAGTTGGAAGGGACCCACAAGAATTGTCAAAGTCCAGCTCCTGGCCCTGCACAGGAGTACCCCAAGAATCACACCATGTGCCTGAGAGTGCTTTCCAAATCTTCTTGAACTCTGTCAGGCTTGGTGCTGTGACCACTTCGCTGGGGAGCCTGTTCCAGTGCCCAACCACGCTCTGAAGAACCTTTTCTTAATATCCAACCTAAACCTCCCCTGACACAGTTTCATGCCATTCCCCTGGGTCTTGTCACTGGTCACCAGAGAGGTCTGCACCTTTGCTTCCCCTTGTGAGGACTTTGTAGACTGCAATGAAGTCTTCCCTCTGTCTCCTCTTCTCCAGAAGTGACCTCAGCCACTCCCTGTATAGCTTCCCCTCTGGACCATTCACTGTCTTTGTTGCCCTCCTTTGAAGGTTCTCTAATAGCTTTATATCTTTTTTTATATTGTGGTGCCCAAAACTTCACACAATATTCAAGCTGAGGCTTCCCCAGTGCAGAGCAGAGTGGAACAATCCCCTTCCTTGACCAGCTGGTGATGCTGTGCCTGATGCCTCCCAGGACACGGTTGGCCCTCCCAGCTGCCAGGGCACTGCTGACTCATATTCATCTTGCCATCGACCAGGACCCCCCAGATCCCTTTTCACCTTGCTGCTCTCCAGCCTCTTGTTCCTCAGTCTGTACGCACATCCAGAGCTGCCCCATCCAAGGTGCAGAATCTGGCACTTGCTGTTTTTAAACTTATATGACTGCTGATAGCCAGCCCTCTAATTTGTCAGGGTCTCCCTGCAGGCCTCTCTGCCTTTGAGCAGTACTCAACAGCAACTCCTGTTATAAATGCCAACATTTTGGAAAGTCTTGCATTTTATAGTGGTCTTTTTAAAGATTTTTTTGGCGATACTGAGCAATTATGTGTGTCTGGATAGTTTGGTATAGGTGCATTGGAGAAATTTGGGGTTATTCTCAAGAGAGCTGCAGTAATGTATGTCATAATAAATAGGACTTTGGCATTTGTTAGTCCTGCCTCATGGATGGCACAAATTATTGTAGTAAAATTTGCACTTCTTAGTTTTATTGACACTGAAGTTCCTAGTTTGTGTTACCATGTGATCATCTTTTCTGCTAATTTTGTTCCAGCCATGGTACCACAGTAACTAATAGTCAGCAAGTGGAAGTTCAGTCTTGGTACTACCACTTGTTCTTCAGGAAGCAGCTGGATTTTTATCAGATCTTTGTAACCATTAGGGAAAAGTTTTGAGAGGTCTCTGTCACATGACAAGTTCCTTGCTGCTGAGGCTGCTCAGGTAGTCTGTGCCTGGGACCATTGATAAGTTTGCTCTTCACAAGTTCACTTCTGTAAGGATCTGAGACCACCTGGAAGTTAGGATGCTCCTTGTATGTGCTTGAAGAAGCTGTGCCAGTAAGCTCAAAGGTATGGCTGTATAAGCTGCCGCTTCCTTTGTGGGTGTGTATATTTATTTAGCTTGCTGATATTTTATTGTGCTCCAGCCGCAATGCTCTGCGCTCTTGCTTCCTTTCCCTGTGTACCAATGAAGAGGAAAGGGGTGGGGGAAAATAATACCTTGTATTGTTTGTGGGTATAGATCTAAATGTGGTATTTGTGCATTCTATTAACCTGTTTTTCCTTGCTAATGCTGATGGTACCTAGCATTCTTCTATATTGCACCTGTTTTTTTCTTCCATTTCTTAAATTTAAGTAAATGATCTGGCACATCTCTTACATCTGTATAGGAGGAAATATATGACAACAAATTGCTTCAAGATTATTTAAAAGCAAAAAAATGTGAATGGTTTGTGTATCTTCTTTCTCTTGACCTTTGTAGTGGGAATTAACTGAGGCAGTAAAAAAAAAATTGCTGTTTGTTTGTTTATTTTTCAGTGACCTGGGAAGTTTGTTGACAGCTCAAAACCATACTGACCAAGAATGACAGAAATGTCTGAGTAGCTGAAAGCTTAAATTCCCTGCTGGAAAGGTGGTTTGTCGAGGAGAAAAAATAAGTTCAGAAGTTGTAACCATTGGTGGCTATAAATAAAGTTACTCATTTAGGCTCTCAGATGGATAAAAGAGAGAGGTTGTTCCAATTTTTCATCTTTACTGTGTGGTAAATATTAAGGTATGTCATACCCTGTGCTTTTTTAGGTGGCTTTAAAAACAACTGCACTTGTGCTGTTTTCTGCTCGAAGGAAGGTTTTCAAGCATATTTGCATAAATGGCAAAAGCTGTTTGGCCCACTCTGAAATAAATACATGAGTTTATGAGTTATTTCACTTTTAATAATTTGTATTTCCTGCAGGGCAACATCTCTATTCTCTCGGTACATTTACAGTTCTGATGAAACACTGAATTTTGTTTTTAACCCATATCTGTGATCATATGATCAATATGGAAATGGTGTAGGGAGTAGCTAATGTGTACCTGGTGGGTCAATTTGTCCTCCCATTTGAAAAATAAAACCTGGTTTGCAACCTCATGAAAGAGCAGGCTGATTTTCTTCCTTGGGGCAACAGCTGTGGCAGTGAGGACTATGCAACAAACCAGCCGGAAGTAACGATGCTCTGAGACTGCCCTTTGGACCCTGGCAGTTTCCTGAAAGACCCCAGGGGCTCCCTCTTGTGTTTGGGGTCAACTTCAGACAGGAGGCTGGTATTCCTAGTCTCCAGGTGTTGGGATTAACCTTATTCAGAAGAGCACCATGTGCAGTCTGGGTCATTGGTTGTGTTTATTACACTGCATATAGTGCTGATCCCACAAATCACATTTTTAGCTTAAGAGTCGTTGTTTAAGAGACAGTATCTTCTATGATTTGTGGTGTTTTGGCCTAATTAAGTGAAGAACTTGGGGGTTTGCATGAATAGTTGAATAATAGTTAACCTCTCTTTGACTTCACTGGTGCAGAACTAGGATGTTCATCTTTAGACCTAGATTTCTTCCGCCGTAGTGTTGGCTGTCTCAGCATTCATAGAATCATAGAATCAGTTGGGTTGGAAGAAACCTCCGAGATCATCAAGCCCAACCCTTGATCCAACCCCACTTTGATTACTAGATCATGGCACGGAGTGAGTCCAGGCTCTCCTTAACAACCTCCAGGGTTGGAGAATCCACCACCTCTCTGGGTAGGCCATTCCAATGCCTGACCACTCTCTCTGTAAAGAACTTCTTCCTGATATCCAACCTAAACCTCCCCTGGCAGAG
>JAOXXN010000395.1:75411488-75424494 GCA_026770055.1 Myrmophylax atrothorax
CCATAATCATCCCCCTTCAGCCCCCCGCCCCTGGGCAAGGACATCTTCCACTGGACCAGGTTGTTCAAAGCACCATCCAACACAGCCTTGAACATTTCCAGGGATGGGACATCCACAGCTTCTCGGGACAACCTATTCCAGTGTCTCACCATCCTCACAATGGAGAATTGCTTTCTTATATCTAATCTAAATTTGCCCTCTCAGTTTAAAGCCATTCCTGCTTGTCCTTCCATTACATGCCCTTTTAACACGTCCTTCTTCACCTTTCTTGTAGGCCACCTTTAGGTATGGGAAGACTGCAAAAAAGTGTCCCCAGAGCCTTCTCTTCTCCATCCTAAATAACCCAAACTCTCTGTCTGCCTTCATAGGAAAGTTGTTCCGTCCCCCAGTCATTTGCATGGCTATCTCGTATACCTGTGTCAAAGCAGCTGTGTTCCTGCCAGGTCTTCCTCTGGTCTCACATCTGTTTTTCTAATCTGGGGAAGCACAGCTTTCCACAGCTGGCATTTGCAGGCTCTTCCGTGCTGGGAAAGATGTGGCTGTTGGTCACAGCTGGAAGGTCTTCATGTGAAGGAAACAGGATCTCCTCCCTGGTTCAATTTGGAATCTCGATCCAAGTAGGTCACACAGAGTAGTAAAGAGTCTGATTTCAGACCTGATCGTGGAAAAGTGGGGAGGAAAAAAAAATTTCTCTCTCCGCTGCAGTGTTGCTTCACTGCTTGCTTGAGCCCTTGGCTAGTGGGAAGAGCTTGGGTGGAAGGGGTTCCCACTGTGATATATGAATGGTACACCTCTGGGAGATTACAGTGTGTACGCTTGGCTTGAGGAGCTCCTCTGCCTTCTGAGAGCCATTCTGCTGTTCAACCCTGGTTTTATTATGCTTTTGTACACTGGACATAGTAAACTAGAAGAGAGTCTCAAACCAGATGCATTTCCTTGTACCCCTTGGACATTCATCTCAGGGATGAATGCCTGTTTTGTCAGGTGATAATGCTTTAAATCACATTTGGTTAAGCTCTTCCAATGGCTTTGTGCTTTAGTTTTGGATTAAATCTTCTACAACCTGCAGCATAGTAAAACAGACGTGTGCAAAGAAAAAAATAAATTACAGAAGGAGCTTTGCTGTGTTTCTGCTGCTTCTGCTCCTGTCACAAGTACTAGGTTGAGGTAGTCATTTTTCATTTTGACAATTATCAGCTCTTATAAATATGCATTAAAGAAAAAAAAAATCAATGCCTGAGTCATGCAGTAAATGTCCATCCGTGTCGTGAAAACAAGGATGCAGAATGGGAATGTGTCAAATCTCTAGGTGTGCCTGAAAATGAGGAAACGTGACACACCTTTCCGTTGAAAAGAGGAGTGCAGATTTTAAGCTTCTTTGGAAAGGTGCTGCAAGCCATGAGCAAAGGTGTGTCACTGCTCGTCCAAGGAACCTGTGAGCTGCTTTTATGACCTGCCTCAGGGGTTTGTCTATAGTTGTGAGATGGAACAATATGAAATTACAGTGTTCAGTCCAGTGTAAAGTGTGCAAATCTATGGCAGGAGAGAGGGTTTACTAATATGAAGTATGTGTTCTGTTTCTTTGTTTTGTACTAAAAGTGTTCACTTCTGACAGTTTAGAGGTGAATGAACTTCAAAGAAGTACATTTTTATATGTAGTATATAGGAAAAATGCCAATAAAAGAAATAATGACTTGCAATAAGGACTTGGATGACTTGCTCTGTAGATGCCTCATTTTATAGTTTTACAAGTGCAGAAAAATCAAAACAGTTATGCAATTAAGAGTAGCATTACTGGAAGGAAATGCATCTGGTCATGGAGAAGTGGAGTAAGCAAAAAAGCAGGAGATTGGTTTGCAGAGGGTTGTGACCTTGAGCGGCTGAACATAATGAATGCAGTGTTTCAGGCTGCCTTTTTACCTTGCAACTGCTGCATACCATTGGTATTCATCAGCAGTGACAGGCTCTGTAGTGGGAAGCCTTGCAAAGCATCACCTTGTATCTGAGAGAACTTTAAAGTTGATAAAATGCAAAAGTGTTCTAAGTGCATGCAGGAAATGCTTCCTTTTTTCTGAACTTCATGAATTTCTAACTTTACCCAATATATAAACTTTATTGCTAAATTTTCCTTTGATATAGGTCTCAAACTCTTTTCTATGTTGTTGCACCTTCTGTCTGTATTACAGTGGTGTAAAATGCCACCAGTGCAGACTTCTTTGGGATCACATTGCCTCTGGGAAAGCGGAGATTAGCCCTGATTGACAGTCTTCTGCTCACACTGTGCAGCAGCTGAGAAAGAGACTGTGCTGGGATTAAATTTCTCTTCTGCTACTGACCCTCAATCTTCCTTGTCTCATGTGCTGGAGAAGCGAATTAGATGTTTTCAACTGCCTGTTGCAATTTATTTTTGTTTAAAAGCATCTGATCACAGATTTGAGAAATAACTCATGAGCAGCTATTTCATATTTACTGACAACCTGGTGTTTGTTTCAGTGTTGGTAGATTAGATTCTATTTATGAACCATTTACAAACAGTGAACTTTGAATTGAGTAATAAATTATTTAAGGTTACAGGGTTTTATCCTTTGCAGTTTGACACATTCTCTTCATATTTCAAGAGAAAATTAAAATACACTTAAAGACAGCAATTATCAAATCTTCCGTGTTTTACATCTCTCTTCATGGCCGAGTGCTAAAATGTTTTTGGGAGCCTTTTTTAAGTTTTTGGCCTGTGAAGGAGAAGAAGGTAATCATTGGGGAAGGAGGAGATGGGAAGAGCTAACAGCCTGCTCCCTGCCTGCTCCAGACCCAAGAGAAGTGTTCACCAAAGTCTCAAGAGTGTGTTTCCTCTGAGACATCCCAAAATACTGATCAGAGTAGGCAGGACAAACAAAAAGAGGATTTAAGAAAGTGGAAAAAAGGACACTCTTCAGGATTATAGACAGGTGCAATAATTTCACAGAGCTGGTATCCTGTTTTTCAACTGCTGTGAATGCAGATTAATCCTACAATAAATGGAAATCAGAGGAAACTGGATTTTTTTTCCTCTGTGTTTTAGACTTGTGTGTCTCTTTACAGGTTTGCTGGGGAATCTAACTGAGGGTCACCATTCAGCTGCTCCTTTCCAGCCACTCCATCCCTTCTGAAAATTGAGAATATCTTTTTAAACAGTGTACAGCCAGATTACTCTTTTCCTTATGTGCTTACTTCTGTCCCATTGCTTGAAGCTCCCATAGCTCTCCAGCAAACGTGCTAGCTCTTTTCTGTGTAGAACTACAATACCTGATACTTAGTGGGTTGTGAATGCATTCAGAGACTGCTGGTGTTTAATAAAACACTGTTGCCAGCTTGCTTTTGTATTTTAAGATGTGTATTTCATTGCTGTATGCAAGGCAGTGAGCTGCAGAAGGTCAGAAGGCAAAAGGCATCAGAAGTTACGCACCATAAAAGATGCAAATGTCCTTCTGAGTTACAAAATCTTTTCCATGGTGAGGCTGCTCATGTATGTACTGTATGAGACACTAAGGCTGAGCTCAGACAGTACTCACCAGGCACAGTGTCCCTCTGCATCCCGCACACTTCCTGTATGTGTGAGCTGTGCTTGCCAACCTTTCTGCCTCAGGTGCATGGGAATAAGCCAGTGTTCTGCCCTGTAATGATAAAGCGTGCCATTAGGTTTTGTTTAATTGGTTGTGTTTTCATCAGTGATCTCCAGACAGGCAATTTGGACTTGCTCAGTGATTATTGTGGTTTGCAGTGTACAAATTAGTGTGGGAAGTTGCTAACATTAGCCCAACTTAGGACTTCAGTGGCAGCATTGGCTTTTTCTGTGTTCACCCAAAGCACCCGAAGGTAAGAGGGGACAGCACAGGAGGGTACTGTGTTGCTGGCCACTCACTGGGGTACCTGTGCTCTGGCAAAGGATCATATAATTTTCCAGACGTGTTTCTAGAAGCTAGGCAGTATAGGTGGGCTTCAGACATAGAGGGGTGTGATTCCCCAAAGCAATTTGCTTACCTCCTGGATTTTTAGTATTAATTATTTTTTATTTATTTACATTTTAAGGATGATTACATCCTGGGAATATAGTACTGGTTCCCCACCACCTCAGGTTGCTTCATAACCCATGTTGGACGACTTCTGTAAGATGCTGCAAGTCTGATAATGTCTGCCCAAGCTTCCCAAATGAGCCTCAGTGCTGCTGCTGCCCAGTTGCTGCAGTTACTTGCTGTAAGCCAGAAAACCATGTTTTCTTGAATGGATGTGTAGACATGACATGTTTATTCTTCAATGAGCTTCTCTGGGCTCCTGGACCTGCCTTTGAGCTGTGGTGTGCAGCCTTGTGCTTGTCCTGAGGGACCAGACATGGGTGGGACAAGCTGCTGGGCTGCCAAGCTGTCTGGGAGCTGGCGTTGTGAAGAGGTGCTTGTCTCAAATCTGGGATATTGCCCTGATTTATAGCAGGGCTTATGAACAGGGTCAAGCAGGGCTGCTGGTGAAAGGTACTGGGTCAGTCTCTGTGACTCACGCGAACAGAGTCCCTGAGCTCCAACTGCTAAGCTTGGTGCAGCCCAAACCTCTCAGCTCCTTGTGTAACTGGGATTTGTTCCTCAGCGTGGGGTCAGACAGGCCAGATGGGCCTTCGGAAAGGCAGGGCTGAAAGAGTTGTTGAAAATGCTACTGAGCAGGTCCAGCATCGTTTCCTAATTTACCAACTGGTGTTTTTCGACTGTTCCTCCTGGTTTCTTTATTCCATTAGGTATTAACCATAGCAAGTGCTTATTCTACAGATGTTTACCCATATGGAGGGTTCTATCTGTAGGACGTGGCAGTTGCTCAAAGTTAGAGTAGGATTCTGGGCAAAACCCATAAAACTTGCCAAAACTACATTGATGAAAAAACACAACAAAGAACAACCAAAAATCCAAAGCCAAATTGAAGCACGAACTAGCAACAAAAAGAAATAATTCAGTACAATTACATACTTTTAATCTTTGTATCCCTACGGCGAGAGAGATTTGTAATGATCATATTGTGCAAGCAGAGCTGCAAAGTGAAATGAAGCCTACTGAGTCATCTCTTGTAAATTCAGTGTGAGGGGATCAATACAACTTTGGAGAAGAAATTAGGATGACATTTAAAATTCTCCTATTTGCAATAATCATTGTTTCTATTAATAAAATAAATGAATGAAAGAACTGTGGGTGACTGTTCCATTATTCTCTTTTCTCATTCCTTTTCACACTCCTTTCTTAGCCATGAGATAAAGTCATGCTAAGTCTCACTGTACTGAAGTGTGAACCGTGTCTCTCCAGAATCCTGAGTTTTAATTTCAGGCAAATACAGAGCTTGAAAGAAGAGTGGGGGGAAAACCCCCAGACAAACCTCTTATAATGAATGTGGGCTGGTGGGTCAGTTAGTTTTTGTCTAAAGTTCTGATCTTAGAGCTGGCTTTTGCAAGAGTTAAGCCTGGAAATATTTTTCCCTCCTTGCCCATCCTTACTTCAACCCACAAAAATTATTCTTTTTGAGTTACAGGGTGACAAACCACAAAAAATCCATCTAATATTTTCAGACCTGTAAAAGGATCGTGAAAATTGACAATATGGAAGTAAGAGCTGAAGTGGAACCTTTTGTACTTTGATGTCAGTAACTTGCAAAGTGAAAGCAGTGGAATTATTCTTGGGAATAATTTTTAAGTATGCTTGTTGCCTTGCGCAATCTGCTGCTTAATAATATGCATTATCTTTTTCACACAACAATCCCACTTGACTAAAGGTATGTTTTTCTCGAATTACTTGTTTTGCCACAAGAATAGAAAAAAAAATAATGACAACACTGAGCTTCCTATAAATCAGGAAGAGCCCTTGCATTGCTAAATACAGTTTCTCCTCCTTGCTTTCAGGTGCAATACTGACCTTTTATTGATGATGCTTCTTGATGCAAGAAGGCTTTGAAAAATACTACCAGAATAAGATCAGATGGCTTTTGAAGAGTGGTCAATGGTAGAAAATGTGTGTTGATCAGAAATTTCATCTGCTTTGCCAATTCAAATCAGGCTGAACCACTGTAATGTCCTTCTAGACAAGACGTATCCATGCTTACGTCCACAACTGGCATCTGTGGAAAAATCAGTACAACATAGTTGTTCTGTATTGGATGTTCTCCTAAAATTTCTGTACCCAGGTACATAGAGAACAATGAGAACAATGTTAAGTACTGAACAGTCTTTGACTAATGAACCTAATGAAAAGCCTAATGTCTCATGAAAATAAATGGTAAGTGGCTCTCTTCCGAACCCATGCATCAGAAGGGATGGTTTTTCTTTTTACACTTAATCAGCTTGAAAGTATTCCAAGTGTTCCTCCTAAACAAAATGTTTTGAAATTAGACTGGACATGTATATTTGCAAGCAGCAGTTTGCATTTTGCAAACAAGACTCTCTATAGGCTTTGCAGGTAATCGGTGAGAAACATCTTTCCAGTTCAGTCTCATTCTAAACCTTGTTTCAGAGTGGTTGGTCTCTTCCATGCCCCATGGCTGATGCTCGTGAGTGAGCTCACCTGGCCTTTGCTCTTTCTCCTGCTCAGGCAGGAGAGGCTAGAGGAAGGTGGAAGAAAATACCTGTGTGTTTTAAAAAATTTGTGAAAAGCTGTTTTGAGACCATTAGCAACCTGTGGCAGATGACTTAATTTGGTACCTGGGAGTTTTTAAGGGCAAAACTTCTGAAGGAGAGTGAAGTTGTGTAGCTGAGCCCCAATAAAGAGGGTACTGAAGAAGATACTTCTACCATTGCTTCACCTCATTGGTTTTGAGACCCCAGTCCCAAGAGGGTAGCTTAAGGAGGGAATGAGAAGAGTGTGCTAGGAGAACTTCACACGTAAGGGTTCTTCCCCTTGATGTGAGGTTTTAAGCATGTCATGTGGCAAAACACTGCTGACCTGGCATCTTTTGGACTGGGGACTGCCAGATGTAACCAAGCATGGTGGATGAGCTACAGGCATTTTGGCAGGATGTCCTCTTTTTCCCTGAGTAAGTGATGGAGCTACACAGCGATGTGACAGCTGACTAGGTGGTATGGAAAAGAGTATGTTTGCAGAAGCTAGTGGTCATTTAAATTGGCTTGTTTGGGCAGTTGTGCTGGGATAACTACTGTTGCTGTATTGCTGCTGTCGGCTTCAGTGTACAGATCGTAGTGGAGAATCTCTTTTCACCTGCTGCTTTTTTGCACAGTCCTTCCTTGGTTCTGTCTTCCTTAAGAGTACCTGTGGACATTAAAATGTATCAATACAGATTAGTGGTTAAGTTTGCTTGATTTTAAGGAAATGAAGTTTTGTGATTTTTTTGGGTTTGTGTTTGGTTTTATTTTGTTGTTGTTGTTGCTGCTGTTGTTTGTGTTTTTTCACATTTGTAGTCATGAATGCAATTAATGAAAAAATGTGTTTTTGAAAAAAATACAAGTGCTTGGCAAAACCATGCTGTCATCAAAGACAGAACTGCAACTCCTGAAAGCTGAAATCTGTTGGGGCAGTTAGGGCTTGTTTGATTCTTAGGGTAAATTTTAAGGGTTTTTTGAGAATATCTATTGAGCATATTTGAGTATATTCCTCCTTAAGTACACAAATAAGGGGAGAGAATTGCATGCTACTTTAAGATGACCATGAATACACCAGGAGGTCCATCATTTGCCTGGCCATTGCTACCCACTGCCCCAACAGAGACACTGAGGGAAGGATGGGCAACGTCCCTGAGCTCTTTTCATGTATATTCCCTACATCTCCCTGCTCTGATCAGTAGCTGTCCCCTCTTCCTTCTCCTCACCCACGTGTTGTCTTTTTCAATTACTTACCTTCCTTACTGAGTTTTAACAGATTAAATCCTGCCTCTTCCTTCCAAGCTAAGGTGGAGGGGGGAGAGTGTTGGAGGCAGTGCCATATGCCAGGCAAGTCTGTGATACCCAGTGATGATGATGATAATGTACAGCAGGACTTGAAACTGTGGATCTGGTAGATAAAGTTGCTGTATTTGTTCCCTGCTTCCCTGATTTCTCATTTTTGCAGTTCTATTCACATTTGGTTGCCAAGTAGTACTTGTAGCAATGGTTTTTAATTTCATTAGTAACCAGAAATATCATTGACTTGGCTGCACAGAAACTTATTTACCTGAATTTGCGGGCACGGGAAAGAGCTGTTGTCTTGCAGCAGCCTCTCTAACTTGACCAAAACAGATAATTACAATAGGCTTTCCAAACTCCTGCATTGTCATGTTTTTGCAGCCATGATGCCGTGGTTTACGTTAGGCAGTCTTGAAAGTGTAGAAAGTATTTTACAAAACTTGTCACAACAATTTTGCTGAATCTCTTCTGAAAATCGTTAAGTCTGACTGTAGCAATATCGGTAACTCTCCCCTCAAAAAAGTTGATGGTACCTTCTTGCTGGATTTTCTTTCAAGTGCATGATAAGCTGCACTTTCCTAGCCATGTGGAAATCTGCTGTCCTCAGGAGCTGGCAACCACATCTGCAGAGCCCTAGCAGAGAAGCGCAATTATGTTTTGATGGAATTGCTTTTTGTCTTTTGCGTGAGGTCTGTTAGAGATGGGTGTCTTCATACTCAACAGCAGAAGATGAGGAGGAGCGTGCTCTTTCACCTGTATATAAAGAGAGTAATGTCTGGGTGCTGTTTGTGTTCAGCATTACTGGAAGATGATTTTTTTTGCTATTCTGGGGTTTGTAAAATTTATATAAAAAAATACTGTCATATAAAGTGGTGGTCATGTAGGAAGTGCTGGTGCCTTCAAAGGGCTGAAGAAGGTACACATTTATTCTGGTTCCCTTTCAAGTCAGTAGTAATATATTTTTTAATCCAGTTCCTTTTTTTTAAAGTTGTATACTATCACTGGCGCTGTGCTATCCGCAGTTACTGAAACAGAAGGAGATGGAGCCTGTTCAAGGTTAACCAGCAGCTGTTGCCCAGACCTCTGGAGCAGGAGAGCTGGTGCTTTGATCTGATGTGGGGGATTGACAACAGAAACATCTCATTTTCAAGGAGATTTTGTTCTGCAGGAAACCAACCCTACTAAACTGACCTTATATCCCCTGGAAACATCTTCATGGCTTTGTTCTGCTTTAAAACAGGAAAGCAAAATAGTGGTGTTCAAGAGGCAGAACTAAACTTGCTGAGAGAAAGGTGTTAGTTTTTTACCCCTGTGTTTCTGAGTAAATTGTGAATAGTGCAATAAGGGCTTGAAAATTAATTTTATCCCATTCAACTGGATTAAGTGTGTGCCTAGATTTATGTAGGTAATCAGTTCATGAAGTTGAGTTTAAAGTACTGAAATTTAGATTGCATTCTCAAATACATCCCACTATTGTGCTTTCTGTTACTATCTACAGGGTTCAACTAGCCCTTCTCTGTAACTGTCCATCCCTTCCAATGCCAACCCAAATTAAAACTGCCAATTCCTGACTATTGGCAGAGGGGAGGCAGCCTGGCTGGCAAGAAATGGAGCCTATTTCTGCCACTGTATTGGAGCAATTTCTGGAGTGTTCATTTATTTCCCTTTTGTATGTCATGTGGCAGTAGTAAGCACAGGCTTATATAGTAGTTTCCTTATTCAGTCACTGCTGATGTCCAGCTGTTGTCAGTCAGTGCAGGAAAAGCTACACCAGGGAAGCTGGGCAGTGCAAAGGAGGGCATCTAGACCAATATTCTGAATAAAAGAGCAATACATCGGACAAATGGCCATTACTGCTTGTTTCCCTTACGTATGGAAGAACATGCGTGCTTTTCTGCTCAAGAGGATGAATACTTTGTAATTGGGTTGAAGTCAGTGAGGGATATCCAGGTTCCAGTGAACTTTCCACTGAGTTTCCACTCAGTAGTCTGGCCAGGCACTTGGAAAGTTAAGGTTTTTGGGTACATAAACTTAAGTGGTTTTAGTAGTTCTAAACCAACAATGCAGGTTGAGTTTTCAGAACAAAAGCTGTTTATTAATATGAAATTAGCAAAGTTGTGGTTTTTTCTGGATGGCTTCATTCTTTCTGTGGCCCCTCCTTGATTGTCATCGGTTTGTGAATTAGGAAAGAGAAAGAACGAAAATAAATGTGGTTTTGGTTATCTCTTGCATTAAAAAGCTATGTCCAGCTTGACCTAGTTAATAGCATCTCTTCCTGTCTCTCAAACTTTGTATTCAGAGCCAAGGTACTGAAGTCCTTAAACAAAACGTTCTCAAAATACATATTGACTATTGTTCCTTTTACTTTGCCAAGCTCTAATAGTGATGTGCTTTCTAAATGCAGATGCGGCATAACCTACATTGATTGCTCTTAGTTTAAAGCAGTTTTAACTATTTTAAATCAACTGCATTGAGGTGTCAACTGGATTTCACATAATAAGGTGTGAATGAGTAGTGTTTTCACTTGGATGAGAATGCAGTTGTTACACAATGTCTGCTTCTTCATATGTAGAGATATATGAGATATATATATGTGTATATAAAAAATGTAATTGATGTTTTATTCAGCATACAACCTGTGTGCACACAGCATCTATTTTCTTAACTAGTTTTGCAATGAATGTTCCACCATTTTACTTTGTGGCTATAAAGTTCTGCATTAGTTTTGTGATTTTCAGTGTATATATCCAATAGAAAGTAAAAAAGGAGTAGATTTTTGTAATTTCCAAGAACAAAATACTAAGGAAGGTAAGAAGTAGTGTTTGCATTTTCAGCAGCAAAATCTACAAGGCAGAAGGACTCAGGACTTCTGCAGGTGGTCTTACAGCTGTGAGAGTTGCAAAGCTATTTCCTTTCCCTTCTGCAGTCAAAAGAAATTTATTTGCTACAGAAATGATGGCATACAGCCCTTCTTCTGCAAGCATTCTTCCAAGTATTTTTACAACCTCGCTTCATGGAATTAAAAAACATTGGACTGTAGTTAGTGCACCATGGCTTTCTTTGCCCTCCTGCCACGGAAGGAGGCTTGTCGGGGAGTTCTGCAGTAACCCAAGTCACCAGGCTTCTTCCTGCAAGAGAGATTGAGGTCAGTGTAATGTCCCGCCATGTGTGTTGAGGAGAGTCCTTCCTTAGGTGGGTCCTGTATGCCAAGTCTTGTCCATAAATTAACTGTTTTTGTTACCAGTGCATGGGTAATGCACCACAGAGGGATGGCTGCGGGATCAGTGCCTGTAACTTGCATAGCTGTCAGGGTATCTCCTGCCAAGATCTTTCTGTTTTGTTCCCCCCAGAGGGGAAGGCCCATGGACAGACACCCCATTGTGGAGCTACCTTGCCAGGGAACATGTTGTATTTGCATTCCAGATACCTCTAGCTTTGTGAACTGCATTGTCCCAGCTTCCCCTGAATAGCAGCTATTGACCTCTAACAATGTACATTTGTTTAATTCAACCCCTTTTCCCTGCTTTAAAAAGCTTATTAGCCCAACCAAGTGAAGTCTTCTGTGGAGATTCCTTTTTTCCTTTCTTCATAGCCAGGAAAAAAATTTGCAGCATTAATTGTTTAATTTCAAGATGGAAAACATTCTTCTCCTTGTGAAAGGCTATTTTGAATGCTGAAGTTTTGACAAATTTTGTTGCGGTTTAATGTTTATAAGCTTTTTGTTGCCCTTGAAAACATAAACTTAGTGTTACTCCAGCTCTGAGATGCTGGCAAATAATAAACAAGTGGAATAACAGGTCTGGTTGTCCTGAAGCACTGGAAGAATTTGACTGCATTTTGACAAATAAACATTTTTGCTATTTATCTGTTTAGATGGATTGAGCTCGTCTAGGAGGAGAAGCTGGAGGCTGGCTGGTACAGCCACTCAGTGCCCAGCAGCAGGCTGGTGAAAGCATTTCTGTGTCTGGTGGGAAGACTAGGGCTGAATTCTCTTTGCTGCTTGGGGTGACAGTAGTACATACATCCACCTCTCAAGCCATCAGGTCTCCACAGCTTGATGGCGATAGTGGCTGCCATCATTAAACCATTACAATTTGAGAACAAAGCTGGCTATCTACTGTGGGGGGAAGCTTTGCTGTGCCTTACTCCTGTGGGGTTATTAGGTCAAGGCAAAAAAAGACCAGTGAAGAAAACATTTTCTGTGAGCTGAACAACCGTGTAGTGCTTCCATTTTCTGCCAGAATAATCCCATTAATAACAGCAAAATATTGAAACATGGAGCAGAAGTGGTCAGATAGAATCAGGTTGTTTGATGGACTGAGGATTCCTTCTTCTGGGGTCCCATGTTAATGCAGGAGTGTTGCATCTCATGAGGTTTCTATAGGCATTACTGTTGGACATGTTAGTAAAGCGTTGCCAGCAGGTTGAGGGAGGTGATTCTACCTCTCTACTCTGCTCTGGTGAGGCCACACCTGGAATGCTGTGTCCAGTTATGGGCTTCCCAGTGTAGGAGAGACGTGGACATACTAGATGAAGTCCAACAAAGGACCAGAAAGATCATGGAGGAACTGGAGCATCTCTCCTTTGAGTAAAAGCTGAGATAACTAGGACTGTGCAGCCCAGATAAGGCTCAGGAGGATCTCATCAATATGTGTAAGTACTTGGAGGAGACATACAGGCTCTTCTCAATGATGCCCAGTGATAGGCTCAGAGACAGTGAGCACAGAGTGAAGCACAGGAGGTTCCCACTGAACATGAGGGAACACTTTGTTTACTGTGAGGGTGAGCGAGTACTATCACAGGATGCCCAGGGAGGTTATGGAGTCTTCCATCTTTGGGGATACTCAACAGGTGTCTGGACATGGTCCTAGGCAGCCAGTTCAGTGTGACTCTGCTTGAGCCCCTGGACGAGATGCCCTTCAGAGATCACTGTTGACCTAGCCTTCTGGGATGCCCTGGTGAAGTGAGGTGGCCGAGGATATACGGGAATCCAGGGCAAAGTTTACGTTGCTGTCACTGTGTGACATGGTATAGCATAGGGATTGGTTTACAATATTTGGAATGGAGAAAATCCTGCCAGAAATGGATTTGTGAAGAAGATCAACAAGCCAC
>JAOXXN010000395.1:75424594-75448366 GCA_026770055.1 Myrmophylax atrothorax
CAAATTTCCTAAAGAGTGCCTCTTCTGATAAGCCAAACAAATGAAACACTCAGATGACTGTGAGGATTCAATGCATGCACATGAAACAGACCAGAAACAAAGGAGAAAGAATGAAGGAGAAGAATTCCAAATGTACATGGAAAAGATGTAGTAATTTTTTTTTCATTGTTTGAATCTCCAACAAAATCAATAAAGAAGTGAACTGGAAATAGATGCAGACTAGAATGGTCTTCATGGATGCAGTGGTGGCTCAGAGAAACAGCAACCATAATTCAAAAACCATAAAGAAAATTGTGGAGTTGCAGTGCAACCACTCCTGCCAATACCAGACATTTTCAGTAGCCAGTTCAACCTATGTTAATGACACCTAGAGCATGACCATTTATGATCCTGATAGAGGAAAAACTAGGATGAGTTATACTCATGCCCTTGCACATAAGGGTCAGACTGGAAATGATTTGGCTTAGGTGATTGTCTCTTCCGAAAGTAGTAGGTTTCTAACTAAATCCTAATAATGCAAACATAAAGGCTGCTAATGTACTTATTAGCCATCACAAAATGCATTTCACATTGGATGGTTACAATACATTATATCAGCAGCAATCATACCTCTGTAATAACAGTAGCAGCTCATTTAAGGAGAGCAAGTACACCTCTTCTTCCAACCCATTATGTGAACATGATGAATGATGATGGCACTAGACTCATATGGGAAGGAACTGGAGCTGGAAGGTGAAAGAACTGCCTTTGTGAAAAATAAATAGAGTGGCACATATATAGGTATATCTGGGTATATTTAGGTATAAACCCACCACAATTAAAAGACACCTACAAAACTAGACAAAGGAGTTTAAGTATAAAGCAGAAAAAATCCTCAAGTAAAACAAAAAATTTAAGAATTTAAAAAAAAAAAACAAAAAAAAAGTGAAAAGAACTGAGGAAATATTAAATGAAATATGTAATATAGCAGGGAGTAGTTCTGACAATTAGAACCAACACTGTCACAAGGATCAGTTGTCCTAAAGACAAGACAGTCTTTAAGCCTGAGCTTGGGCTCACTAAACAGTGGGTGATACTTGAATACAGATGTGTACAAGGCTGAAACCCAGATCTTGTGCCTCAAAACTAGGTGGAAATTATGCTGTTATTTAGGTAAAAAATTTAACACAGTATTACCCACTGCTTCATAGCTAATCAATGTGAAGCATGTGGAATGCTTATGATAACAACAGTTTGGTGGCACAACAAGCGAAAAATATGCATAGGGCTATTTGATTTAATAAGTATTAACTACAAGGAGTTTGCTTTCTATTCAGGATAGATGGGGGGAAATAAGAGTATTTTTAACAGAGTATTTTAATTTTTGTTTACAAACTAAAATACACATTGGAATTTGATTGTCGCCCTGGATATTGGTGGAAGTTAATGAACATAAGTACAATATAAAGTGTTCGTAAAATAGTTGTTCCTTTCCATAACCTTTAGGCTACAGACCTGGATATGAATTTTGTATGCACAGGATTATTGGTGAGGAACAATTAAAAAAATATATAAGGGTATTTCTTCCTAAGGACCCTACAGCAAAGAATGATCCTACCCTAACACTAAAAAGTGTCAAGAAAAATATCTGGCTGTGAGATAGGTTGGAGTGTCACAACCCTGCTTGTGGAGTATCAGGTGCAAGATACATCCTCCTCCATTGATACATGTTTTAATTGTCAGTCAGCCAAGCCATGGAGTCAGGTTGCTACCAACAGAGCACATAATGTTCCAGCCTGCCCCTTGCAGTTCTTATAGAAGATACAAGGTTCCCAGGACCACATCCTGCAGATGGCCTACATTCGCATTTACAGAGGTGAAGAGGATCATCAGAATGCAAAGGCTTATCTTCTTCTGTCACTAAAGAAGGTGAGCTCTGAAGTTGGTGCCTCTGAAAAGTTCACATGGTTCTGGAGCTTCAGAGGGGTCGCAAACCTCTTCTCAGGTTAGAGGACAGTGTAAATTTTACCAACAACAAAACGATGAGGAGCATCCTTGAAACTTTACAAGACAAGGAAGAGGGGAAAATAAACAAATAAACTGCCACACAGAGATGGAGTAGCTAAGGTGGATTCTTTATGGCACCCTGTGTTCCTCAGTCCTCTTTGTAATGGCATCATGTGACAGGGTTTATTTCATACTGTTTTACCTTTTCCCCCTTCCCTAATTATTTGTGACTTTGTTTCAGGGGATAAAAGGTTAGATGTTTTATAGATAATTTATTTCAGCAAACATGATGCTGTGTTTGTGTTTTCTCATACAGAAGACCTCACAGAATCACTGAATCAACTAAATCGGAGAAGACCTCTAAGATCATTGAGTCCAACCTCTGACCCAACACCACCTTGTCAACCAGACCATGGCACTGAGTGCCACATCCAGTCTTTTTTCAAACAGCTTCAGGTAACACCCTCAACTCCCTGGGCAGTCCTGAGGATGAGCTGTTGTAGGAATTGATTCACAATATCTAGAATGCAGAAAGTCCTGCCAGAAGTGGATTTGTGATGAAGATCAACAAGCCAGTGATAATGCTTTAACAACTGATTTTTTTAATTATGTTTAATTGTACAAAATGTTTGTTAAAATGTCTTTTTGCAAAGCCAATGCTTCTCCTTCCCAGAATACCTTGGGATATCTGATATCTCAGGGGTCTGGAGGAAGGCTGCGACATGTCTGTTACCTGAACCCCTTCCTATTAAATGTAAATCCCCTTACTCTCACTGGCCCAGAGCCAAGCCCTCTCTTGTTTCCTATTGGTGGGTTTGAATCCCTCCAAAGTCCATATAAACCCCTGACCAGAGCAATAAACTCTCTTTTCCTTCTCCCTCTCCTGTGGTCCCTGTGTGTCCTTCTCCAGGGCTCTTGGGGACCATGTGGTCAGGGAAAGCGGGGAGCACATTTTCTCCTAGGTAATGGAATAACCTCCAGGACCAGGAGAATCATCATACCGTTGCAGATTGCATTCCTACAACAGACATCACCAACAAGACAGAAAGAACCCCCAAAGGGACAGTATAGCATGGGTATATCACCTCTCTTACACAGTGCTGTGCAGTCATGCTTAGGGGCTTTAGACCCATGCCACGCTGAATTAAGTGAGACACTGCATCACCCAGTCCCACCAGAGCTGATGGGCAGCTGCAAGCCTCAGGTTTTCAGTCTTGGATGCTCTTGGGAACAGTGGGCTGATGGCAGCAACTGCATTCATGTGAAGGACCCCTCTGTCTCTGCCATGGCGGTTGGTACTGCTTAGTACCAAGTATGTAGCCTTCAAAGTTGTCATCGCTCCTGCACCTGTACCTGAGGGACACAGGACATTTCTGCTCGCTGGCTCTAGCAGGGAGGTAGCAGAGGAAGTCCAAGGGCAATGCCCTCACATCAGCCTTTCTTCCTCTGGGAGGTGCAGAGTGAGAGGTGCCCTTGGACCAGCTGCTATTCAAGAGGATTAAAAACAGAGCAGTGCCCTGGGTTTTCTGATGACCAAGGTCCAATGTAGACCCCAGAGAGTGGGTGGAAGTCTTCCCGCTGCTGTCACTGGGTTTGAATTTAATGTTCCAATCCTCTCTATTGCTTTTGCCACTTCCGAGGAGCCCTTTCCTCACTTCTCCTCAGTACCTGGCTTCCCCCCGCCCACCTTGGGTGCTGGCACTCTCCTTTCCACTTCCTTCTGCCCTAAACTCTATACTTATGTGTTGAACAGCCTTGCTTCAGAGTTGGTGTAAACCTGGAAAGTATCTGACTCAAGGTTTTGGAGATAAAAGGGCAAACTGCTCCACAGTCATTTGCAGCATTTAAAACAGAAATCAGTTTGTCAAAAGATGGAGTGGGAAAAAGTATCAAGGCATGCTCTTACTGATTCTCATGCCATTCAGAGAAACCAACAGCAAGAGTTTTTACGTTCTCCATGAACATTATTTTGAGTCTCAGTCCTGCTGTTGTCCCATCATAGAAAGAAGAATAATGTTTAACATTATCTAAAGCATATTTAACTTGTAATGTGGCTGAAGTCCATGGTAGATTCATGGGCCACTTACCTTAAATATGCAATAGAAATAAAAATCTGTATTTGTCTTGAGCATTAATCAGGACTCTGCACCCCACCCCAGCCTTAGCAAGACTATAGTTCTAGTTTCTGTGTGTAGAAATCCAGGCAAGGACAGTCTTTGTGTGCTAACAGGCAAAATTATTTTACTTGTCTTTTTCAGTGATTGTACACCCAAAGTTGCAGCCTTGTGATTGCCAGGCTATATCCCAGCATTTTCCTACCACCCCTTTACTTTTTCTTTAGGAGATAATTTGACAGTTCTGGTGAAAAAAAAAATCTGTTTCCTGAATGCCATTAAAATAGTGTCATTCTGATATAGAACCATCTGTCTCTAGAGAATGGGAGTATAGTTTGGGTTGGAGGTCAGACCATGGGGCGCTGCTGCTCGGTGTTTTCATGCCAGCTAAAGGCTTCTCCTACACAGGAACAACTCGAGTGGCTATTATTTATGGAATGGCTTTTGCTGCAGCTGCAGCATGAGCTGTGGTCCTCAGCTCTTGTTATTCACGCTGAATATTTCTGTTTTCTTAACGCTGCTATTGGCCAGGTGGTAGCTGCAGCATTAAGCTCTGCTGCTGTACTAAACTGACTTAGGTGTCTCACCGATAGTGTTTCCAGTGCCTTCTCACCTTCAAAAAGCAAATGTCAGTTCCTTGTAACCTCGCTGGCTGCTAGTTGTTTTTTTTTAATCCTCTGCATTGTTGTGCAGCCAAGAGAGGAGAACCCTATAAAGGGCAAAGTAGTTGAGAAAAGAGGTGAAAGATGTCAGTGTTGTGAGTGCCTGACAGAGGTTGAAAATCAACAGGTAGGGAGCCAGCTGGCTTTGGGGAGGATCTTTTAGACTGTGTGTAATTTCAAACACCGCTCTGTAATTTTGCGTGTGCTAACATGAGGCACATGACTCAGAGAATCAGAGAATTGGCTCCAGCTGCTTTTACTGGCATTTAGAAACTTGTAAAAAAAAAAAAAAGGCATTTCAGTGTAGTTCTTCTGTATTTACTGATCGAGCAGAAACCAACAAATACTTGCTAAGAAATTATTTCTTGCTTATTTGTATTTTGCTCTCACTTTCCTATTACTTGATAAGTACTGACAGAGAAAATTATTGAGGGAAATAATTTTTTTCAGTTTTCTTTTATATAATTTTTAATTCTCATTTGTTTATTGCAGGGGTCTCGGGTCTGGCTGCGAGAAAATAATCAGCATTATCCCAGTACTGTTCATTCCTGTGCGGAAGGAGTTGTCGTATTCAGGACAGATTATGGTCAGGTATGGGTATCACTCCTCTATGTTTTGTCCTTTTTCCACTCTGCAACAAATAAGCTTTCCACAGAATCAGTCAGGTTGAAAGGGACCACAGTGGGTCATCTGCTCCAACCTTCCTGCTCAAGGAAGGTCGTCCTAGAGCTCATGGCGTGGTGAGGGAGGCTCCACAACCACAACCTCTCTGGGCAACCTGTTTCAGCATGTGGCCACCTGCACAGTAAAGTTTTTCTCATGTTTGGTGGAACTTCCTGTGCATCTACCTGTTCCTCTTGTTCTGTTGTTTGGCACCACTGAGAAGAGCCTGGCTCCATCCTCTTGGCACCCCATCCTTTAGATATTTATAGACATTAATGAGGTCCCCTCTCATTTACCTTTTCTCGAGGCTGAACAGGCTCAGCTCCCTCAGCCTTTCATCATAAGAGAGATTCTCCAGACCCTTGTCCAATTTAGTAGCTCTCTTCTGGACCTGCTCCAAGAGCTTGATGTCTCTTTTGTACTGTGGAGTCCAGAACTGAGCACAGTACTCCAAAAGTGGCCTCACCAGCTCACCAGGGCTGAGGCCAGGGGTAGGATCACATTCCTCGACCTGCTGACAGTGCTCTGCATCCCAGGATACTGTTGGCCTTCTTGGCCACTGGAGCACGCTTCTTGCTCATGGACAACTTGTTGTGCACCAAGACACCCAGGTCCTTCTCCACAGTGCAGCTTTCCAGCAGGTCAGCCTCCAGCCTGTCCTGGTGCATGCAGTTATTTCTCCCCAGGTGCAGGGCTCTGCATTTGCCATTTCTGAATTTCAGAATGTTCTTTTCTGCTCACCTCTCAGACCTATCAAGGTCCCTCTGAAGGGCCACACAACACTTTGAGATACTGGCCACTCCTTCCAGTTTTGTATTGCCAGTGAACTTGCGGAGGAGGCACTGTGCTCCTTCATCCAAGTAATTGTGGAACAAGTTGAACAACACTGGGCCCCGTATAGAACCCTGGGGGACAACGCTAGTGACAGACTCCAACTAGACTCTGTACTACTGATCACGATGCTCTGGGATCTGCCAGTCAGCCAGTTCTCAATCCATCCCACTGTCCACTCATCCAATCCACAGTTCTTGAGTTTGCCTATGAGGATTTCATGAGACAGTGTTGGAAGGCTTGCTGAAGTAGAGGCAGGCAATATCCACTGCTCTTCCCTCATCCCTCCGGGTAGTTGTATCATCATAGAAGACAATCAGGTTGGTCAGAAATGACTTAACTTTAGTGAACCCATGCTAGCTACTCCTGATCACCTTTGTGTCCTCCATGTGGTTAGAGGTGGCCTCCAGAATGAGACACTTCATCACCTTTCCAAGGATTGAGGTGAGGCTGACTGGACGGTGGTTCCCTGGGTCCTTCTTCTTGCCCTTGTTGAAGACTGAAGTGACATTTGCTTTTTTCCAGTCCTCAGACACCTCCCCTGATCTCCATGACCTTTCAAAGATGATCGTGATAGTGTCCCCCTCCCCCATCATATCTGGGTTAAAGCCTTGCCAATGAGTCTCTCTGGTTCCTGGGAAAAGACTCTCCTCCTTCACTGAGAAGCTTGAGTCCCATCTGATGCCAGCATGCCTGGGGTTATGCAGGCCATACTGTTTTCAAAAAACCCCAGTATTACGGTGGTGACATCGGCTGTGGAGCCCTGTATTTTCTCCTTGTGGGGAGGGCATAGTGGAACCTAAAAGGTTTGTGAATAAAATATTCATTTTGTTTGACCTGAATGTGCAACTTGGTTTTAATAGTTCTGTTGCCTGTCCGGTCAGTTGCTCTGATTGTGTCTGACAAAGCTGAACCAGTGCTACCAGGTGTGAGAGCCTTGTTCCACACAGGTCAGTGATTATGTAGCTTATTGGAGGGAGATGGCCTCTCCATGGTTGTATTCCCTTACAGTAACAGAAAGTGGGGACTGGCATATGGCCAAAAAAAATAAAAGCATGTCTTTCAGAGCTGGGGAATCCTTACTTTCTTTACATGCCTTTCTTCAGGCAGGAAAGGAACCAGACACAGTTGCAGAGTGGCTTTTGATGAGCACGATATAGTGTACTCACGATTAAATCGCTGCTTTCCTAGTAGTGAGGGATGGAAATGATGGAGTGACTCAATGAACAAAAGAAGGGCTATAGATGTCATGTATCTGCACTTCATTAAAGCCTTTGACATGCGTCCCCCACAACATCCTTCTCTCTAAATTGGAGAGGTATAGATTTGATGGATGAACTGTTTGGTGGATGAGGAATTGGTCAGATGGTTGCATCCAGATGGTAGTAATCAACAGATCAGTGTCTAGATGAAGATCAGTGACAAGTGGTGTCCGTCAGGGTGTCTGTACTGGGACCAGGACTGTGTATTATCTTTGTCAGTGAGATAGGCAGGGGGATTGAGTATAGCCTCAGTAAGTTTGCAGATGACACCAAGGTGAGCAGTTCAATTGATAAGCCTGAGGAACAGGATGCCATACAGAGGGACTTGGACAAGCTCAGGAAGTGGGCACATGTGTACTTAATGAGGTTCAATAAGGTCAAGTACAAGGTCCTGCATTTGTGTGGGGCATGCCCTGGTATCGGTACAGGCTGGAGGATGAACAGATTGAGAGCAGCCCTGCTGAGAGGGACTTGAAGGTCCTGGTGGGTGAAAAGCTGGACATGAGCCAGCAACATGTGGAGATGAGTTGGTAGCCCAGGGAACCATTCTGGAACAAAATGCAGTGTGGCCAGCAGGTTGAGGGAGCTGATTCTGGTCTCCTACTTTGCTCGTATAAGAGCCCCCCTGGAGTACTGCATCCAACTCTGGGGCCCTCAGCAAAGGAAGGATGTGGACCTGTTGGAGCCATGGAGAAAGGCCATGGAGATGATCAGAGGTATGGAACACCTCTAATGAGTTCAGGCTGAGAGAGTTGAGGTTGTTCAGCCTGTAGAAGAGAAGTCTTGAGGGAGGCTGCATAGCACCTTTGATTACCAAAAGGGGGCCTATGAGAAGGCTGGGGACAAACTTTTTAGCACAGACTGTTGCAATAGGACAAGGGGTAATGGTTTAGAAGTGAAAGAGGGTGGATTTAAATGAGATTAGGGAAGAAATTCTTTACTGTGAGGGTGGTGAGACACCGGAAGAGGTTGCCCAGAGAACTTGTGGACACTCCATCCCTGGAGGTCTTCAAGGTCAGATGGAATGGGGTTTTGAACAATCTGGTCTAGTGGAAGGTGTCTCCTTTGCTGCTGGACTAGATGACCTTTACAGGTCTCTTCCAACCCAAGGCATTCTATGATTCTGTCAGCCTTTTCACCTGCACCACATTACCAGCTGTATTGCGTTGGTGACCCAGGCACACATGGTATGGTGGAAGACATCCACAAAACTAGACTGAGAATAACTACCACTAAAAGCCTCCTCTCTGAGACCAGCTGTTTGCTGGTGTGCTTTCTGTGCATTGCATGTAAATTGTGCCTTTAGAACTCTCAGATTTGGAATGTTGCATATTTTGACTTTTCTTACTGAAATTTGAAGTTCAGTGAAGTGGAGAGGCTGAGACTGTTTCCTCTGTTCGCTTTTTCAAGCTGAAAAAAGAAGGATCCCTCACATTAAAGCATCACCATTACATTTGAGCTGCAGAGTGGAAAGGCTGGTGTGTATGTTATTACACTAATATGTCCTCCAAGAAATAGGCAGCACTGGGCCTTTTGTTTTAAACATAAGCTCTGTACAGTTCCTAGTGGGAGTGACCCACATGCTTATAGGAGAGGCTACCTGTAAGTTTCACAGGATTTTGTAACTGAATGTGTAGCCATAAAGAACTTGACTTTTAGTAGTGTTTTGAGCCGCAAAATTCTTATACTTAAAGGAACCACAGATGCTGCTGTAAAACAAACAGCTTATTTGGGTGCCCTAGAAAAGCATGGCAGAGCTAGTGTTGGCATTCGCCAGCAGAGAAGTTGCTTGTTAATGATTTTTTTGTGTACGTGGTACGTGTGATGTTACTGCCTTCTGGAGTTGCTGGAACTTCAGGTAATATGGAAAAAGCCTCTAGTCTTTACCATGATATCATCTGACTGATTATATTTACTTAGAAAACTTAGGTGCTATAAACATCACTGGGAAAAAAATCACCTCCTTTGGTTTGGCCTGCATGTGTTAAAAGCAGGTAGTGTAAAATGGGAGGGATGTAGGGATCAACCTTCAGGCCTGTGATACCATTCCATCTCCTCAGCAGGTTTGAGCTGGCAACTGCCCAGCCAAAGGCACAGTAGCAATTCACTGCATTTGTTAACCTGAATCATTTTCAAGGCTTATGGTTTCAGGAGCACACTGTGTGTGAAAGGACTGTGCAAGCTGAGAAAGTAATAGCTTTTCTCCCATGCCCTTTGCTGATGTGCTTTTAGACCATCCCACCTGTGCTGTTTGATTACCTACAGGCTGCAGGAGGTTACAAGCAGGTGAAATGAAACTGAGATAATGTCTGACTGTTACCTCTGACTGTTTGGCAGTCCCTGCAATGAAGAACAAGACAGGGGAAGCAAGAGGTGAGGTTCCAGAAATATGGGGTGATGATGATTTTTGAAGTGTGGTTGGTGTATTGATGCCCAGATCATTTTGACAGCTGGAGCTCATGTTCAAGTCTAATGACAAACTGATGAAAGCATTGGGACCTTATCAAAGCACAGCATTGTTATTCATCTTCTCTGATTCAGTAGCTTCTACTAGACTTTGCACTTCTCAGCTTTCCACTGAGCATTTTGCTTGATTTAGGAAGACATGATTGACAAGGCAGTGGGTCTAGGAAGGTGTGTTGCTGGAGATGGGCTCAGGTTTTACTTGTATTACTTTGGATTTCGAGTCTTTGCCAACGTCAGTTTTCAGAATGATGGATATTTTGTAGCACAGTACATTAGTTCTTAATTTTTTCTTTCTGTTCTGTTATGAATGGTAGAAATTAATTTGCCACAAAAACCTGTAGCAGCATACAGTTGTATGCTGAAGCAGTGGTTGTAGGGAATCCCTCCCAATGTGAGGGTAGAATTATATAACAGTATTTTAGCAAGTTGCATAGCAATTTCTTGATAATCACATGGTGCTATAATTCCTCCTTGAGTGTTCTTGCATTGCCTAAATGTTTCAATTAAACAATCCGTTTGCTAATTATTGTTAAAGACAACTGTGATACTGTCTTCTGTTTCTGTCACCTTCTGTGTGGGATGGTTGTAAAACTAGAGAATTTGATAGGCTGCGTGGAATATCTGATTAGGATATGGTGTACTAAAATGGGGAGTGTCAGGTTGTAAGCTTGGGTTTCCCTGAGCAAAGAGCTATGAAAAAGTCTTAGCTCTTTATGAAAGTAAGAAAAACGTGGCACTACATGGAGGTAGATGAAAGCCTCATTAAATGCAGGGAGGAGAAGAGTACATCAGGTGTGTGTTTCAGCACCCAGGTCCAGGATAAAGAAGTGGGAGATGAAAGATTTAACCTCCCTCTTAGCACACGTTAATGACATGAAGCTGCAGCTGGCTCTGGGGTACCCCTCAAAAGTTTTCTGCAGGCTGGCCTTCAACACAAAGAGTCTGCAATGGCTCAAAAATTGTAGTGTGCAGACAATTCACATTGCCACATGTTTACCAGAAGAGAAGATGCTGTATTCATTTGCTGGTTGCTGGGTGGGTGGGTTGTGTTTTTTGTGTTCCATTAGTGTGTAAAGAGCTGGTGAAGGACTTTCCCTGATATTTTGGAAACACCATGTCTATGAATATGCATAAAAAGTATGTCAGGGAAGTCTATGAATACTTGGACTTAAAAAAGGAAGTCCTAATCTTTCCTTGTGTCTATAAACATCTGTTTGTATGTAAGATGACATTACAGTTACTTCATACTGTGCTACGTCTGTTTTTAGGGTTGAAATTATTTCTTTCTTAAGGGTTTTATTGACAGTAAAGCATATATTACCTCATTGTCTTACTGTATTTTTAATGAAGCTGTGTGAGCTTATAAAGTACTCAAGTGAATGTTTAAATAAAATCCTAAAAGCCCTGCTGTCACTGTATGCTTTGTTTGAAATTAATTATTTGTGTATGTTCAGTAATCAGTGGCTCCATTGAGAAAAAACCTCTTTCCAGTTTATTTCCTTTATTTTTTAATAATATGAACTTTATTTCAGATAAAAAGAGGACTGCATTGTGCTCTTGAACTGTACAGGCACATGTGAAACTATCTGCAGTGAAATCATAGATACCAAATACAAAAACCTTGGGGAAGTAAAGTCTCTCTGAAGACCTGTGTTGAGTTGCATGACATTGATTTCAAGAACATTTTTCTTGTCTCCTAATTAGGACTCTCTGCTTTTTCTTCAAGTTTTTTCATCCAAATATATATAAAAGTAATGCCAATAAATATAATCAGCATGTCTGTCCCCTTTTTCTTTTTTTTTAATGTAGTCATGGTGGTTGGTGTTAAAGCCTTTGAGAACTGGGGACTTTCAGAAAAGCACCTAAGAGCACACATTTTTAATAATGCCCATCCCCTTGCAAGGGAAAATTTATATATATATATATGTAAGACAGCATGTGTATGTGAGTGTAGGGGAAATCTGCTCTGAAGAAACTGATCAGGGAGAAGTAAAAGTTGAATCCAAACTGTCCTCAGTCTGACGCTGAAATTTCAGGGTACTTAATGGCATACCCTCTTAGCTGACTGAGAGGAACTTTTACATCAAATGTTGTAAGAAGTTGAGTGATAATATCCAAAAAATGTAGGCTCTTTAAAAACAGATGTCATATTTCACCAGTAAAAAGGCTTTGTCAGTTAAACCAGCTTTCTGTGAACTTTCTTTACAAAGAAGTCTTTCACTGCATGGTGTTATGTCAGCAAACAGAGTGGAGCTCTGTATCCTTAGCTTCAAATCAGAGGCACCTGTAAATGGTTTGGTCAGCAACAAAAGTATTTTTTCCTGTATGTTTAACTTATTGTGGCTCTTCTGTGGCATTTCTGCATCTCAGGAATTGGAAAGCTACAGATGTTCCTTGTTAAACACAGCTCAAGTATGTTTTCCATGGAGGTTTTTACTTTTTTTAATTTCTGGTTTGAAAGCTGGGAGAGTTTCTCATTGTGACCTCATTCAGAAGAGTTAGACCTGGGCTTTGTTTGAGGTTTGGGGTTTGTTTTTTCTGTTTTACTTAGTTTGAGTTTCCTTTAATTTTAGAGTTAGCAATAGGATTATATTGAAGTTACCATGTGATTATACCAGGACAGTTCATGTTTTCCTCATTTTTGGTTTAAAATTTAAACCTGCAGGTAGTGGCTAAGCACTTCTCATAAGGACTCTTTTCTCTGCCTTGTGTCCTTTCTCACCCTCGCTTGGGACTCTCTTGTGCTGGCCTTTGCTGCTGTGAGGAGCCCTTTTAAACAAGAGTCTTCCGTTCATATTCACAGGGCATGAATAACACCACTGAAGTTACTTGGCTTAAGTTACTGAAGTCAGGAGGACTGTTTATCAGTAAATGCTGTGTTTGGCTGCATCCATAGTTCATGGGATTGGGCACTGGAGAAGTAAATCCTTCTGGACAAGAATTTTCTTAGTTAGCATTGAAAAGAGTCATGCTTCTAGCTCTTCCATGTGAAGAGCTGAAAATATTTCCAAACAGGGGTTTTTTTTGATATTTTCCTGAATTCAATATCCGTCACTCTTGAAATACACCCTTACAAGGGAGCATTTTAAAGAAGCCCTTTGTGTGCTCCCTTGTATATACAACCTCTTAAGAAAATACACAGATATATGCAGTGGGCTTTGGTCTTGGCTGCTCTTAGCATTAAATGAATCCATCTCTTTCTGCAAACTTTATTTATGAAGACTTCCATGCTTTTTAATTTGATGGTGTGTATGAAGAGTAGTGACTACTGACTCTGGACATTGGGTAGCTCGTGTGTATTTCAGGCAGCAGATTCTCTGCCTTTGGGGCTCAGGGTCAATGCCAAATTCAGCAGCTTTACAGCAGGAAATCAGCTTCCATCTGTCTAAACACTGTAAAGTTAATTTTATTCTGCAGTTAGTTATATTTGGCTTACTGGTAATAATTCTACTGATTATTTCTAGCATGCTTAAAAAAGCTTGCTGCTGTGGCTGTGTTGGTTTCTTGGGGATTTTTTTGTGCTTTGGGTATTTTTATTGCTGTTGTTTTTAAGGGATGGGTATGGGAGTCTTGGGTTTGGGGGATGGTGTGGAGTTGGAGAGGGCCAGAAGTCAGCCAGAGCGCCTTTTAGTACTCAGGATTTATCTTCTGTGGAGAAGTGTTTACATCTTTATGTGGGATGTCAAAGTTCAGCGACTCTCACTGCAAGCATCTGTTGACGCGCCTGTAAACAGAGCTCGTGACAGATGCCAGCCGGGCGCCAGCAGCTTCCACGGGGAGCATCCGCCTCGCAGGGAGCCTGTCCCCCCACCTTGCACAGCCTGCACTTGCACTGGCCCAGGCGGCCTTTGGTACCCCAGCCTGGGGGTCATCACCTGCAGGGAACTGCAAGGAGAGAGGTGGCTGTCCCCAGATTGCCCATGCTGGCTCCTTCCCATGCCCTTTGGAGAAAGATGGCAAGGAGGCAAGCGAGGCTGCAGGGGCCACACACGTGTGCTGCAAGCCCACGTGTCCCACAGGCCCACTGGGCTGTGTCACCCCGTCCCTCCTGTGGAGCATTTAATGGAGCGTAACTGCACTGCACAAAAGCCTCCTCCTGCCTCGTGAGTATTTAATGCAACTGCAGGGCCTTGCAGGAAGCATTTTCTTTAGTGGAAGTGCTGCTTCAAAACCCCAAACTCAGTACATGTTTGAACGCTGGAAGCAAGCGGAAGCACTCATAAATTGAACAAGTGTTTTGTTTTTTTCGATGTGTGCCATCTTCGTTTACTTCTTAAGTAACTTGCTAATTGGAAAAATCATTAGTTTGGGTCTCTTAAATTCACCAACACATTGGCTGTTACAGCATAGAGATGTTAAAAAGGCAGTTAATTGTACTAAAGGAACTAATATCTGTAGCAGAGAACTTCCCCTTGCTGCCCCTAATTCTGGAGCTAATTCAGCTTGTCTTTTTATCTGCTTTGTATCAAGAATGGTATTTTTACATGACTGCCATTCTCAGAATATTTGTTAAAAGGTAGTATAGAAAAGCCTCTTTTTATATATGTGTTGTGTGTAAACACATTTAACATTTTTGTAATGTATTCATTACAAAAAAAATAAAGAGCAAGTTGTGAGGTATTTCTTGGATATGTTGCACATGTGCTGTCCTTACTCTTTTCCTGTTACTTGCCTTTTGCCAAAACCACTATCGCTTTGATTGATTTCAGGAAGGGGAAAGTTTTAATCCTGAAGTGAGATATTTTAAAAGAAAGGTTGAATTGTAAAAAAAATCACCAAAGCAAAACAAAAGAAAAACCTAAAAACCACCCCAACTGCCAGACCAGGGTGACTGTATTATTTCTGCAAAATGAACTTTCTGGCTATCAATGCGTAGCCAGTTTTTGTCAGTAGTCAGGGAGTTTGCAAGTGAGCAGCCTGGAGATTTCTAATGCACAAATCACAAGGGCCAGGAGGGCTGAGCAATGACCATAAATAACTCCTTTAATGCTGGGTTTTCAAGGGGTTTGTTCTGTGGTGCCTAAACATAATGGTAGTGTTTGCTTTAGCTTTACTGAAATTAATTTGTTTGGCATTAGTGTGGCCGTTGTTAAGTGTTTTCCTAACAATATAAATTAAACTTGTATGAACAAAAGCATTTATCTATGAGCAGAGTTGTTTTATGCTTATTGGAAAACCTGACTGAAAGCAGTCCACATCTGAAATGCTGACAAAGAGGTACTTTCTGTGTCCCCCTTTGGTTTGCCGTGGCCACGTAATGGGTTGTGGTTACGTAAACAGTTGAGATGTCAGTCTTCAATGTTGCGTTCTGCAAAGAAAATCCAAACCATCTGTCTTTTTTGGTGCCTTATTATGCTTTTACTAAAGATAGCAAAACTGCTTTTGTTTTAAGATTAAAGCAGATGTACACAGGCTGCCATATTAATTTCTTTTGTAAGGGAACACAGTTCAGCTGTTCACAAAACATGGGAAGGAATTCAGGCTGCACCGTGCCAAAAAACGACAACAATTAATCTGTAGCTTTGTGATGAACAAGCTTGTCACTTTGGTTGTTCCTAAATTCCCTTGGATGTGAGGCTAGTCTCATTGTTCAGCATTGTTGGTGTTTTCAGGAACATATGGTTTAGGTTAAGCACAATTATGTGCCAGGATACGTTACTCTGCAGCAAGGCACTGCTCAGTTTTGCTCTGGTGAGGTTTTCTACCTTACAGTGCAGACAAATGGTGGATGGACACTGAGTTTTTTACTTGGAGAAGAAAAGAGTTGAGCAAAACCAAAGTGGTGTACTGTGCCCTATTTCTTTCTAAATATACGTTTTTAATTTTAATATTATTTATTATTTATTTATTTAATTTAAAAGCCAAATAACTGGGTAATTATGGACAGGATTGTACACAGGAGCTTCTGAGAAGATGCTTGTGCATGTGCAAACACTATTAAAAAGTATTGATAGCAGTGAGTAGAGCCCACCCTCTCTCTGTTATGGTCAGCCTCCTAGGAGCCACTGTTGAGCTCAGTCATGTCTCACTCCCACCCCACTTCTCCAAAGAAGGATGTACTTGGGGGCGTGAGCTGTGAAAAATCCCTTTTGTCATTACTATTTCAGATAATTTGAATAGTTTAAAAAGTGTAGCCATCAAGGAGGTGTGCAGGTGGTTCCAGCCTACACGCTGGCTACTAGCTATGGCAAGGTGTGGTGATGAATGTGTGGGGAAGGAGACCGTGTCCACTGGCAGGTCCTCTGGGGAAGGCTGTAGTGCTTCTGGCTGCATAGTGATGGTTCTGTAGATAGAAAGTTTGATCTTTCCCGTGTCCTGTGGTCACTCGAGTAGTTCCTGAAGTCTGCTTTATCTCTGTGCACACAAGAAACACAAAACCAAAGAGTTATCTTCTGCAGCTCCATGTACCCTTCACTGCACAAGTTAGCTTCAAAAAAACTAAATCTGAGCAGTCAGGCTGGCAGTTTGATGCCAGATCAGAGTTTGATGTCTGAAATACTCTGTTTGAAAGATGCAGTACTTCTTGCAGAGCTTCAGATTCTTTTAGCAGGCAACACAGGAGCTTCCCAGTGGGACAAGACGTGTCATTGCACCTTTGGGAGCCTCATGAGGTTTGTATTCTTGAACATTTCAAAGTGACTTGTTTGAAAGCATCAAGTTTTCTCACGCGAACACTATCGGAGCAAAATTTCCCCTAAAGCATTTCTGCAGTGTAATAATAAACTCTTTCAATGTTAGCTGCAAAGAGAACTTTAAGTGCTCTTTCATAGTGGTGCTTTTATTTATGCTAAACCAGGGGAAGAAAATGTTAGTGTAGGTCATGTGCCTTCTCCTCATTCAGCGCTCTTTATTTTGTAAAACAAGCCAGGTCCTGTTTAGCATACACATGATGGAGCTGAGAGACGATTTAAGGAGATTTATCTACCCAAGCTGACTTAACCAAGGACATGGAGAAAACCCCTGTGTGTTGCAAAGTCAAACTCTGAAGAGTTCAGAAATGCTACAGGGCACTGTAGAAGCAGCAGTGTGCCGCCCCTCTGCAGTTGGGTGGTTGTAGCACACACAGGAGAGAAAGAGGGACCTGACCATGGGGAAGCAGCATCAATGGGGTTTGACAGCTTCTGCATGTTGTAGGGTTACAGGAATGTGTATATGTGAGGCTGGAAATAAAGGGTGCTTTTTCAAAGCAACCTAGCAGTTTTCCTTTTCTGTTTGTTTGGGTTTTTTTAATGCCTTATACCTGCTCTTTGTCCTGTCTCCCATGCGTGGGCTCCTGTGCTTTTACTTCTTTGATCTCTCCAAGCTTCTACTTCAGCTTCACTTCCTGTAACATGTCCCTGTTCATTTGTCCTTGCATCCTGGTTCCCATTTGCATCCGCTTTTCTCTCTCACACAGGAGTACATGTGCACACACCCCAGCATGTCAGGGCACAAAGAGGGCTTGTGCCTCCTGGGGGCTGGGAGTGTGGGGGCTTATTGGGGTCCCCTTATCCCGAGTAAGGGGGCAGCGTGAATGACGGTCAGAAGCCCTCAGGCACAGCAAGCATCAGAAGGCTTACAACTTAGAGAGTTTCCAAGAGAGTTTATTCAAGAAAGTTTCACAGACAGTTTCCTCATAGCTCATAGCTCATAGTAGTTCTATTCTCAGTAACATCCACACCTTTTATATCCTCTCATGTCCAACATGTCATGACATTATTGGCTAGCCCATTCACCTCACATTCACCAAAGCATCTCATTGGTCACAGGACCCCCCACACACTACAGGTAGCTCTCTTCTCTTTAAAGGAGAACTCTAAACTGCTTTCCTTAAGGGATGCGCTTACAGTCACCCTTACAGGGGCTCTCTGGATGGGTGATGGCAGGGACTGGCAGCCAGGGCCTGTGGAACCCCCAGCCAGGGGCAGGGCAGCAGCGGGGCACCAGGCAGCACCAGCCCTGGCATCAAGGACCTCACTGCAAACCCACAAAACCTCATCAAGCCTCTTGCAGCTCACGAGGAGCACAAGGGTCGGGTGATCTTCTTGTCCACCTTTCGCACACTTTAGTCAGGGTTGGCATAAATAGCGGTGTGTCAGAGCTGCCAAAGGAAGCTCCAGAAGGTCTCGCTCAGCAGCAGCTGGAGCATGCCAAGGGCAGTCAGGTTTTCCTGGGGTGTTGGGCTGCTAAATGTCTGAGGCTCTACTGAACACTCACTGTGGGATTTTTCTCCAGTGATTTGTATCTTTGTAGAGCTGATGACTTTTACAGGAAAGATAAAATCTTGCCTCTTGGAAATGATTATTCCCTTTTTAAATTAAATTTACCTTCTCCAGTGAATGGTCTGGTAGAGTGTTCGCATATCATATCAGCAGACTTACTGTTGGCCTGCATTAGATGAAATAATAAGCTACTTCAAAAATACATGCAAGATGTGTACCTGCCACTGAATGCTTCATCTGAAGCTTTCTATGTGTAGCAGAATTGTAAGCTATTGGGAAACAGATTTGGTAAGGGAGCACTTAATAGCTGGAAGTGACACAAGCCTATAATGAAAATAATTATGTGTTTTACTGATGATTATTTCTCTTTTGAAAGGGCTTTGTTTCACTTGCATCAGCAAGGAGTTCTAATTAGAAGTAAATAATAAAATCCATTCTATTATTAATGCTGCTTTCAGGCAGGCATTTAATATACATTGAAATCTGATGGCCAAAACTCATTGGCATTATCTGTGCATCATTATTGGCTTAAATGCAATTACACAGGGTTTCTTTCACCATAAGATTTGTCAGGAAATGTAAAGTTCTGACAAGGATACTTCAAGGTCTGGTAGGCATTTGAGATATGTTAATGTTTTTCACATGTCCTTAGTGGGGGGTAAGAGAGAGAACAGTGTGATCAGGAAAGGAACAGAGGCGTGACAAGGGCTTGGTGAGTCCAGCATATGAGCATGTACTTCTAAGGAGAATGTGACCACTGCACTGAGTTTGCACGTGAGCAAAACCCTTGATGTGGGCAGGGGCTGCATCCAAGAAAGCCTGGGCAGAAGGTGAGGGGGAAGCCAAAAAGCTGAAGGCTGCTAGGGATCCACATTTTCTTAAGCAGTACCCTTGGTTTTCTTCTGGGTTGCTTCTCTGGGCATTTTTAAAAATGCTTGCCCTATATTGGTAGTTTATGATTGTGTTAACAGGTCAAACCAGACACTGCTCTGCATATTCAATTACTCCAAATTGGTTGCTGATCTCTGTTAATCCCAAGCATGCCCACAGTGTGAATATCAAATGCACTTATTCAAATGCTTGCAGAAATGAAGAGAGCTATTCCAATGCAATGCAGAATCTTAGTGCCTCTAGCAGGTTGATACAGCTCTTCTGGAAAGTATTGTCATGTGTACATATGTAGATGATGAGGTGGGGATATGTGTGTGTAGGTACTGTTTCCTAAACACACAGGACATAAAATGTGTTTGCGTCACATGCAGGTTCATTTCTTTAGAAGAAATAGTGGACAACAGTAGCCCACAGAAGTTTTCTGAGTCAAAGCTTGATTTTTCGGTTATAGTGTCGTGCTGGTGCTAAAGTAAAGCCTGAGACCTTGGCTAAAGAAAACACTGCCAGGTAGGCTAGTATTCACCTTGTGATACTGATAAGCTCTGTAGTTGCACTTTGAAAAGTCCTTGAACCAATATCACTACTTGAGTCACTGCTGTTTGAATATGAAACCCTTAAATCTGACTCTCCACAAGCTGAACAGTTTACTGTACCTGATGTTCTTAATGCAGATTAGACAGCTTGAAGCAGACAAAGATTCAGACATCACTGAGATTCAGAGTTTCTGAAGCTGCTTTTGAGTCATGCATTTTTTGTGTAGCTTTTAACCTGTGCACAACGTGATGTACTTACAGTTTTAGTGTGGAAGTATGTAAATACTAAGCACCTTATCAGATGTGGTTCAAGGCTGTAGTTACAAGCAATGCTTCCTCCATTTATGTATGAAAATGGAAAGAAATGTCTTATTAGAAATGGGCAATTGATGGAAAACTAGGAAGCTTTTGGAACTTGGCTCCAGATTTTTTCAAAACTGTTAGATGATATCTTGAGCTTTAGGCCCCATGAGTTAATGGAGCCAGACTTCTCCATGTGAAAGGGAATCCAGTCAGCCTCATTCCCTTACATAGCACATATTTTAAATCTATTTTTAATTTGCATTTGGGATTATGTGTCACTGATCTAAACACTGTAGTAGAAGTGTCACTCTGAAAACTGTCTTGTAACCACCATAGTAGCTCAGTTATGGAGGGATGTAAAGTAAAAGATCCTGCATTTGCACCAGGACACAATGGAAGCAGCTGAATTACTGACTGAGGTGATTCTTCTCTTCCCAATCATAGCATGAACTTTTCTTCTTGGCAGGCATAAGGGGCAATCAAGCATAAGGGGAAATAGCTACCCTCTCTGCATCCAGGCTTACTTACCAGTCTAAAATACACTTGCCTTTTGGAAGAGTTTATGAGATGATGGAAAAGTGGAACAAAAATCTGAATGCTAAACTACTAGTTTCATCTGCCCTTGTAATTAAGCTCTGAGCACTTGTAGCTTTGCTGAATCTCTTGTTTTATTTGAAGCTCATTTAGTTTGCAGTCTGGCCCAAGCTGGGCTATTAATGTCAGTTTTTTTCTTTACACTTCTTAGCATAACGCATTCTTTCCAGAGACCAGAGTGTTATTTCTGTCTAGTGAAGCACCTCCACTATGGTGATGTAGTTCTTGAATCCTACAGCTACAAGGGTACACATCCCTAGAGTGAGTAACAGCTCTTAGCAGTACATGTGTAAATATTTACATCCATTTCCCTCCCACTTGGTAAAGCACTCCATTTTTGTACTGTACAAAGTGCTTTGTATACAGAAAAAAACACATTGTTTAGTTGGTAGGGTTTGTTTTGAGGGGGCGTTATGTTTATTTAACAGAAGGCCAAACTAGTCCCAGCATGTATTTTGTAGGGTAGTCCTGCTTTGATCCATTTTCCCAGCTGGGCAGGCAGATTTATGACGAGGTGATGGGCTTCTTCAAGGTCAGATGGTGAATCGGTGGTTGGGTAGAACCTGGGGTCCTGCTAACTCCAGCGCTTTGTTGAAAAGTTCCAGCATACACCTCTGGCTTTCCAAATTGCTGCAGAAAATAAACCCAACTTATCCCCAGCCCTGCGGTTAATTTCAGTAAACAAATTTTGTGGGGGCTGTTATGCTTATTTAAAATGAGCTTGATTGGTACTGATAGGCTCAGACTTGTCCTTGCAGTAGGGGGGATTTCTGGAAATGATCCTTTTTCACTCTTTGAAGAGATTTGAGTGCTTAAACCCACATATTTAATAAAAAATAAATGTGTGCATCAGCTACTGTTGCTTCATGTTTACTGCAGAGCAGTAACATGTGCAGATCCTCATCCATTTGTTACAACATCATACAAGTAGTGCATAAAAGCAAAAGCAACAAACACAGTGCCAGAACAACTGGAAAACTCATGGCAGGTTTGGGCTGGCATCTTGCTGTGTGGCAGCCAGGTGGGGTGAGCTGTAGCAGTGATGATGGCTGGGATTCATGCAGCCAGCCCTGGCAGCAGCTGTGCTTATAAGGAGCAAGTGCATCCCTGGCATTTTCCTTTATGGGAACATGCAGGATGCTGTATGGCCATACGTGTTGTCAGAGGGGGTATCTGTTGTTCCCATGTACTTGCACGAGAGGGACTCCTTAGGTCTGGAGATAGTACCAGGCTTCTTGTGCTTCTGATTTTAACTTTTTCCAGCATTTATGTAGATGAGAGGTTCTGACTGTTGCTTTCAGCCAAAGGCACCACAGGCTGCTTGGTGACTGAGGCAGAAATGAGTTTGGGGATGCTATTTGCTAATTTCCAGTTATGAAACTTTAGAATTGATATGCATTTTTGTTAGACAGTAAAATAAAAGTATTTCTGCTAGACAAAAAAAAATTCAATTCTACTAATGGAAATGCACTTAGTGTCTGTATTAGCATAGGTTTGCCAGCAGCAAAGCATCTTGCAACATTGTCCCTTCACCTCTGCTGAGCTGGATGTCATCTAGGGTAGTGGGACTTCCATGATTTGTCAGCACCATTCCAACTTCCTTCCTTTATGCTGCTTCATCTGAACTCACACCTAGCTATCCATGTCTGGATGTGCATGGCCTCATATAAGTCTGGAAGATGTAGCAATGAAATGATTTTTTAACTGTTTTGATCTGGATTTTTTTCTTTACTTTCCCACCAGCAGGCTGTATTTTGAACAGGCATGTGGTTTAATGTGTTACTGCTAACTTGGGGTTTTAAAGCTTTAATTTGTTATGCATCAACTGCAGTACTCCTGTGGCACTTGTTTGTGATTTTTTGTCTTCTACATATGGATGCAAATAGATACATTAATTTCAGTTCTTTTATGATAACTGAGTTTTGGCCTTGAATTTCTCTTATCAGATGCATTTGCATGCAAAAGTTAAAGCTTGTCAGGAAAGTAAGGTAGGCTCTCACTATCTGTCAGATGCAAGGCAAAAATAAAATCTCTGGCTTTATGCATTTAATACTAAATTAATAGAGATCTTATCAGTTGTTAGAGATGTATATTACTAACCTCAGCTGAAAACTTGATGTGTGGTGGGAAATCAAGCTAATACTTGCTCCATCCGTTAAAAGGAGCAAGCACAGCAGGAGGCCAGGATAATGAGATGAGTATAAAGGGATCAGTGAATTTTACTATACTTTTGAAAGCTCATTATCTAAAATGTTTATGAAGAAGCTTGAAAGAAAAGCCAGCTCTTGCTGTTGGAGTACAAATGGAATTTGAACTTTCTTTTGAGAGATCTTGCATCTGTTACAAGTGTATTGAACTACACGGTGCTGGTAAGTGTCTGTGTTTTGGTCTCTGAGCTCATAGAATACTTAGTTTCTGGGAATATAAATTCAGTATTGAAAGCCTGTTACTCACTTCTTGTTTTGTGTTTTAAAATAGATCAGTAGGTCAAAAAGAAAAACAAATCCAAACCACCCCCAAACTGCACTCTTTGCTTTTTATTTTGTTTGAGGAGTACTGCAACTTTTGTTATTGTAAATAGTCTTAAACAGGTCCATAATCACGGGACTAGAAACTACTAACGAATACACCTCATTACAAATTGAGAGGAACTCTTCAGCTCCCACTAAGTTTGGCAGCCATACGTGCAGCAGTTCTCTGGGCAGCACTTGTGCTGTGTTTTCTCCCGTGTGTGTTTCGTTTAGCCAGAGGCTCCTGTTGCCATCCCTGCGGGCTGGATCTGGCCCGAAGTTGGCGAGGTTGAGCATCCAGCGGGGTGAAAGTTGTCTATCTGATGTGAGCACAACGTGTTGAGTGTGGTCACTGGAGTAATCAGAATCTGCACTCCTGACGGCCTCATCCCACTGGTCCTAAACATTTACTTGTTGCTGATTTGAATGCGCTTTTCCCCGTGGTCTAGCAGTGTTTGTGGGGAGTGTTTGCTTGAACTTATCACAGCAGTGTTATCTTCTGAGATCTTTAGACATCACGGTAGAGTCTTGTGTGTGTGTGTGTGTTGCTTGGCTTCCCGAACGAAAATTGGGAAGCGCTCTCCCCACATGGATGTGTCCTTCGAGCCCGCGCTGTGGATTTTTTAGGTGAGGCACAGCGTGCGCAGAACTGGCCCCATCTTTTATCTCCTAAGGTTCATCTGCCACGGCCGAGCGAGCTTGGACAGTGACAGTGAAGTCCTCAGGACTAGAACCTACAGCACCCGGTATTCCCAG
>JAOXXN010000395.1:75448539-75462468 GCA_026770055.1 Myrmophylax atrothorax
AGTGGTGCAGTTGCATCAGGAGAAGGGCATGCTTGCAGTTTAATGCTAATTTTTTAGGGGGTGAAGCTGTTCTCAGTTTCTTCACAACTGGGCAGAAAAATCTTGTTTATATCTAAGGACCCCAAGCCAGTCAGCCTGGTTTGTATCTCAACTGTGCATGAGAAAGAGTCAAGTGATTTCGGAAATAGCTGAAACAATGTGTTGGAAAGGGTTTGACTTGAAGTTGCTGGTGCTAAGACCTTTGGACTGCTGGAACCCACAGCACCAAGGGAATAATTTTTGAGTTTTACTGCTTTTGTGCGTGTTTTAATTGGATTGAACTGTACCTCAAAGGGCCTGGAAAAACATTTTGGCAGATGGGCTAGCCCTTCTCTGGCTGCGTGGACAGCCTGCTAACCCTGGAACAAGCAACCCTGGTAGCCCCATGAGCAAAAGAAAATTCACTGAAAAAGCACCATCACTGTAAGCATGCTGAGGTCAAGGGCCTCTTCTGGGAAAAGCACTCATATCTGTGATTCACAGGATGCATCAGCAGGATCTAGTGTAGACCTGTCTTAATGGGAGAAGCCTCTGGTGATGAGAAGTGCATTTGTGTGGAGAGCAGTGCTTGCTTACCCTCTGTCAGCAACCCTGTACATCTGGGTGCTTGAGTTACCTTGCTCTGGGCAGGAACAGATGGAGGGGATTAAAATCCATGGTTTCAATTTTGTAACCTGACTTCATCCCATTGAAGAGTCATGTGCCTGGCATGTGCTTTCTTTGACTTGTCCTCTCTACCAGTGCATCCTGGTAGTCTAGGTTAAACCCTCCCCCTCACCAACAGGCCTCCTCTGCCAGTACCAAAACTGCATGTACTGTTTCCCTGCCCAGGAACAAGAAGCAGTGTTTGATGGACATAGTCTCATGGTGGAGTAGGGATTCTCTTTTTGTGCAACATCTGATAAGGAGACTTATTTTATTCTGGTTAGATCAGTTAAATCAAACCTTATAAATTATAATAATTGAATCAGGTGCTCTAATTTAGGTAGTGATGAGAACCTGCATAGCTTGTTTTTAAGGATGCTGTTTCTTCCCAGAAGCTTACAGTTGTTGAATATTTGATATTAAAATTTTGAGCTTGACTTTCAGCACATAAGTTTGATCCTTCCTTCCTTCCTTCCTTCTTCCCTTTTTCAATCCATTTCCTTCTCTGAAAGTTTCCTACAAAGGAATCTAGCTAATGTAAAATCCTGGGGACTGTCTTTTAATTTGGTGCTTTGGAAAGTCACATTTATGCCTATGGGGTAGTTGCAGGTGGTCTTTTTCTAGGTATGCTGCTGTGGGGTGTTTTTTCTTCCCATAGTATAGTAGTATTTTTGCAGAGAAGCACAAGATTGCGTATTTTCTGTTGCATCTCCTAGGCTTGCAAGGCCTTGTGATGATGGTGGCAGCAAATCTGTTGGACTGACTAAGCTTTTTCAGATGAGTGAAGCCTGGAAATGAGAACTTCCTATATAGCAGTAGGTTTGTATTCTCTACAATACAGGGATTTCATAAGAGTAATTTAATTTTTAAACTAAACTAGAAACAAGTATGATTTTCTTGTCCCTGCCTGTCTTGAATGAAAGGAGACATTGGGTGATTCATCATTGGTGCCTCAGTGGATGTAACTCACTGTTAGAGGTCTTTGCATGCTTTGCATAGTCACCTGTGTGTTGTTTGTCATTGTGTATGGTAACAGTAAAATGTCTGAAGACACTAGTATATAGATTTGTATTTGAAGCTATCGTAATTAAGAATGACAGATAATGAATCTTTTATTTGAGTAGTTGGTAGCAGTTCATTTTGCGGTAAGGAAGGAAATTGTATAACTCAGTGGACTCTTCTAGGAAATAATCTCTTTTTTACATATAAATATATACCTTTTTGTTAGGGTGTAAGAAACCTACTTTAGTGCTGTTGCTACTGTGTGTTTTGACAGTGAAAGTCTTGCAATACAAATATTAAGGCTTTTTGTTTGTAGAATCACAGCATTTTTCATGTTTTGTAGTTGACTTAGAGTCAGTCATTACTTATGTGTCACCTGGTGATGAGTCAGCTTCATACCATGTGACTGATGTGTTACAGAATGATAGAATGGCTTGGGTTGGAAGAGATCTTCAAAATCATGTAGTTCCAATTTCCATACCATGGGCAGGGACACCTTCCACTAGACCAGGTTGCTCAGGGCTCCATCCAGCCTGGCCTTGAGCACTGGCAGGGATAGGGTATCCACAGTTTCTCTGGGCAACCTTTCGTGTCACTTACTTTTTTTTATAATCTGTGGAGATGATAGCTGGGACAGCAACTCTGAAGGGACCAATTGCTGTGGCTTTCTTGTTAATGGGATGCATGGCCCTCTGTTGAATGGACTCAGTTCTGTATGTTCAGGAGTGTCTGTAGCAATAAAATAACTCCAAATAAAATGCTTGTTGGAGATGTTTGTGTGTTGAAGTCCTACTAATGGAATGCACTTTTTTTCCCTTCTCCACCTCTTTGTTGTAACTGCAGCCAGCATAAACACTTACTCGAGAGCCCAAGTCTGGTCTTCAGTCCAGATCACTTGACTTTTGAGAAGACATGTTGGTGCAGTGGAAGCCAATCTTGCACCTCTGTGTCCACAGATGCACTTTGCTCTTTTGCTGCTTCATGAAACATCTTTCGTTATTGCCAACGATGTGTTTCCATGATTGGCTTGATATTGAGCAGAACTACAATCCTACAACCACTCTTGAACTTGGGCATAAGGTGTTACTTCTGTCCCTCCTTTATGTAACTGTCCAGATATGTCCGTCCTGTGGGCTTTCCACATGCTAATTGTGGATTTCCCTGCATGATGTATAATGTGATGGTCCATGATGGGTGCCATGGGCTTCATGGCTCTTGGGTGAGGGCAGCTTAAGTTGGGTACCACACAAAACATCACTAAACTCAGGTTTTAAAAATCACATGGACAAGAGTTGGGACCCTAAATCTTGCACAAGAAATGCCCGTGTCTGCAGAGAAGTTTCTACTACTAGTTTAAGTTAATATGGTGCATATCAAAGGCAATATAATAAATCCAAGATACTTTAGGGTGAAGGAAAGAGATTTGTAATATTTCAGGGCTGAGACTTGGCTAAATAAAAACTGAATTTGGGTATGTCTGTCTTCTATGTTACTTAGCTGCTCAGACTGAAAGATCATAATGGGCTCTCTAGCTTCATAATCTTTGGCTATAGGATTGAAACATGCCCATGTTCCTAGAAAATTCTGAATTAATCTGCCAAACTGAAGATATGTGCAACAAAAATAATGCATTATTGGAGCAGGAGAGAGCTTATGTGTGGAACTAAGTCGCTGAATTTTGCCAGTGAGCGTAAGCCTAGGACTAAGTTCTGAAGCCTACACAGGTGAGATGGAAGAGGGGAGAAAAATAATAGAATCATAGAATCATTTCAGTTGCAAAAGACCACTAAAATCATTGAGTCCATCTGTTAATCCAGCACAGCCATTGCTTGAATCATGTTAGGTAAATACTCTCAGGGTAAGCTGACATTAGCTCATGAATGAAATAGTTATTGAATGCATCCTTTGTCTTCTAATCTGTTGCTGCTTGTTCTGTAGGAGCATTGTTACTGCTTATATGCTGTATTGCAGTAGGTTCAGGCAAATATACTCATCAGCCTGTAAGTTACATGGATAAAACCACTCAGACCAACTCTGCATTTTATTTTGTTCTGTATCCCTGCAGCAGAACTTACTTTCTTTCTACTAAGGGGGAAAAAAAGGAGAAAATGAGAAAAATGAGAGTCTTTGCTCACCTTGCATTCCACCAGAATCATAATGAACGACATAATGAACTCTGCAGACTATTGGAAATTTATGATGAATAATTCCAGCATTTAGAGGCATAGGGACTGGGATGTAAAAAGCTAGGCAACCCATACACTCCTCATTGCCCTGCAGTGCAGGGCATTAGGACTTGCACCTGCCTGGGCTTATCTGCCGTCAGTTCAGGTCTGTCCTGGGCGGACATGCTGCTTCGCTCCTTGTTCTCTGAGCCTGTTTCACGTTCAGGCCTATACACTGTAAGTGTCTGTAACAGTAAGGACAGCTGGTTGGTGTCCTAAAAGGAAGATTGCACCCTCATAAGGCTGTGTTTATATAAGCTGAACCTGTTTTGGGAGGCAAGAGAAGTCACATCTTCAAGGTGAGAGAAATTGAAAAGACAGCATTTTGTGACTTGCAGGAGAGTTTCCCCCATTTGGTCTCTAAAGCTGAATTTTAATATGTGTATTTATAAGAAAACATAGTAAAATAAAATTCTTTGAATAGCTGAGAGTAGCCTGGAAAAGTAAGTGGAGGGCAGCAGTCTTCATTAGTACACGAGATGGCCATGTCCATGTATCTCTCTCACAGCCTTTCCTCCAATGCAAGGAATCAGAAAAGGTGGTCCAATTTTGTTTGTTCTAATTGATTTTCAATAACATGTCAGAATAATCTCACCATATTTCATGTTGAACTTCTGGCCTCGTTCTGCCCTCATTTTAAAGAATATAGACTGGAGCTTTTAAACCTTTATGTGCTTGAGGTTTGTCAAAGTAAATTTAAAAGCAAACAACAGTAGCCTTACAAAGACAGAAAATACTGGTGTATTTTTCTTTGCAGCAAAAGGTTGAGTTTTTCATTCCAGGACTATAAACATTACAGTTATGTGTAATGCCACCAAGTAATTCTTTGAATATAAGGCATCTTTGTTGTCTGTCTCCATAATTCTGACACAAGTACTGAAGAAGTACTGTCCTTATTTGGGGCATTAAAAAAAAAGGCTGTGAATTGCTCTTTGCTGGTATCATGGGAACTGCTTATAATTGGGCTTCTCCAGCAGACACATACAGGCTATCTAGTATGTAATACAACTGTGGTTTTCAAATGTAAGCACAGACAAGCTGTGGAAAATTAAATTGTACACATATGTTTTAATAAGTGGAGCCGCCTTCATGCGTGTTCAGTTTGCACTTCAGCTTCTTGCAGGGCAGGAATTTTATCGTTCAAATGCAAACTAGCCTGTTTGTATGCTGATTTTATGGGAGTACAGAACAGTCTGTCAAACTCTTACAGCCAAAAGCAACTTCTTTTCCTTATCTGTGTATAATGCACGTTCTCACACATAAAGCACTGTCTATGCCATGCAGTAAGAGATGACTTTGAAAGGTACTGCATCACCTGACCATTCCATCTGCCCATATTTGTGGATTCATGCCCTGCAAGTACCAATGGGTGCTTCTATCTCCTCTGCAAGTTCTAGCACTGCCACTTGCCTTTTTCTTCAAAGAAACCTACCACAGGAGTATGGCCGAGACGGGCTATAGTCAAACCTTCTACCATTCCTTCTTTTTAAAGCTTTAAGATTTTGTGTTTAACATCCACAGGCTTTTCAGAAGTGCAATGAAAAGAGATTCTTACCTGCACAGTAACAGCAAATGAATAGTAATACATGCAATATTATCTCTAAGGATGTAAGAAAGGGGAACTTATACTGAATCTAAGACAGACAGAAGAAAGATTTTTTTTAAGCTGTTCTGTGAATTCTCAAGCTCCTGGGCCTGATATATTTGCTCATGCTCCTTGTAATCATACCAAGCAAAAGAATATAATACTGTCTTTCCCAAAACTAGACATATTAAAATTTAGTGGTGGTTTCATATTTGTACCTAGAAGTCTCCAAGAGGCCTTTGTGCCAGACACTATAAAACTTTATGGCAAAGAGGTAGCTTTTTTCTCTAAAAAGCTTTCAGTCAAAGAAAGAGCTCACGCTGGCATTCCTAACAATGTATACTTTATTTGAGTAATAATAAAATTTACTAGTATGTACTTGAGAGAGCGTAAGTAATGAGTACCTGATTATGTAATCAGTCAGCAATGCTGCTGTTCAGGGAAAGTTAGAAGATAACTGTGGTGTGCAACCTGAAAATAAAAAATTTCTCTTTTTCTCATTCCAAACAAAGCTTTTGAACTTGAGGATAAGTTCATACCCTTTTCCTTACTTCTGCACCTTTTCAAAACAAGGTACAGTGGAATTTTATTTATTTTACTTTATGAATGTGTCAGTCACCTTTTTCTTTTCTTTTTATTCCACTGCTTTCCTTTCTGTTCACTGTGGTTTCATGATGATTGAGCCATTGTGGAATATTCAGCTTGGTTTTTTGATCCTAAACTGAGAAGTGCTTGGGCAGAGGAGGTCTGGAAAAATTCAGTTGCTGGTGTTCCCCTTTAAAAAATAAACGAAGAAATCATAAATGACCTGTCAGGGGCATTCTGGCTCCTCTGACTCAGGGAAGGATGACATGTGGCTGCAGGAGCCCTCTGACTTCAGCTGCATGCGGGTCCAAGGGATCTCGTTTGACGGAGCCGGTTGGGCTCTCAGGGTGTGGATTTGGGTTTCACATTTGAAATGAAAAACACTTACCCGCATTGGCTGCTGTCTTAAGATACGTGCAGCTTTGTTTCAAGCTTGTCCAAACCTGTTTTGTTCTCTCTTGGAGCAGACTCTCCTCTTGCTGCAGCTAACAGTGCCGGGAAAGTAGGGGGTGGAGAGCCAGTCCCCATTATCCCAGTTTAAGAAGATTTCCTTGCTGACAACTGTTGTGGCTCTCCAGGGCAGTTCAGCTTAACCAGGCATGTTGGTGGGCACTTTGTTGCGAGAATATCATGCAAACATGAGAGCCCTCAGTGTCTTGAAGCTTTAACCTTTGTGCTGCAGCTAGCAAAGGGCCTCAATAACATTTTAGGAGGAATTCATGGTTGAAGAGAGCGAAATAAGGCCCTGCTGCAACAGGCTGCTGTATGTGGTGATACTGGCCCACAGCTCTTCTCCAGGAGCTGCTGGTGGTCATCTGCTGGAGACTGTTGATGTTGTCTAACCGCACTGGTCCTGGAGAAAAGTAAGATTCCAAGAGCAGCGTATAGTCTGTAAAACTATAAAGTAAGATGGCTTTGAGCTTTCTGAGAGCTTTATGATGATTTCTGATGCTGAAACCTCCTTGAATAGTTAACCTCAGAATATATTATTTAAAAAGCCTAAATTTTTGCTTCCTGTATAGAGATTGAGTCATTCCAGCTTCTTCCTCCCTTCTTCTACATTTCTCCTGTCTGTTACTGTCTTTGCCATGTTGCCTGAGCAGCAGTGAGAGTAGAGGAAACCTCTGCCCTCTGCAGTGACCCGTGGTTGTCTGCTGGTAGAGATGAAAGGTCCCTTGCTCCTTCCCTTTGCAGGTACATAGTCCTTTTTTGTGGTCCTGCTAGCAGGGCATGCAAGAGCAGTGGCTCTCAGGAGAGATTATTGCAGAATTATTTCAGAGGATTTGCGGACTTAGGCAGCCATCCCTGCAGTAATCATACTCTGGCAGGTTCCTCTCTAGCATATGGTAGCTAGGATGTCTTCTTCTAATTTCTAGACTGAAGCTGACAATCTGATTTGCAGCCATCTCCCCATATTCTGGGAGAAATAGGAGTGTGAGGCACCCTGGGTTCACACAGGACATGCTGGGAAGAGCTTAGCCACAGAAACAGTGCTGTGGACCGTAGTGTTGAGGTTGTGTCTCGGTCTCTGGGAAGAGTGGTTCACTGGGATACATGGCTGAAGCTGAATTTCTTGTTTTTATCTCTGGCAAAGCCAGTAAATCCTTCCAGCGTTGTGCATGAAGCTTTCTGTCGTGGCTGCAAAAGAGGCCCCTTTTGGCACTGACACGGGCTGTGATGACCCTTACTACTGAGGGAGGTCAGCAGGAAAGCTGAGTGAATGATCAATCCCTTCCTAGACACAGGCTAGTTCTACACATGGGCTGTCCCCTGTCTTTGAACCACAAGTACTGGGATTCTGGGTAACACACATTGGTGGGAGGAAACTGTACTCATGCTGTATGGAGCTAGCTGAGATTTAGCTCCAGCCTAGACTATGAAATATGTCTAAAGCCTCTTCTGGCTGAAGACTGTGCTGCTCCTGCCAATGGTTATAAATGGCTCTGACTAATTCTCAGTGTGGATAAACCACCTGTACTTTGTGGGGGTTTGATTTTTTTTTTCTTTGCCAGTGCTTCCATATTAGCAAAGAAACGTTTGTTGATATTTAGGGTGTATTCTCAGGCAGGGGAAATTCTGCTGTTATGTGACCCAATGCTAACTTGGGCAGGTTAAAAGGCAGTTTTGGACACCTGCTGGTATGTCCCTGCCTACAGTATAATTGCCTCTGCATGTCAGAACCAGGCACACAGGTGAGGAGGGGTTACCAGTTCCCGCTGTTGTCTGAGGGCACCTTCCAGTCAGAGCTGGAAAAAATCCCCATTGCCGTTTAACTGAACTAAAGGCTGTAGTGACAGAGGGAGTGGCCATACTGTTTCTCCTCAGATAGCCCTTTCCTGAAAGGCTGATGCTTTGTTTTGAGATCAGTAGGCATGATAAAATCAGCTTTGAAATGGCATAGCCTTGCTAGCAAGGCTGCTATAGAAACTCTACTGTGTGCTTACGTTTGGGGGAAATGCCCAATGTTTTATTTTCACCTGCACAAAATTCTGCTTTGAGCATTCTCCATTGTGTGTCACATGTCATCGTGTTCATATTTGTTTTCATGGGTAGACATCCTTAGGAGGTTACTGTATTCAGTTCCTCCCTTTTCTACTGATTCTGGGGAAGAGAAGTTGAATAGACAGTTACCTTGTTAAAGGACTGCTTTGAGCTATGGCTCTCTTCCTAGCAGTATAGCCGCGTCAAAACCTCACACCACAGGCAGCCTGCAGGAACAGCAGATAGTAAAAACACTGGCTTAATGAAAAGCCCCCCTGATCCTTTAAAGACAAGAAAAGAGCAAGTGAGGGGCTGATGTTCAAGCCAGGGTTGCACCCAGTTCCTATAATGTGAGTTTGAGTACCAGTAAGTAGTGCCAGGGCTGTGGGTAGGAGCGTGGCATGCAGGTTGCCAGTAAAGGGGAGGAGTTCGTTTACAAGGCAATTAGTGATACTGTAGAAATACCATTTTGTTATATTGTAGGAAAAAAAGATTAAAAATGAGCTTATATAGAACTATAAAGGGACTTTGGCTTTTCCTGTCTTTTAAAACAGGTCGCTCATGCTTCAGTTTGGACTTGGGCTTTCACAATTGGAAATTACATGAAGCTGTGTTGGGGGGAGTTTGTTTAGATATTCGAGAAAGGTTCTTCACCCAGGAAGTGGTTGGGCACTTGAACAGGCTTCCCGGGGAAATGGCTATAGCACCAACCCTGCCAGAGTTCATGGAGTGCCTGGATGATGCTGGTAGTCACATGGTTTAGTTTCAGGTAGTTCTGCAAGGAACAGGGAGCTTGACTCCATGATCCTTAAAGGTCCCTCTCAACTTGAGATATTCTGTGGTATCTGCAAAGTTGTATTGAGCTTTGTACCATCTCTCATACTCAGATTTTTTTATTCTTGTAACATAAAGGCAGAAACCTCCCTAAAACTAATTGCTTTTTTTTAAAACAAGCAAAGATGAGCATAGACTCCTATATAAATTTCACCAGAGTGTGGCTTCAAAAGGTCTTGACAATGAACCCCTCAAAGATTATTTCAGGCTCCACCAGTTCACTCTCTTGACTATTCTGCTTCTCTGGAAACATGTCAATATGGAAACATCTAGAAGGTGTTTTTTAAACTAGGGCAGGAAGGTCCTACTGAAGCAGATACATTGGTGTGAACAAAATGTTGTTTGATTAAAAAGTTCAGTACAATCAAATATTGTTGCTGTGAGGCATAAAATACTTACACTAGCAGGAACCAAGCCAAGATTTGAAGAAATAAAAAAAGAAAAGGGCAGGGGTGAGCAGGGATATAAATTGAGAGTTTTACAGTTAAATGTTGTCAGGAGATCTGAAAGCAAACGTGTATTTATGAACTTCCTCCATGCATATGCAGGTTGCCATGTCTTTAATTCACAACCAGCTTTAAAAATAGTCAATGCAGAGTGGTTTTGCCCTCAGCACTGGATTCATGACTAATACCTGCCAGTATCCTTTTTGTGCTCTATATTATTTTATTGCCCTGATGTGTTTAGGGCATCTTATGTAACATTTACACTCCTATTTCAAGTAAGAGCTCTAATTTGTTGTCTGACAGCCCTTGTGTGTTACCTGTGACATTAGATCCTTGCTTAGGTGTGGGCAGAACAGACAGCGAACCAGGTGACTGACAGCTGGACTGAGCTGCACCTCTGCCAGCATTTCAGAGACTGGACACTTTAATTCAAAATTAAATGCATACGTGGGGTGGAAAGCAAGTTCTTGCCTCTCCAGCTGGGACAGGGTGGTTCCAAAGGGAGAGATCTCCCTGCAGGGAGGTGGTGGGCAGGAGAGGGCACCAGGAGGTGAAGGGGGAAACTGCGAGCATAACGACACGGTGGAGAGAAGGTGGAGAAATGAGTGCTTATAGGGGAGGTTTTGCAAGAGGAACACAGAGATGGAGTTGGTGGAAAGCCCTGCAGAAGAAGCATGCTTTACTCTGTTTCCAGCGGCATAAGACCTGCAGGAGGAGAAGGTATGAGGGAACTGGGTTTGAGTCTCTGTGGGTGGTGTCCTGCAGGATAGAGACAGTTGTGGATTTAAGACCTTGCGGGCCTGCCTGACTGGTGCTTTGCTCTAGGAGTGCACTGGATCGTGTCGCCGATAGCCACGTGCTGTCTCGCTGCTCTGTTCTCCAGCCTGGCTCCTGGCCATGTCAGTTCTCACATGACTGGCGCGAGCATGGCCCCAGCACTGGAGCCTGAGGCATCATTGTATGGAAAATCGTGGACTAAGTGTGACGTTTCTTACTGTTTTGGTCTTCCTTCTGAAAAGAGGAAACCACCAGTTTTCACCCCCTTGTCCTTTGAGCTAGTTAAGGTGATAGACATTGAAAGCAAAAGGCGTATTGGCATTACATCTGGTTACTGGGTGCTGTTTATGGTAACACTGACTTGGAAGTGCCTTTGGCAGGGTGTGCCAAGACAGATGGAGCATTGAACCCATGGGGAACATGGGCCCAGACTGTTTCTCTGCCACGGGATGGGGTCTGCTCTGGGGTCAGAGGCCTCTTCCCTGGGTTTCTGTGCAGCCAAAGTCGGCTTCCAGTTGAGACCCTGCTGCTGACCACCTGCTTGGCAGGATGCTGAAGGCCCATCCTGTGGTACATCTTCTGTATTCCGCCCTTGGACTCCTTCACTTCATCCAGCATTGTGGGAAAGCTTGGGCAGCTGCAATCCCCCCACTTCTTTGTTCACAAAGAGAAAGGAGCGCTTTTCCGTGGTCAGGAAAGTGCTGGTGACTTGCCAGCAATGTTGTACATTTTCTGTAGTGCTGCAATCACAGTATTTATAGGTGGACTCACTAAACACTGAGCTCTGCAGTGTCTACAGGGTAATGTAAGTTATATACAAGGGCACTTGGAAACAAAGTAAAGATGCACTTTTTTTTTCCTCTTGCAAGAATTAGTATGGACTGCCTAGAGGCTTAGCTTACAATAGTATAATCAAGGTAAAATGGATGTGTTTAATTTGAATTAAATTTCTTAATTGTCTGTGTAGGCAAGTGCAACTGAAAGGTCCTAAGTGCTGAACCTGTAATTTGAAGCTTGTTCATACTTGATGGTAGAGCTTGTCTATGAACAGAAGCAGTTCAGTGTGTTGAGTAAAGTGCCTTTAAATGCCTCTCACGGAATAGGCATTAGGTGGGGAGTGTTGATTAGACAACTTATTGACAGTGGTCAGTGAGTCGGGGAGCAACAATGAGGCATGATGTAGTGGCTTTGCTGAGCTCTGCTGTGGCAGTGCCCAGGACTGCCATCCTGGCAGTGTGCTTCCCCACACTGTGGAGCTTGGTAGCAAAAAGGAATATTCTGCAAGGATGTGAGAACCCAAAGGTTGTAGTAGGAAAGCTGTTCAGGGAAGGTGTTGCAAGCCATCCCTGCTGCTGTCGCTGCTGGCGGCTCTGGGACAGACTCCCAGAATTTGAACCCAGAGCAGCTACTGACCCAAATGTCCCAGGCCCCGGCGAGTTTGGGAAGTGATATAAAAAGAAGAAGGGTTTGGAAGGGATGTGATTGACAGAAGGGTGAACAAAGACTGAAAATGGCAGGAACTAAAGTGAGCAGAGATGAAGGATAAAATACAGGATTGCACACAATTTACAGGTTGTGTGTTACTCAACTAATTGGGAAGGTACAGTAATGTGCAAAGTAAGCATTTAGACATTTTCCATTAGAGATCAAGATTAATATCTAACTGAAGAGCGAGGCTGGGGACTGGGGTGATTCCTAACATAAATGGGGAGGAATTTTACAAAACGAGTGGGTGATTCTCTGTTGATAAGTGTGCAGGATTGTTGTTTGATAAAAGGCCAGGTAGTCACAGGGGTAATGGTATCAGTTTGGTAATATTTTTTTTCTTAACATCAATAGATTATTTCATTTTCCTTCATAGTTTAATAGGTAGAGAAACTTCAATGTGGATTTTCTGGTTGTTTTGAAAGAGATTAAATTATGTTACATCAAAGCAAGCCTTGGGCCCTGATACATCTTGTTGTTGCCTGAAAGATTATTTTGGGACAACAAGTGGATGTCTAAGTCAGCTGTTACAGAGAAATAGTAAATTATTGGATAAAACATTACCTGGGTCACAGTCTTGTCAAGATAACCACAAAATTTTAAAATGTCAGTAGTTGATCTACTTTACATTTGATCTTAAATTACTTCTGGCTTATAAGAGAGCCTCCTTGTCCTGTATTTCAAGTATCTACTTAGACAGTAGATCTCTCCAGGAAAAAAAAAGAGTAAACTACTACGTTTTAATTTTTTGTTTTAATCTCTGGGTCCTTGGACTTGTCATGATTTATTTTCCTTCCTGGAATGCCACATTCCACAACTTGTAATGTGAGCCCAAGGCCTCCTTTTTCTGCTTGGACTCATGTATAAAGACATTTTGTAAGATTTATTACATTCTTTTAACTTCTAAACATGAGGGAAACACAAGTGATGATCCTGAGTTCAGACCAACAGCAGTGAATGGAAAAAGAATTGATATTTTTCAGTGGGTGTTTCTCTGTACAGTCCTGTGTGTTTTGCTGGGCTATGCTTATCTCCGCTGTGGTGCCTTAGAAGACCCAGGGCGGTGATGTTGTGAACATGCAAGCCAAGTCCTCTGGAGCTGCTCTTGAGTCATGTGGATTTTCATGGACATCACCACAGACTTTGGATTTAACACTGTGAAAAGCTTACATAGAGCAGTCTCTGGAGCAGTGACAGAAGGGCTTTCTGGTGCTTGTGGGCTGCCCAGATACTGTAGCAGTCAGTCAGTTCACTAATGTTGTAGGCATTATTGAAAAAAATGTAGTTGGTTGGTTGTATGGTTTTGGTGTGTGAACCTGCCTCTCAGATGACTTCTCTACAATACATCTTTGTGTTCACTTTCCCCATCTTACTGAATTTTATGTTCACCATATTTCGCATTATCCCTCTGGTTATATGAATTTGAGAAACTTAATTTAAATCCAGTGAGTGATAAGACTTCAATACTTCTGGGTTTTGTGTTTGAGTATCAGTATTATCTTCTGTAAGATCCTGCAGTTTGTAGAGTACACCTAGAGTTGATAAAAAATTTTCAGAAGGGCAGCAGGGAGGAGATTGGTTGCTCCATTTCTGTTACCCCTACCAAGAAATCGTCTTGATTTATTGCAAAAACACTGGTGACAGGGACACGTTAAGCCATGTAACCATTCCCAAGCAGCACAGCACTCAGTACTTGGCATCAGTCAGGCAGTGCCACATTCAACATGTGTTATTGATGGTGAAGGGCAGTCCCGTGGTGTAATGGAGAGCACTCTGGACTCTGAATCCCAAGGACCTGAGTTTGAGTCTCAGTGGGACCGTCCCC
>JAOXXN010000395.1:75462568-75493315 GCA_026770055.1 Myrmophylax atrothorax
CAAGGCAGGGCAGGGCAGGGCAGGGCAGGGCAGGGCAGAGGAGAGCAGGGCAGGGCAGGGCAGGGCTCCCCGGGCCGGGGTATCCCCTGGGCAGGGATAGCCAATTGGGCCGGGACAGCTCCCCGGGCCAGGATAGCTCCCCGGGTCGGGATAGCCCCTGGGCCGGGATATCCTCTGGGCAGGGATAGCCCCTTGGGCCGGGCCAGCCCCCCGGGCCGGGATAGCCCTTGGGCAGGGATAGCCCCTTGGGCCGGGACAGCCCCCCGGGCCGGGATATCCCCTGGGCAGGGATAGCCAATTGGGCCGGGACAGCCCCCCGGGCCGGGATAGCCCCCCGGGCAGGGATAGGACCCCAGGCCGGGATAGCCCCCCGGCCTAGGAAGTCGGGCCGTGGGATGAGCTCCGAGGGCAATAGTGCTGTCCTGGACGCAGGCTCGCAGCGTCAGTTCGCACACCGAGGTGTGCGTGACTTGTTCCCATGAAGGCGTTTCTGCGTTTCCCGTGTTTTATCCTGGTTTGCACACAGCGGGGAGCCGGGAGGTAACGTGGAAGGCTGGTGGTCCCCAGTCATCCAAACTTACTTTGTTTATACATCTTCACAAACAAAGGCATCAGCATTCATTGGTTATAAATGACATAGCTATCAATTAGTCCTGAGCCCTCTATTCGCTAGTAACACCCCTAGCTTCTCATGGTGAACAGCTCATGGGCTCAGTTCTTCCCTGCTTTGCAGTCTGGGGTCCGTTTTGAGTAGGGAGTCCCTGAGTCAGTGGTTGCAGATCTCCCACTGCCGGGATTTACCTTCCCTCCAGTCCAGCTGACTTCACTCCTGGCGGCTCTAGTCCAGACAGCCCATTCATCCCGGGATAATCTTCTCTTTTCCTTCAAACAAAAGATTAGACAAGTGGACAAGTTCACAGTGCAATTGCTTCATCATAACTGTCCAGAGATAGCTACTTATTACCAACCAAGAAAAATTGCAAAGTTTGATTCAAATCTTGAGGGGCTCGATATCAATAATGCCTTGTCTATACTATTCTTTGTTGGATATCTTAACTTCCCTGCCAAGCCTGCGTTGGTCTGGGAGCAAGGGGCACTATAACTCCCGCCACAACAGCCTCTTCATCTCCCTCCCCAGATGATACTTTCCTGTGTGTCCTCCACATTCTCCTTTCTGCCAGTCCTTAAACAATTCCTCTTCTATTCTTTCCTCTTCTGTAATTTCTGGGTTCTCATTGCTCACAGCCTCCCATTCTTTCCCCTTCCCCATCATCTCTCAGGCTGTAGGAAAAACAGACTGCCCATACCCGCCACCTCCTTACCGAGTCAGAGGTCAGCTTTGAAGTTCCAATCGCTAATCAGTGGAACAACACATGTTGAGCCAGCACCAAGAACTCCTCAGAGAATCTGCTGGTTACTCTTCTTCTTGTGGATACATAAAGACAAAGAAACTTGCCACAAAGAACCAACTCCTTAATGAGCTCACACTATTAACAGTAATTAGAGTCATATAAACAGGTCCACAAAGTTATCATAACCCAGATGCACAGAGGATACTGAGGGCTCAAATGTCAAATGTGAGCATTTTTCTGGGGTATCTGCTCTCCAGAATGCTGAGGAAAGCTGAGGAGTATTCACTGAGCTTCATGGCCCCACCCCAATATGTCCAGATGTAAGCTTTGTGGCTGAAAGCTGTCCCACAAAATTGTACATTTTAAGGCTTATGTTGGGCTTGAAAGAAGTTTGGTGTAACATCATCAAATCCCTTACAGACCTTGGTTATTTTTGCTCAAACTTCCCCCTCTCAAAAACAAAACAAACCAACCAACCAGTAAAACCAAACCAAACCAAACCAAACCCAACCACACAAAACCCCCAAGAAACCCCCCAAAACAAAAAAAGCCCCAAACCAAACAGAAAATCCAAACAAGCAAAACGAACCAACCAACGAAACCAACCAAAAAAAACAAGCCAAAATTGTTAACCAAAAATCCCCAAAGATCGGTTAACACAGAAGTAGACAGATTTTACCATATTATGTTATCATAAGAGAACACAGAGATTTGTCAATAAGAGAACATGATTTTCCAGTAAGAGAGCATAGAGGTTTAGACCTCTTGCACTGTATAAACAGTACTTTAGTCTAAGGGATAAATTAATCTTGTTATTTTATTATGTGTATATTACAAGATGAGCTTGCCTATTTGGAGGTTATATTTGATGAATCTGTCATTGAGCTAATGCCAAACTCCTTTGCTTCCAATCACTCTTAATTAGTTTACATGCACATGTCAATAAGTACATTAAAACTGTAAAGCTTTCTATAAAAGCTATTAGTTTAATACTGAAGAGTAATGTAGAGGTTGAAAGAATGTTTAAGAACATCAGAGATGAATATGATTTGGTGTTTTAGTACTTTTGCTTTGAAGAAGAAATCATTACAAAGAGTGAAATTCAGAAACAATTAAAAATTGCACTAGGCTAGAAAACTTATAGCTGATACCTCAGTAATTTGAGCATGTAGGGTCTTTTATGCTAATAAAAGCATTCTTTTCAAGTTAAATGGCTATAATTGACCTCATCAGTGCCCATCTTGAGTAGAAAGGTGAGAAAAAACCCCAAAGCTAAATTTCTTTCACTTTCTGATTTATGGTTTCTGTTGATTACATCTACTAGAAACTTCTGGCTTATGTAAAAATAGGTATATTATGTCAAAATGGATCTGCACATCAGGCACTTCCTCAAATTAGTTTCACAATAATTATTGTGCCTATAATTATTTGTGGTTGTAAAATTGTTGCTGAGAAGGTCATGTTAAGATTTCACTGAAAATACTAATCTCATTTTTGCTAGTTTTTACTGATACAATAGCAATGGAAGAGGACAAGGACACAAGGTGTCATCAGAGCCAGACTCAGGATGGGGTATTCTCTGAAAGCTCTTTCTTCCAAAATAAAATAACACAACTTAGGACTTTGCAGATTTGGACATGGGTTTTTGTGACCTAGCATTGCAAGTGGCCAGATCCTTCTGTTTTCCTTTATCTTTCCTTTATTTTCCTTTGTATTGTAGGGAAGTTGGGCAGTGTTTTTGGTTCACCCTCATCGTGAGCTCCTAGGTGGGACTGGAGTTCAGCTGAAGGTGGGATGGGCTTTTCCTTGAGCTAGTGGTAGGGATGCCTAGCTTTGGTCTGAAGGTGGCACTGCAAGGCCGTACGTGGAAACCACAACAACAGCTTGACGCTACTATTGTCCCTGTTACTGCTGTGTAACACGCAGTCCGACCTGGGAGACTCAGGTAAAACGGGAAATGATGTATTCTGCTGCACTTCTCTATTCCTTGCATGCTGAATGGGGAAAGCAACCCAATGCAAGCAGAAGCTGCAGCTCAATTGGATTCAGCTCGATTTGAAGCTGCAGTGAGTCTGGCTCCAACAACCCAAATGAGATAGGAAGACAGGTGATTGATGCTTTGAGAAACCTCTGAGATAGCCATGACTTCCTTGTGCTCAGTGCCATTGGTCAGCTGACTTTATCTGAGAACAACTGGGATCATCTGAACACTCTCCTCTTCAGCTTCCACAAAAACTCAGTCTATGAACTTGGTTGTCAGAGTGTGCATGTTCACACCTAAGAACTACTAGCAACTAATTCAGCATTAGGCACAAACTTTGCATCACTTCCTTTCAAACATGAGAGTAACATCCATATATTTTAAATAATAACAAGAAATGCACCAATCTTTCTCAATAGGCAAGAACCAGAGGATTATTGAAGCTGGACCTCTAGGCAACTAAGAACACAGCAGTCATTGAGCCAGAAAAAGAGCAAGCAAGGAAAACCAGAGCTTGCTCTTGTTTGCCTTTAAAAACCCCAAACCCGCTGCAGCTGCTGTGCAGATAGTCTGAATGCCTGATCCTTAGGGATCCAAGAAGGACCTGAGGATCCTCAAGGGACCAAGTGCCTGAGAGGCGTAAACTGTTTCAATAGTTCTCTTGTTCTGCCTCAGGGTCACCAAAAGCAGGTTAACAGCCTTGGCACCATGAGAGGTAACCCTCTCCTGGTTTGGTGTCAGCACAGACGTCTGTTCCCTTGGCAGTGCTGTGGCAGACAGGTGAGCAGGCAGAGGGCATGTGGTAATCACATGCCATTCATGTGCCCAGCATACACTTAAATTAACATTATATTTAAATCACTTTAGTGATTTAATTCTGCAGGAATGTAAATAGAGTGAAGTGGCCTAAATGCTTATTTCAGCATGTCAAGAGAGACACAGGAAAATGAAGACAACAAAAACCGGGGACATGTTATAGAAGTACATTAGTCATTGACAGTGTCAAGAATACAGACAGATCGATGTGATACCCATGTTTTATGAAGTTAGCCTCATGATGTTACAAATTAACTGCTCTGTTGGTGAAATAGTGATAATGGAATGTAATTGGTTACATTTGTTCACTTTTAGCAATAGGAAATGACTGACGGGGTTGATATTTTTAATACCAAATACTTGAACTAGAAGATTTGTTAATAGATTGCTCAGGGACACTTGAGGCCATGTGTATGTTCTCCCTTTCATGCTCAAATTGGTTCTTCCTGCTCAGGAGAACTCACGTAGAATGAAAAAGTCTCTCATTTGGGTCCTGTTTCTCAATTAAATATCCTTGAGGACACAATATAACAGTCTGGATTCAATTCTGACTCTTCAGCTTCATGGAATGCAGCACCAGGAAACATTCAAGGCTGGCTTTGGACACAAGTGTTGAACCTTCATGGGGCAGTCCCGTGGTGTAATGGAGAGCACTCCGGACTCTGAATCCCAAGGACCTGAGTTCCAGTCTCAGTGGGACCGTCCCCTGGCAGTTCAATGCCTCCCTGCCATCCCATCCCGTCACATCTCAGATGCTTAGCAGGGTCAGCCCTGGTCAGTCCTGAGGACTTCCCTGTCACTCTCCAAGCTCGCTCGGCCGTAGCAGATGGACTTCAGGACTGAAACGGTGGGACCAGTTCTGCGCACGCTGTGCCTCACCTAAAACATCCCCTGCGCAGGCTGGAACGGCACAGCCACGTGGGGAGAGCCCTGCCCAAATCTTCATTCACAAAGTCTGCCCATACATACGTACACTGATGGTGAAGCTGATGGCAGGTGACTGGCTGACGTGGCTGCTGTCTCTGTGGTGGGTGATGTCTGTGAGGGATGGGCCAGCTCACAGCTGTGGGCAAGTGTCATGTCCCCATCTAGAGGCAGCGGTGTTGGGGAGCCAGTGCCCATGGACACCCTTTGCTCTGATCCAATTCTCGGTCTTTGAATTAAAGAAAGAAACCTGAGCCCTCTCTGGCTGGGAGTTTTGTTTGGGAGGGGTGAGGGTTCAGGTCACTGTGTAGAAGGAACTGTTTTAAAGTGCTTTCAACGTGTAAAGCTTCCCAGTAGATGATCTTGTAGAGAACAGTTTCAGTAATGATCCAGATTGAATTAGGGTTTCCAAGGTGCAAACAAGCCTACTTCTACCTTTAAATAAAAATCTCACAGAAATCTCACTAAAACAGTGAAAATTGTAATTCAAATACTGAATTGTTGATGAGGAAACTTTTGGAGTACCTGCTGCCTTCCTCCCATCCAATATGGATCATCAGCACGAGGCTGAAACTCCATCTCCTTGTGAAAAACCCCCGAGAGATTCAGGGCTCTATGCAGGCTGGAAATCCCGAGTATGACTTGCAGCTTTTGCAAGAAGTGGGGATTGTGTGGGTTTTTTGATGTGCATAAGCACTTAATTCAACATTCTCTTAAACTCACTTGACTCAGCTGTTGTGAAATCTCTTGATGCTACTTAATGACCTGATTCAAGCAGGATTTTTTTAACTTGTCATCATGTCACAACATGATACAGTAAAAGAGAAAGCATATGTGGTCCTGTCATTGAGGACCTACTCTGACGTACTTTGCTCGTGTTAACAAATTGTATTACAAATTAAATATTCTTTTATAATACAATTTCCACTAGATCTTGAGTTTAGGGGTATCTTTTTCAGTGCAAAAAATTAGTTTTGTGTTACTTTGAGATATTCCCCTTAAATGGAGGGCTTGAAAGACAGCTTTTCTTTCTTTTTTTCTTTTTTTTTTCACTTGCCAGATTAATTGTGCAGGATAACGTTTGTCCCCCAGCTTTTTAGGTGGCTCTTCCTCATTTGAATCCCTTTTTTGCATGTTCATCACAGCACCAGTAAGCAGTGGTAGGGACAGTAGTGCAGTTTTGAAATACTCTTTCCCAGTGTAATGCACTTGACTGTTGTTTAGCTGAGTTTGCTGTTTTGTTTTATATTTCTTGAGCTTGTTCTTTTTGTTATTGTTCCTTTCATCCATCCATCCTGTCTTAGCCTCTGATTTTCACTTCCATAATAGCATTGAGAGTTCTTATTTTACGTGCTGTCTCTTTAAGGTTTAATTTAGAGTTTTCCATGTATTCAGTTTGTTTGTTATCTTGGACCATTTATATCTATAAAGGAAAGGAGTTTTTGCTGAATTCTCATTTAGGCTTGTCTTAAATCTTCTTCTAGTTTCCTGCATATTTCACTTGACCTTCCAGAAATGCCAGCAAGGTCCTTGAGGATGGATGCTCCTGCACTCTGCCAACAGGGTCCTCTTAAAGTTCAGGAGGCAACTTGGTCATCTTCCTTTTCTTCGTGCTGACCCTGCAAAATGGCTCTTGGTTCTTATTTCCTGAGGATTTCAAGTGCCATAATATTTCATAACATGATCTTCTAATTAGTAACGATAAAGTTCAAGGTAGCTTTTCCACGTCTTTATCCTAATAAGGGCGTGATTCAAGATGAAATAAAACAAAGCAGGGCTTTCAGGGCTTGAGCAGCAGGGCTGCAAAAAGCCCATTTTAAGCAGATGAGGTCTGTGCATGTGATCCTGCAGCCCTGTCTCATGACTTTGATCTTGTTAGATAATTTTGAGTAACTTTTTCAGTGGGTTTAAGAAATCTGAGGGATGCATGGTTATGGTAAAAAACAAAAATAAAGGAAAAGTAACTACCCAGTGTTGAGGAAGAGGTCCTGCTCCTTTCTAATTTGAGTGGCAGCCATTATTAGTGGTCGGTGCATTTTCTAGCTGGTCGATGCACCATCCTGCCTCTGAGTCAACTCACAGAACTGTTCCCTCACCCAAACAAGAAGGCAGTGTGTGGGGGAGGTGAAAGTATGAGAACAACCAGCCTGAAAAAGAGAAAATCGTGGATTTGATTGGGAAGGATGAATCTGCAGAGACCATCTTCAATAGTGCTGTCATGCACAAGTCAGTTGTCGCATTGTTTTTCTTTATTTGTTTCTATGAATTCTTTCGATTAATAAACATGCTCAATGGTATATGGGGTGCTCTGCTTACCCTACTGACCTGTGTATCACATACCAAAGAACAGACATCACAAATATGGAGATTATCCTCCTAGCACTGATGTTGGGCTTCCTTTCCATGTTCAGATGAGACACACTCACAGGATAGGTGCCATCCCCTTTCCATTTCCTAATTCTCCTACTGAGTCTATTTTTCTGTATCCAGGGTGATGCATATCCTTTGTTAAGTTGCTTACTTTTCAGGATTTGCTCTCCTTAAATCCCTTTTATTTCCAAATCCTTCAGCTTGTGGTAGTTTTGTTCTACGTTGTGACGTTTGAGTTTTTCATTATGGTTCTTCTGACTGGGAACTGCGGTTTATTACTTTTGAGATGTAATTATCTCTAATTCCACTTGCACTCAGCGTTGGGACTGCAAACACAGTTTTCAGCCCCAAAACTTTTGCTATGAGTTGATGCTTTTCACAGTCATTCTGTCTATTAGATAACTGGACCGCATGCTCCTGGATTATTATGTACAAGTGTCTGTTTTCTCCATCCATTCTCTGCCCTGTACAAATCCTTATCCTGTCATCTTGATGTTTGTTTACTGCAAAGTAAGTGATCTCTCTGTGTCTTTTCCCCTCAATTAGGAATTGTGCTTTGGATACTCTGAATCTCTAGGAACTTTCTGATGGTTTGCTTACATATCCTGTTGATGTCTGTGATGCCTCCCAGAAACTGTTAGAAATTTGTTTCTTGAATGTCCTTCCTCCTACAGCCTTACTTTGGTCTGCTTTGTGCTGGTGCAGGTGACATCTGTCTTGGTGCAATGGCCTGTGCCAGCATTTGTTATGCCTAGGATACTATTTTAATGAACAAGTATCTTCAGGCAGTACTCCTCTGTCAGCTGGTACAGTATCCAAGTACAGAGCTTTGATGTTTGTTCAGATCTGCCTTCAGCCTTTTCCTTCTTGAGCCTCTTTTTCTCACCTGTCTCAGCAGGACAGACATCCCTGTTTTCGTGAATGGCCTCCTACAATGGCACTTGTTCAGTCTTTCATTACCAGGAGCATACAGAAGGTTTTATGCTGAAAAACCTCAGAGAGGTTTCCTCCTTCTGCTCAGAGGTGGCCCCTTGGGGCCCCCCAGCCCCAGCCTGCAACAGCAGCCCCACCATGCACGCTGGTGCTTGGGCCCACAGTTATGGCTCTACTTCCATTTGCTTGATAAATATTACTTTGAAGGATTTTGGAAGGCTTATGTTTTTTTCTGATGTTCCACATTATCAAAGTAATTCCATTTGACTTTCTTACACTGAAGTGGTGCCATTAGCAGGGACAAGTATTGCCTGAAGAGCATTGGCCATGAGATGCAGTTATATCTATAAGGGTGAGGTGCCAAAATGTAAATGAAAAGGAAATGGCACATTGAATTTGGAATCTATTGTTTTATACTCTTTGGTGATGTTACTAATATTCATGAAAGTTTAACTAGATTGAGGATATGTACATCTTCTTAGCATGTTTGTGATAGTTTTGCAGAAGATACGTGGAAGGGCTTTCTGAGACTTTATAGAGCTTTTACTGTTTGTGTGGAACTGGCCTTAGAAATTAGTCTCAAAGGTCAATTAATTAGAAATCTGTTGACTTATTCATTTCCAAGTATCTTGCACATAGCACTTAGTGTGCTGCTTATATTAGGAATAATGACTGCTTCCTGACTGGAGAGTTGAATGGAAACATTTAAGTGGATTTCAGATCAAACATAGGAACACTTGCAGGCTATTAGAGTAATGATTTGTGCTTGCTGTTTTGTACTGTAAAACATTTCCTCCCACAGTAATTTGAGTATAAGTGGTGTTTACTGTAAGGGGTGTTTTTTTGTTCTGTTAGTTTGGGATTTTTGGAAATGATTATTTCTTGGTTTATTTTTCTCCCAGTAAAGTCTTAACAGTAGTCTAGTGTGAAATAAGATTGCATTTGCCCTTCAACAGGAATAGACCTTACAGTCCTCAGTGCATTGACAGTGTGTACTAGTTTCATGTGACCCATGTAGGTATCTGAGGCTTCAATTATTGTCAGAGAAACTCCAGAAGAAGTTATCACTGGCAGGCTATTACATTTTGCTGTTCTTCACGCTGATAAACTGGATAGGGAAGAGGAGTGGGTATGAAAGCTCCATTCTAGGATGGAAGTTTTTGAATGTGTGCTCTGATTATTATATTGCCTTTGTTTCCCCTCTTTTAGGTATTCACTTATAAACAGAGCACGATCACACACCAAAAAGTAACACCTATGCATCAAACAAGCACAGAGAGCGTGGAAGACATGGCAGCACTTGTAGATCTCCATGAAGGCTCCATTATGCACAACTTATTCCAGCGATATCAGCAAGATAAAATCTATGTAAGTTTTTTCTAACCTTAAGAAAAATATCTGGAGGGAATGTTTTTGAATGATTTAAGTGCTGTATGTGTTTTGCTGGTTTGTGCTGTCTCCTCTCCTAATGCTCTCCAGTTCCTTATGTATCCACATGGAGCTGAAATGTGCCTCATCCAGTGACTTCTCACCAACCATGATGGAAGAAGGTGGCTCAGGGCTGGCCAGGCAATCCCGTGAAAGCCTTGAAAAACTGGCACGCTTACAAACACTTTCACACTTTCAGTGACAGGATTGTGTAAAGGGCTCTTGTTTTTCTCTTCTCCTTTAGACTCTGCCCCAACAACATGTGTTGTGTATGTCACCAGAGACAATGTGGTGCAATTTAGTCTGTCACTGTCACTTTAGATACTGTCAGGCCAAGATCCAATTCTGATCAGCTTCCCCTCTTCTCCTGTAGTAGAAAGGTTTTAGGAAAGAAGCATTACAATTGTCAAACTGAGGAGTTGTGCCATTAAATACAGATAGTTGAAGTTTGGGGCGTTTGAGAACAGACAACTGTTTATCAGTTTCAAAAACTACACATTAGTCCTCACGGAATTCTTTTTCTTAACTCTGTAAAAAAGGATTTTATGATTAGATTTACCTGCTTCTTAAATATTTTTGTTAATCTTGAACTAACTAGATACAAATCTTTCCTGAATCTAGAACCACACTCAATGTGAGTAAGATACAAGGATTATTAGCAACAGTTGCAGATTGTGAATTCTCACTCTTCAGCCGTTCAGTGGTTGCTCATTTTGTTGGGTTTGGTTTTTTAATTAATAATTGCAGAACACAAAGCATTTTTGTTTGCATCACATGTCTAGGTCCTTGCTTTGAGCATATACATGCTTTATTCCAAGCCTCATCCATTGTTTGGCTTATTTCTTTTTAAATATAAACGTATTTAAGTGTAGAAAAACCCTTTCCCCATATTTAGAATTTCTTTATGGTAAAAAGCAAAAAAAGGGCACAATGAGATAATATTCCTTTGCACATTACCCTTAAAGTGGCTTGAATGGGAAATCCTAAATGTTGAGGAGGTAGTTCTCTTTACATAAGTCCTTATGGATGGGGTTTTTCTCAAATCAAATTAACCATTTTGCCTTTCAGAAAAATCAGTAAACAAAAAATCGATAGCACGTGTGAACAGTCCTGCATCTGTGAGGAAAAACAGCTACCTGATAAGAATTTAGTTTTCCCTCAGTGTCGTTAGGTTACCATGTGATACTCGGTGTGAGTCAAAATCAAAAAAAAAAAAGTTTTCTGAGTCATAATGGGCACTCAGATGGAGGACACATCCCCTTCTTAACAAGCATGTGTGTACGCAGGTGATTTTTTTTGTGAGGCTTAGAATAGCCTTGTTCTGAAGAGACATGTCCCAGCTTATTTCTTAGCTTGTCAAGGCAAGTTTAGGATGTTCTGATCCTTAGTGCTTAGTGTGGTGTACGTTTCTAGACAAACAGGTTTGTGTGCTGTTAATGATGACAGATCTCTGGTTGCTACTGAATACACATTGTCCCTTCAGTTTTGCTAATTTAACTCCTCATTCTTTTGAATCCTCCTCAACTGAAAAACGATTGAAAAGGTGCTGGGAAAAAAACTTGTGTTTTGAAATGCCTATGAAAACCTCTCTGTTGTCCTGTATATGTAATCATATGGATTTAAGTAGCAACTTCTTTTTTGCAACCTCATTGGTACCCCACTCCTGCTGTGCCAATAGTAGTGTTTTAGCAGGAGAGGGCATCAGGAACAAAAACCCCAAGAAAAGCTGATTAAAAGCCTTGAGTAGTTTGGTGAAACTCTTTAAATATAGGAGCATGTATTGTAGGAGGGGGTCTTGTCATTGCAAAATTAACTATGTCTTTTCAAGCCAAAATTTCTTAACTGAACCTTTCAATGATATTTTAATGTTGAATGTTTTAAAAAAAAGGACTGAGAGGTGTGTTAAGATTACCTTTGTTGAAAGTATATTTTCAGGTGACTGTTCATACTTGCTCAATCATTCTGCTTTGGGACCAAACTAGTTCTAGTACAGGACAACAGAAGCCATTGGAGTTCATGCCAGGAGCAATCAAAACTTTCCAGATTGTACATTTTTCTTCTCCCTTGGCCAGGAATTGCTTCATCAGGGTAGTGTACACGTTGTCTCTTGTATCTTCCTCGTCACCTTGGCTGTATCTGTTCCTTGTGCATTAGGGATGTATTGGAAAGGCATGTGCCACTCTCCGCTGTGGGCTTAGGGGCTGATCATCCCTTTGAAAGACTTCCTGCCAGCCCTCAGTACAAACCACCATGTAAGTGCTGTGTCCTGGCTTTTAGCTTACAGATTCCTTTTTACTTCAGTTCTCTGCACATCCTTGTCAACGTCCTGAGTAGGGGAAAAAGATATGCAAAGGTATATACTGGCATTTGTTGAGTTACATCCTTGTAGTATTACAAGTATATTAGTGTGGCTCTTGAGCCTGGCAGGTTTTTGTTAGCTTTTTCAGTGGCATTGAGACCAGGAAGCACCTTTGTACCTTAATAAGGAATACAGTTAGTTTGGACTTCAGTTTTGGGGCTTGCTTCTTCACGCACACATAAAAATTATATGAAGTGCAATGTAATACATTGTAGTGTGATGTATAGGTAATTTCAAAAATATAGAAGAAATAGTTAAAAGAAAATTTAAGCAGTTACTTTCTCAGACAATTATGTATGCAGATCTCCCACTGTTAACTTGTGTTTTTCTGTGTTTGAAGAGTTGTTTCTCCAGCAATGAGCATTTAAATAAATACCTTCAGTTTTTTAAGCACAGTTTAATCTTCTGTTACTTAATAACATTTTGTCTCACATAATCATACCCGTGCTTCGAAACTCTTCACTACTTCCTAATTAATACTATAAAGTTAGTTGCTATGGATGCCAATTTTTGTCAGACATGTCAGTGACTTTCTTTCCTGCTGCCAGCAACTGCAGCTATAAAGGGACAGAGTAGGATTTTCTGTATTTCTTGTTATTTCTTGGGCAGGGAAGAGTTTTGATCTAGTGTACAGATTATATTCTTAGGGTGAATGATGTCTGGCTCTGAACATAATGAGTAGAGGGTCTTAGCTGAATCTGTGCTGTTATTAAGAAGGTGAATGACAAAAAGTTGTTGTTGTCTATGTGCAACCATCTCTTAGTATCAGTGTCTAGTCTGTTGACATCTGCCTGTACTATTTTTTGTCTGAATTTCTGTAAAAGAGTGCATTCTTTCCCTTTTTGGCCTGTGAGAGGCATAGCATGTGCAAGTCCTTTCTTGATTCCTTAAAGCACAGGCTCCTGTCTGGTATTTTTTCAGGCTTTATGATTAATACTGCTTTTATCTGAAAGTTTGCTTCTGGGCTATCACCATGTTTGTTGTCCAGGAAAGGACACTTAGGATGACAGTGATCACGTGGTTTAGGGGCTTTCATTGCTATTTCCTCTCCCATTTTTTTTAACTCCCTTTGGGAACAACATCCAGTTTCTGGACATCAGCATACAGGGTCTGATGCTCATCTTTGAGTGAATGCTCAGATTAGCTCCCATGAAAGGCTGGTATGTGGCAAAATATGGAAAGATAAACACTAGTGCCAAAAATGGAAGGTGCCCACATTTGAAAAAAGAGCCTTTGGTGAAGGCACATGGGGAATTTGGTCACCTCTGAAGCAAGGCACTTGTAGCATCCCAGGACACAGGGTGTGGAGAGGGCAAGTGCTGTGGCAGCAGTTCTTGTTGACGTTCAAAGGTGAATTGTTCCCAGAGCTGTTGATTCTGGTTCACTTTTAGTTAAGTACACCCTGTGGTGGAGGCTGGCTTAGCCTTGTGGGGGAACCCCATAAAGCACACCGCATGGATTGTGCTGCAAGATGCACAAATTATGGTGTTTGGGCTGGCTCTGGGGTGAGCTGTGGGTGTCTTGTCTGCAGCCAGTGGTTAGTTACTGATGCAGGCAAGCAAATTTTAGAAGAGCAGAGCAGAGGATAAGAGCAGCTTTTGCAGAGGTGAGAGGTGGATTGGAAATAGCAGCAGTATACATTGTGCAGGTCAGTGCAGAAGTTTTCAGTGTCAGATCTGCCCTCATTTGCATGAGTTCAAGCAATTAACAAGTCTCAAGGCACTTCTTATTAGCTTTTTCCTTTAGAATTTTGCTCTGAAGGGCTAGATAGGCACATTCCCCTTTGAACTGATGATGATTTGGCACGTGCCCATCTTGTTTAGGTGGGAGATGTTCACTGGTGCCCAGAGGGGCAATGCTGCCTGGGCTGGGGTGTGGCAGTCCCTTGGCCTCCCTCCCCTGATGGGGAGTGACCTCCAGGTTGTACAGCAGTTGGGTGTGGTGGTCAGGAAGGGTGAAGGGCCACATAACCTATTTTTGCTCACTTTCAAATTAGAACTGCAGCTCGCCTGGCAGTAATTATAACCTTCTGTTATGACTACATGTGTATGTATGAGAAGTTCTGTACTAGCCACGTTGACATGTAGAGCTTACTAGCCACATCCACATCAGAGGGAGAATGATGGTAATTAGGAGTGCAGTTTTTGTGACTGGCTGTCTGTCTCTCTTCTGCTGAAGCAACAAACATAGAATAAGTTGGATGAAAAAGCAACATTTATTCAATTTTTTAAAAAAGGTGTTAAACTGGAAAAGTTATCTCTTCTCTGCAGGGTTGTTTGCAGAGCTCGTAGCCACTTCATTACATGAAATGCTCAGTTCTCTGTTCTTAAAAGGTATATTCAGACATTTATGCATTGATTTTTAAATCTATTAGTGTTTATTTACTTAAGCAGCATGTTCAGTTGTAGTTTTTTAAGCTAGCAGTAATTAGATAATTTATCTCCCCTGAAGTCATTAGGGCTCCTGGAGGCAACTAGCTGATGTTTGTGCAGTATTAATCAATAATCACCATAGGGGTTTTTAAAATTCTGTTTGCAGACATAGGCTCTTTACTATCTAGGTCAGTTGTGTTCCATGTCTTGTTGGTCTAGGTTTTTTGAATACTCATTTTTCTCTGAATTCAGTAGGACTCATTTCAGATCCAGTGCAGTTGCTCAGTGCCATGTTATGCTGGTCAGTGGGAAGTGGATGTTGCTGCTCGTTACAGGGAGAAAATAGCAGAGCACACTAAAGTCATGGTTAAATGCAGAGACACATAATTCATACACTTTGATAGCACTCCTGTTCACTTGGGCACACTCCCTGCAGAAACTGAACGTAAAAAGAATGTGTATCAAGGACCCCCACAACATCCTAGACAGCTCAACAGTCTGGGTCTTTGGCCTGTCATGCTCCATGTTATAAATAAGTGTGAGACATTGACTTAAAAAAACTCAAATGATAGTACACATAAATTGTGTTGTTAATTAGTACCATAAAAGATATATATAAGTATAGGACATTCAAACTAAGCCCTTAGTTGTTACATTAGCCCCTAGAACTATGTTTATCTTGGTCTTGTATGCAGCCTAGCTGTCGTTGCACAGTTACTCTCCAGAGGCATTCAGTGCTGTAGAGCAGTCCTAGGTAACCAGTTTGCAGGATCTGCTCCATGGTCATTGAGGAAATTGCTGTTTATTTAATTGCATGGCTTTTACAGTAGAGAAATGTTAAAAGTCTGCTGATGAATAACTGTTTTTCACACCTTCCTATGCTACTGGGCAGATGGAAAAAATTGTCTCCACCAGCTCTTTCCATGGAAGTGCCGAGAGCAGAGAACGCTGTTGCTAAGAATGCCTGTCAAATGTCTATACATAGTTACTTACCTCCATGATTAGAATGTTATGCTTGCACACATCAGATAATGTTTTCAAAATGTAGTTCAAAGTGGGTTCCTGTCTCCAAGCATTAATTACAGCTTCCATTTCACGTCTGTTACTAAAGAGCAGCAGACAAAGATCTATAAAAACACAGCAGGCTTTTAATTGGAAATCTAGTGAAATTTATTTCTGGGGGTTGTTATTTCTAAAGGATAGTCAGTTATATAGATCAACAATTGCCTACCACAGGCAAATTATCATTGTTTTTATTTGTTTTCCTTTTTTAAAATACACGTTAGAGGAAGAACATAGTTGTAATAATACGAGAATGCCAAACAAACAAATGCCATTTGTTGGTTAACCAACCTTGCTTCTGAATTCCACCATACTGCATAACTTGTGGGACTGCTAATAATTATAATAACAGCAACAATAGTGTTTGTCTGAACTTCTTCCTCACAACAGAAGATAATAGGGATTTTAAAGGTGCGTTATTTTCAGGTCTTAGCAAGTATTTCAGCCTGCAGTGTTGTGATCCACATGATGTCATTAAAAGGGGAGCCACTCATGCAGTGGCTACATGTGTGCAACACCTACAGATACTCATAAATTTATATTATGGTTTGCAGCGCCGTAAGCAGTTGTTGGCAACCTACTGAGTGTACACACTGCAGGAAGGATCTTGCCTTCTATCATTAGTGGGCTGCTTTAGTGAGACATGGGGAGGGGGCAGAGGTCAAAGTTTTATTAAAACATGAAAACTTACTCTTTCTATCTGCTCTGTACCAGGATTTTTTTCTCTCATTTGGTTGATTGGGGAGTAAATAATAGCTGCAGTGGCAACAGGGTCGATTTCTGTTGACTTCCATGAGTTTTATATTATACCTAAGCCCTATTAATGGTAACTTCCTATCAAAAACTGCAAAATCATCGTGTGCAGGTTTTGTCATTGGTGTGGGTATATATTGCTAATACCTTCCCAGATGTGAAGGCTTGTTTTTATGTTGTTTTCTCCACCCCTGTGTTACGGCTAACTCTGTAAGCCAAGAACAGAAAGTAGACTAATGTGCAGAATCAAAAGGAAGATAATCAGTTATTTGGGTAAGTGCCAGCAGCAGTTTGTCAGAGCTTCTGCAAATGGTGCTGAACGTTTCTGTGTGTGCCATTGCCTCACTTGGAGGAAAGCTTTTACTCCTTTCCTCAAGGTCTGTTGCTCCCAGTCCAGCAAAGTCATTGAAAGAAGGGCAGGAATTTGGACTCCAAAACTTAGGCCGCTGCCTGTCACCAGCACATGTTTTGTTTACGTGAGTCAGGCTTTGACTGTAAAGCGAGCTGCGCAGGATTTACAGCTTGCACTGAGCTATCCAACTGCATTATTCACGTATTGCAGAAGTTTAGTACTAGAAAGGCCACAAACAACCCATTTAAGCTGAGAATGGATTAACTTTTGTAGCTATTGTTTACCTGTGTAAATGGACTATTAATTCATAGCCAGGCTGTTATTTTTATTTGAAAAGATGTGGTCTCTTTCTCACAAGCAGTTTCAGCTTTTTCCTTTAGATGTATGTCAGTCTTTCCTTTTAAAAGTAAATGGAATCCAAAAGTTCCATTTAGCAGATTTTTGACTCAATACCGTTTGCCATCTTACTCCTGATTTCTAGCCTGACAGCTATTTGGCAGCAGTTCAGTGCCATTGGACTAACTACCTGGCAGAGACTTATATTTCAGTTATTCTGTCTTTTGATTTCTCTTTTCTTTCTTTGTTAAAGCATGATTCCTGCTCTTCCTGCTCTCCTCCTAAAAATGCCCTTTCTGTATAGGAGATCTTCAGACATGAAAGGATCATGGACGTTATGGAAATCTGGTATCAGTATGTAAAATGCTTGCAGGCAGAATGAAACAGATCTGCAATTTTATATAAAACTGTTTCTTCATTGTTCTAGAGACAATGCTCTTTGGTGCATCATTTACCATCATTTTTGTTTTCAATTGTATGTATTTGCTCTGAAAAGCCCCTTCATCTTCCTAAGATGAATATGTAGGAAGGAGGAAGACCTTTTTTTTTCTTTTCCTTGCTGGAGGGAGAATTAGACCTTCAGACAGCTTTGAAAGACTCATTTGAGCATTGTGCAATAACAAAGCAGGAGGAAGAACTAGTGTGTGGCCACAGGCCATTTGAAATGAAGCGAGGAGCCATGGGGTCTCTGCTCTTTGTGGGGCCTTTTCTGATTTGAGCTAGAGCTTGCCTGGTTAAAATTAAGCTGTGCACTTGTGCACAAAGATTGCTACAGTCTGATGCGCAAACTTCCATTCACATGCTGCATTGCAGCCCATGAAAGTAACAAAAATCAATGTCTTGTTCTAATCGATGGTGTTTTTTGTTCAGGAGGTCACCGCCTCTATCCACTTGGCAATAGCAAAGAGAGATACCCTTCTGTAATTGTTTATATGAACAGTCTATGCACAAAAGATCATTATTCTGACATCTAGTAGATAGGACTGCAACGTGTTAAAGATAGCATTGTATTAGTCAGCAAAAAAGTGCAGTAAAAACAAGGAGATTTGGTCCTTTTTATACAGGAGAAAAACTGCCAGGAACCTGTCAAGTTCCTAAAGAAGGAAAAATGTCTATCTGACATCAGTATTATTGTCTGCTGTTTTGGTTTTTACCTTTTGGCTGTAACAAAGCTCTTTTATCAGCCTTTCTTTATATTGGTTTCATATTTCTGAATTGGATTTTTTTGGTGAAGATTCAGGATAAAGCTTATAGGGTTTCCTTGAGTAAGTCCCATCCACTTGGAACAGCCTGTTCAGTAGGAGAATATGAATAGGAAAATAAGATGAGATTAAGCTATGAGTATATCTCAACCACTGGAGAGTTCTTCACCATCTCTGAGCTTCCTGTAGCATTAAGCAAAAAGGTGTCTGCCTCTGGGCACTGTTTCGGGTGTTCATATTGGTAGCTAAGGTGACCAAAACCCAGTTTTTAACCCTTAAGAAACCGGACAGGTTCAGGCAGTTTTATTTAGTTTCTTAGGACAAGGACTCTATGAATATGCAAGGTTGAAGCTGTAGGGAGTAGAAGGATTCTTTTCGTTTAGAAGTTAAGGTGTCTGGGTTACAAAGTACAACTTTTTTCATGAACCGATAGCGTAGACTTTGCCCTCGGAGGGGCTTGGGAACAGGATGGTGTTGTTTAATACTCTTGTACCAAGGGAAGCTTAAGGTCACATTAGATGGGTTGAAGAGTCGACATACTAGACAAGGCTGCATCTAATAGGGTGTGCTGTTGCCCAGCGGTTGCCTCTGATCATCTGAAATCACATATTTTAAAGTAATCCCAAAATCTTCTTGTGAACCGTGCTAATGGAAACAAGCATAAAGCCTGCCTTTACGAATGCCTTGGTCTGTTATGCCTTGGATCTGATCTGTGCTCAGCACAGGAAAGGAAAAGGTCACCAGAGAGGTGTTTGGTAGAAAAGGTGGTGGTTGCAGCTTTCATCATGAAGTAAAACACATGAGAAAGTGAAGCTGAGCACTGTGAATGTGCCCGAGAAGATGTTTTTCATAAACAGTGACAAGGAGAACATGTAGGAGGTGGGTCTTGGCTGTAGGTAGCTGCCTTTTGGTGCTTGATCTTCTTAGTGACATTCTCCATTTTGTTCTGTTTCCCTTCTGAGGGTCCTCTCCTGTGGATGCTAACTCTTGTATTTGTAGTGTGGCTTGTGTGTTTACAAACAGCTCATTTTGCAATCAATTCTACAAGGGACCTTGAGAAGGAAAAAGAACAGGTTAGTGGTCATAATGGTGTGTGCATTGACAAGGACCACAGAGATCAAGAAAAGCAAAGCTGATCTAAGTTCAGGCGGTTGGAAATTCACCATGAGTCACCAGACATGGTGAAGGCTGCAGGAGCCCAAGCATGGAAAGATGATTATAGAGCATGACATTTCCATTTAGAAATGGCTTGATTGTTGAAAACATTTAAAATTGTAGTTTAGTACTTTGATTATGGTTTTTAAGAAAGGAGCTTGGCTTCAAACATGAGACAGCTGGATTCTGTCCCAGTGAAATTAGCATGGGACTAGCTGAAAGACGGGGTATACTTACCACAGTGAGGATAAATCGAGGTCCTACCACGAACGATGGCAATAATTATCCTTCTCTTTATGGCATGCCATTGCCCCTTCTTCTGCCTCCCTTATAAAGCACACCAAAACGTGGCCCAGCTATCTTTTCCCTTTTTATGCTGACGTGTATGTGGTGGTAGACCTAGTTGTCTTTGCTTCAGAATAAACTCAGTCTGTATAGAGGTTTTTCTTTCTGTAGTAACATGTTTTTTGGTGTTCCAAAGCAGAAAGGCTTCAAAATGCTCTTAAGAGAGTTGGACAAAGTCCCGTTTCTCAGTGTTAATGTATAGATCTGTTACAAAGCATCTTAATTCTATATTTGATCTACTCCAGCATTTTCAGATTTAGTTTCTGTTGTGATTGTTGATCAAAGACTTAGTTTAGGAGCAGCATGTAATGCTCTTTAACAGGGTCCTCCAGTCTCATCCTGCCTTCTCAACCACCCTCCTTGTAGCATGAGATATGCAAAGCGAGAAAGAAGAATGTGTCCTTCCCCCTCATACCCCTATTTATTTATCCATTTATCTATTTCTTTATGAAAGAAGGAAGACTGGAATGTCTTAGGTGCTAGCAGTCCAAGTACAGAGGGGTAGGGTAGCTTGATGTAGAGGGTGAAAGGAGCTCATGGGAAAAGCAGTGTGGGATAAATTTAATGACCTTACGTGGGAAAAGTGAGATTGGATAAAACACAGAAATCATAAAGGATCCTCAGAATTAGAAAAGTTTTTGTGGAGAAGTATTGACATAAAAGGGAAGAAGTGGAAGGTGAATGGTTGCTGGATATGGAGCAAACCTGAAGGAATATACCCCAAAATTCTAAAAAGCATTTGTGAAGTGGAAAAGATGAAGAGCAGTGTGGTCCTGGTATATTTCGCATGTTTGGTTGAAAGGAACTAATGAAATGATCTTGCATTAGGGCAGTTTCTTTTTTCATGGCTTATGGTTTATAGAACATCTGAAAAAAATTGGGAAGGGAAATTTCTTACTCTACTTTTTCCTCTTTCAGTCTGAAAGCCTTTTCTACATGGGAAAGAAAGATGTTTCAAACTATTTCATTAATCCATTGCAAACTTGTTTCTTAAAATCTTAAGCTAACTTGAAAAAGTGTATTTTGATCAATAAAACTTCTTATGTAATTTCATTTGGTTTGGCATAAAACTAAAGTAAACTGATTGTGTCTTCCTTAAAAAAAAAAGAAAAACCCCCTCATTTTAGACAGGACTACTCTGACCATGTTACATTTTGCTGGAGTATTTCTATGGGTACCAGCAGCCTTCAAGAGCACTTGAACCTTGTTAAAGAACAAATTGTTTTGCAGTGTTTGAAGAACTCAGGTGATTTCAAGACACACGCTCAATGGTACTTGCTCTCAGAAGGCAACAAGCAAAACAAAAAAAAAGTAAAAAGTTCAAAGATGAAAAATCTCTTCCTTTCTGAAGTACATCTTTTATTTTGATTCATGTGATCCCATTACCTTAATCAATGCCTAGATGAGAAGACGGAATTTGAACATCAGAAGATCAGCAATCTTGTTTTCTCTTTTTGTGCTAAAGGAGGAGCAGAAGTGTCTGTTGCTTGTGAGTAGAAGTGTTTTGGGAGGTGAATTATCAATGTAAAATTTCAGTAAAAATTTGAAAGTGTAAAAAGAGCCCAACCTAGAGTATGATAATCAAACTTCTACATTGAGATTCCATTATTCTTTGGTTTAAATAAATATTTTAGTGGTGATCTGATAACACATTATTACTGGTTTAGTCTGTACCGAAGTAGCTCAAGAGTTTGTGTGTGGTTCTGTTTGAAGTGTCAGTCATATAACAGGGAATAGTAATAGTAAACTGTTCTGTTCACTGCCATGGATTTAAGGGGTCAGGCTTGTAACAGGACTTCTCACAGTATTTCAGTGTAAAAACAGACTATTTCAACTGTTTCAGAATTCTTATGCCTGCTTGCCACTGCTTGGGCAGATGTATGAGCATTTCTCCTATTCATAACTGCTTTGGAGTGCTTTTGTTAAAATAAGTAATTATTGACTGCCAGAATCAGATTAGAAACTGCAAAGAACAAAAAGAAAATTTAGATTACTCTCTTGTAGTAAAAGTGGAAGTGTGACATTCATATGTGAAAGTACCTTTTCTGAATTTTCACCTGCCTTATGATGTCAGCATAATATAGTAGAGATCCTGTTTCTGACTGCTGAAGCTTTAATTTGCCGTGTGGTGATGCCTGGTGCAGAAACAGCATTCAGGAGACAATACATGTCCACTGAACAGCCCTGCATTTGTTGTGTATCTTTACACTGGTTTACCTTGCTGCTGAGGGGGGTGCATTTGCCAAACCGGAAGGTCTGTCCTACAAAAAAAGGGGTTGTGTTGGGTGGCTGCTCAGGGGAGGGCAAGTGGAGGAGCCTACAGGGAAGATAGAGAGGGACTTTTTACAAGGGCATGTAGTGTCAGGACAAGGGGGAATGGTTTTGAACTGAAAGTTAGTATGTTTAGATTAGGTAATAAATAGGATATGAAGGTGTTGAGGCACTGGAATAGGTTTTTCCGAGAAGTTGTGGGTGCCCCATCCCTGGAAGTGTTTTAAGGTCAGGTAGAATGGAGCAACCTGTTCTAATGGAAGGTGTCACTGCCTGTGGCAGGGGAGTTGGGACTAGGCGATATTCAATGTCTCTTCCAACCCAGGCCATTCTATGGTTCTGTGAAATAGGGAGGTGGCTGTGTTCTTCACGGGGGTGCAGGTGATGTACCCTCTCCCTCCACCCCATGTCCCGACTTTGTGGCTCTTGGCGGTTCCAGGGCAGAGTCTAGGATCCACTGTGTATAAATACTGCTACTAGTTAGATGCAGATAGTACTGGATAGGATGAGTAGTAGGCCTGGAAGTGATGTGGGTAATGATTCTTGCAGCAGATCTTGTTGAGTACCCCAAAAGAAATTTACAGACTTACGGAAAATTTGTCTTTTAATGGCAACTTTTAAAATAATTTGAATAGTTTTTAATAACGATACTGCTTCAGCCCTTTGATACTTTGCTGAACTACCTTGGGTAAAAGTGGAACTTTAATCTCTCCCAACTAATTCCTCCTTAGTCCATGCAGATACCTAGTTCTGGCTACTCCTGTGCTGGATTGTGACACTTGGTAGGTGATAAATGTGATGCACTGTGTGTGTGAATAATATACTTTTTTTGTGATCTTGCCTTGGGATGAGGAAGCTGTTTTTCGAAGGCCTGAGTTTGTTCTGTCTTATGGCATTATAATTTGGTGGTGGTTTGAGCATGTATTTAACTTGTTCTGCAAAGAGGTGGTGTATACTCAAAGCACCAGAAGACTGGAACCACAAAGTTGCACCTGTGTCAGTAGAGGTTGTGGTTGTGGAAGAAAAATATATAGAAAAGGAATTTTTTAAATAGTGGCATGTCCTAAGCATTACTCCATGAGGTGATTTAGGAATTGTTTTCACTGGTGCTATTTCTGCTATTCATCAGGTTTCTGTTATTGCCATGATATACTACCTGTTTCTTTTTGATACTTTACTGAATTATGAGGCAATGAAGCCAGCTGATTTAGTACATATACTTTAATAAAAAGACTTTTATTATTCTCGGTCATGACTAATATTCTGAAAGTGTTTCTATAATTTTTAAAAAGTTATGCTTAAGCCGTGCGAAAGACTGTCTCATGTTAAATGAGTGTGTGGAGAAAGAAGTGGGCTGTTGTTGCCTCTTCTGATATTTACCATTTAAAATAGGAAAAGCAAGAAAAATCTCTGCGTGTAGCCCATCATGATGCAGTTTAGCTTGTACTTTACCACAGGAAGATATTGTTCACACAGAAGCTATAGAATGGTTGCTTAGTTATAGAGTTAAATGGTATAATATTTCATGGGGTTGTTTTTATTTGCTTTTTTCCATGGCATCTGTTGTGATGGTGTGCCTCAAGTTACTCTTTGCACAAGACCTTAGACAGACTTTAATAAGGTAAAGATGAAGATCTGTAGCGGTCTGCTTTATTGGTCATACTTTCACTGTAGTAATGTAATTATAAAAAAAACCTCTTAAAATTTTGCCTGTGCAATCTGTGCTGAAATATGTATCAAACAGAGGAAGTTTGTTTTCAGAGACTTCCTTATTACTTATTTAAGAACCCAAGAGGGGTTGATCCCAGGAAATTAAGCTGTTGTCTCAGTGCTGTAATTGCCTTGTGATACAATCTTGTGTTGAAATGGTATCTCTCCTCTAGATGAAATCTTCTGAGCTATTTCACAGCATGGCAAGAGGTTATAAAACACACAGATTAAAGGTTCACCCCTCTGTAAAAGGTACTTGAGTTACCGTGAGGAAGGATATTCCCCTTACAGTTAATAAACTTGTCATTATTTCAAGGACACCACTGTAGTTCCGTCACCAAAAGCTCAAAGCAGCAATTCTTGTTGGGTCTGATGGAGGGTGAACAGGTGGATAATGGGGAGTGTAACAGCAGGGTAACAGTGAGAAAGGAGAGCTGATACACAGTGATAATTGCATGTTAATTAAGAAGAAGAGGGAGGCAGGTAAATGGAGACTGTAAATGCTGTGGAAAAGACTGATGGAGAGGAAAGGAAAAGAAAATGTAGGCGAGCTGACGGTCCCTGTGTTGTCCCAGCGAGTGCCCCTGTGATGGCTTGTACAGAGAAGAGGGAAGCTGCAGAGGGGGCACATGGGGCTGCATTTCTGTGGTGTGCAAGATGGTGCTGGCCTTATCCATGCCTTTCTGGTTAGGATGCTGTGGAGATGAAGAGAGCCCCAGTCTTGCTGTCAGCTTTGCAGCTGGTGCCTGTCAGTCACAAGAAGGTTGACTGCTGGTGGGGCATCTGTCTGTACATGGGGGCTGTGTTACAGGACTGGAGGCTGTGCAGCCTGGCTCTTCACAAGTCCAGAGCAGGTGTCAGCTTCCTGACTGTAACCATGGAAAGGGTATTTAACAAAATTAAATTAGTATGGCAGCGGTAACACTGCACACACCATACGACAGCAATTAATTTCACGTGCCCCAGAAACGTACTGGAAATTCTGGAGACAGCAGGCTTAATGTCATCTCCTACCCCACTTTTTAACATGATTTTATTTGAAAAATATATTGAAGTGGAGAGAGGATGAGTGAGAAGATGAACAGCTTTGCAACCAGATTGTTGCAAGTGATCAGGTTACAGCCTAATGAGTGAAGGCAGTGGGAATAGGCATAAACTGCTACCTGGGTGGTTTTAAGTGATGTGCTCTCTAATTGTAATGGGATAGCAATGAATGCCTTATCAGGTGCCATTGTGCATCAAGCAAGCAGTAAATTAAGTTACAGAAGCACAATGTTGTGGGAGTATCTGCCAGTTCACATGCTTTTCTTAGAGCCTGCTACCATATAATAATGCTAATATCTACCATAATGTCCGATACTTCTGTTTTAAAGGTTAATAGCAGAGAAGGACTTGCATACTCTACATGGAAAATACAGATTTTACACTAATTCTTGGGACGCAGCCAGGTTTTTAGTGAGTCCCTGTGAACGCATGAGAAGCAGCTGTAGTAGACCAGCTCTTACGGGCATTACTGTGCAGCTGGAAGCAGCATTAAGGCAGGGGTTTGTACAGCCAATAAGCTCTGTGCTGTAGGTGAGGTAAGCATGAGAACATGACAGAGGTGGAAACAACTTTTGCACTTCTATTGCTTTTCTTGAAAGGGAGAAATCAGGGGGAATTACCTGCCACCTTTATCTGAAAGATTGCTATAGTTTTGCAAATGTGTATTTGTTGTTGATCATTTGAGAAGAGTGTTAATCTGTTCTAGCACATGTGTAATAACATCTCTGGGGGCTGCTCTGTGCTTGCAGACCTACATTGGTTCGATAGTTGCCTCTGTGAACCCTTACAAGAGCATCCCGGGCCTGTACGACTGCACTGCCATGGAGCGATACAGCAAGCACCACATGGGAGAGATTGCACCTCACATCTTCGCTGTGGCCAACGAGTGCTACCGCTGCCTTTGGAAGCGCCACGACAACCAGTGTATCCTCATCAGGTAAAAGGCAGCTGCTGCTGCTCTGGTTATCCCTGCCAGTGAGCCTTTCAAGGTGATTTGGGAGCACAAGTTTGGACCACAGGGAGAGGACAACTCCAAAAGAAAGTAGGCTTTTAAAACTGCAGAGTTCCAAGAGAGTTCTGAACTCCCTCTGTATTGTTCTGTGAACCTCTAAAAACGTGGTAATTTTTCTTAGGCATCTTACAATTTCATTTAGTGGAAAAAATCTAAGGCATTTTTGTGCATTTCTACTACTTACCCATCTAATGTTACCTTTAATGCTTTCCCACTGGTTTAAACATCTCTGTGCAGCTCAGTAGTTTGTCACCACTAGACCCTGATTCCTGTATAGAGAGGAAAAGAAAAAATAACCCACCGCTCTTGAGAAAAGCAGTGAATAAGAATAGCAAAAGAGAAAACTCTCCACATTTCAGCCACTTAATTCTGCCTGAGTAATCTTCCTTGCTTAATCTTGTTGTGCTTTAATTTAATGGTGATTTAATAGCTTCCTGTTTGATCTGCTGTGTTGCTGGTATTCAGAATCTCACTGCTGCCGAGTGTACATTGGGAGCAGTTGGCATTTCAATAGCTTTTCCCTGCTTTCAGCTCCTCCTTCCTCCTGGCTCCAGAAGAGCTGAAAATGCAGACAGCTCTTTTCCCATTCCCTAGCCTGCCAGCTCAGCTGCGTTGGCTCACACACAGGCAGGGAGGGAAATGAACCCTTGCCTGCCAGATTGGGAGGAGCAGCTTGGTGGCAATGGCAGCGTGGCACCAGCTCTGGGCAGGGGGGTGTGAGGCTCAGAGGAGGAAAGAGTATGTGTCCCCTCCCTCTCCTCTCTTGCCTTCACAGCATTTTTGTGATTAAACCTATTTGCTCTCACCTTCCTGCAGCACACACTTAAGTGTAGAGCTATTCAGACACAAGCTGACACAATTTTGCCTGTGTCCTGACCCTCCACAGGAGCCCTTGAGACAGCTGTGGTACTGCATCATGGAGCAGTCAGTGGGACAGAGAGGGGATAAGGCAGAGTGAGAGCAGCACCTCTTGCAATAAGCAGTCTCTACTGACATTTGAAATTACAGGCCAGGTTGCAAGGCTTCCGGAGTAAGAGGAGGATTTGGTGCATGCAGTTCAGCACCCAGTCTGTTAGAAATGTGGATCAGATACAACACAGCCAAGTCTGGTTCCAACTTTGTGCAGCCTCTCAGGTCGCAGCACCCACCTGCCCTCACCTCTGGGCAGATTCTGCCTGGCAATGGCACAAAGCTGGCAAGAGGTGCCGAGTGTGTTTTTTCAGCTTTCTGCTGATGTCTTGTCCTTTTTATTTAATACATATTTTTTTTACTTATAAAGTAAGTCCAGGTGACAGTCCAAGAAAAACTGTAATGCGCAGAGATCTTTGTCATGTGAAAATAGCTATCCTGGAGTCATGGTTTCGTGTTTTATTGCCAGGTAACATTGTTTGTGAACAGTACATGTACCCAAATTTAGGAGGCTAAAATAATTTCTGGTGGCCATGGGTACTTTTGCCATTCTGTACTGGCCTAAGTATTTTACCTGTCATTCCAGTTCCCCACAAGCTGCCAAGAGAAAAGCAGGTTAAGTCCTAAAATGGACATAAGCAGAAGTCTCTGATGTTCCAAAGGAGCCTCCAGCAGTCTCTGCTCGGTAAACCATGTGCTTTTCTACAGATAAGCCATAACATGAAGAAGTTCTGCATTAGCGGTCCCTTTGAAAATTGTTTACTGTGATCATGGACTTACTCAATGGTTTGTGTAAGTTCAATGTTTCACACAAGTGCCACAATACAACCTTATAAGGGTATCTTGTTTCCACAGAGGTTGAAGTAATATGCAATTCAAATAAAAAGTCAAATCTACTTTCCTAAAATAGTCATCTGTTGTGTCTTTGAAGGACACACATAACATGATTTTTTAAAATTACTGAAGATTTTCTGTGAACCTCATGAGGTTTAGGAAAGTCCCTGTGGTCACATACCTAGTTGAGGGCATAGGAACTGGGGGTGTAACAGTGTGTTTGTCAAATTCAGCATCCTGGTCATTTACTGGCTTAGAATTAGATGTTGCAGCAAGTCATTGTCACGGTAACTTTCTTGGTTACTAATGGCGTTTGGAAAAAAATGATTGAGTGTTTGAATTCAGACAAATATCTGGTCCTGTATTTAAAGTAAGAGATGACAAACAGGAAAATTTTTTTGCATCATGAAAACACAATATTTTAAAAGAGTGGATTGTTCCTGTAGGCTTCAGATTCTGATCGGCAGTTTCACCTGCTCCTGACCTTGGGATCTAAAGCACTCCGAAGCATGTTGTAACAGCCCCAGGAAGGGAAGGTAGTTGGAAGGAACTCTTTTTGATGATCCTCTGGACTTGAAGTGCCCCCTGCTGGCACCCAGAATTAGCACAGCTTTGGTTTGGAGCCTCTTTCTTCAGGCATTGAGTTCAAAAACCTTTGGAAAAGCTTCCAGTGTTTTGAAATACTGATATTGGGATATCTGTCTGGCTGAAGAAGGATGAAAAGGGTTAAGGCTAAGTTAAAAACTGTCATCATAAAGACTGGAAATATAATATAAATGTGAGACCTTTTTTCCTGTATAACCACATAGACCAGAAGTGAAAAGGAAGAAAATACAGAAGAGATTATATTAAATGGCATCACCCAAAGATGATTAATTATTGGTTTGTGTAACATAGATATTTTAATTCATGCTAATGTTGCATAAAAATTACTTAGCAGCCAAAAATGTCAAACACATGGCACATTGAAGAAGCTATATGCAACCAGTGCATTAGAATATATACAGAGTTGTGAAATGGTATTTTCAGTCTCTCAGGATAAAAAATGTTTATCTGACATTGAACTAATGTTTTCTTGTAGAAAAAATCATCCACATCAATGAATGCTCATTTTTGTGTTGGTCTGAACTTTATTGCAGGGTGCAGTTTCATTTAAAACAGGAAAAAAAGCCCAATATGTTAAAAAAATACCATCTTCTGATTTTTTCAGCTGAGTAACTCAGCAGGAAAATTAAGGGAGTCCATCTTATTCAAGCAATAGCCAAACAGCTTGTGCTGATGTATGGAGGGGACTGAGTTCCACCATGATTAGCTGATGTTTACAGGTTGGGACCAAGTTCAAACCTGTAGTGCTTTATTATAAGAATAGAAAGATAACTTTTTAGGTCTTTTTTTTAAGGTGATCTAGTCTATGCAGAAGCAAACACATGCATTTCTCTGAGATACAATAGCAGCTGATCCCCTTCAGAGCACTCAAAAGAAGTGTAGAGTAGTTGAAGGAAAAGCAACAGTCACCCTGAATAGCATTCAAGTCAGTGCCATGAGTGGGAAATCAGTCTGATACTAGTTTGTTCTTTCTGTTATCATCTTATGGCCTGTCAGTTTTTGTTGTTGTTCAGCTTGAAAATCGATGTGAACCAAACTCTTCTTATGGGGCCCAGACTTGTGATGGGAAGGTGTTCTTATAAGACTGACACACCAAAATTCAGATGTGCATTTAATAAACTATATTTGCTGAAGGGGCCTATTTTGTCTTCGCGTATTTGTCTTGGTGTTTTAAAGCCAGCAGACAGAACAGAAAAGTGGTTTAGAGTAGCATTATGTCCTTCAGAATGAGGAGTCTCTCTCAGTGACCCTTTTCCCACTGCGGCAGTTGGGAGTCCAGGCTGCTGTGCCCTTAGCGTGATGCCTTCTGTAGAACATGTCACAGAGAAAGTCTAAAGATCTTCTAAGTGGAGCCTTCTGGGTTGCTGTCAGACTTAATATGTTCACAGTACTGAAGGTAGTGATGTGGAACAAGCTGGGCACTTAAACTCATGGAGTGGAAAGGTTGTTGGAAAGGTTGCACTGAAAAATTCACCCTTTTACTGACCTTGGCAAATTCTTGTAGGCAGAAGCTTTCTAAGGACTCAGAAACATTGATGCTGCTTACCCTGGTGGTAGTGTATGTACTGTAGGGTTGAGTAAACAACTTTAAAGTTTAGTGTGCTTGTTCTTGATTTTAATCTTGTTATAAAAACCATCTAGTATTTAAGCATTTTGTAAAGGAAAAATGCAGAACCAACTCAATGTACATAAAATTATGGGTCCTGAGCTCAACAACACCACGCAGGGGCGAGATCTTACTGTCCTGCCAGAGAGCTCCAGGAGCCCCCTGACTCAGTGCTCAATAGTAGTTGTAAAACTGAATAGGATGGAGCAGTTATGGCTAATTGAGTAGAGAACATTGGGTAAATCCATCCCTTGGATGGATCCAGACTGTGTGCAATTGGAGGTGGTTCAGAGGAAAACAAAGAAAAAGCAATCAAAAGTAAACCATGGCTCTGTTTGTGGGAGTGGCTAATGAAGACAGGCAACTTCAATTTGTGGGGCTATCCATCCAGTCATGCACAGCAGAGAGAGTGCTGGGGTGAGTTGTTGATTTTTCCTTCCAATATGAGAGCCAAGTGGCATCAAATGAACCTAACAGAGGGTGGATCTGAAACAAGAAGACATGTTCCTGTGCTTTTTAAGGAACTGTTGCTAGAAACTCATGGAAGATAAATCCATTGAGGGTTACAAGACATATAGAAACCAGGTTTATATCAGGAACCCTCTGAACGGCAAATGTAACTGGAAGAATAGAAGGGAAGTATCGCATGTCTTCCCTGGGCATCTCCATTTGGCAGGTGTCAGAGATAGGACACTGGGCAGGTATGTTCAGCCTGAACCAGCTTAGAGCCTCTCCTGGTTCTAAGAAAAAGTCAAGATCATGTAATTGTGCATAAGACAAACTGTACCAGAGATAGGTGCAGGAGATGTTTTTCCATAGGCTTTGAGTATCTCCCTTGTAGAATGGCTCTCAGTTACAGTGGAGTGTCTTTCAGCTTCCACAGAATTACAGATTTTCCAGAGCAAGGACAGTGGGTGGGGGCAGAGGAAAGATGTGTTGGTGAAAGAGGTGATGTCCTCTTTGGCACCCTATCCCTGCAGTTGAGCTGTGCACATGGCTCAGGGGGAGGGAATTT
>JAOXXN010000395.1:75493442-75511686 GCA_026770055.1 Myrmophylax atrothorax
ACGTATCACTTCAGGATTTATTGCACGAGAGAATGCAAAGGTTTGTGAAGCTCTTTCAAAACTATTAGTAGAAATGTTTTGCACAAGGAGTGAATATTAAATAGAGGAATATTAAATAGTTGCCTCGTTATCAGAGGAGCATGAATGAGCGAGGGCCTGCAAAAAGAAAGGGAAGGAATCCCAAAAGGCCAGATGTCAAGGGTAAAATTACATAAAAAATACTACAGAATTTTTATGATGTGGTGTAAGTATGATGGATGAATCTCAGTTGGTGGAACATATCACAGTGCATAAAGTTTTACGCAGCATTTTACAGACTCTGATTCTTCTTGGGAAACACTTAAATCTCAGCTACAAAATTCTGTGTCTCATGTTTTCTGATTATGTCTTCCCTGATTTTTTTTAATTGTGGCATTCACTTGCAGAAAAATACCATGCTGTTTTCTTGGGCTGTACCTTTCTTCTTTGCTTTTTACTAGAAAGCATCATTATATTTTGCTGTAATATAAAATTCCTGAGGTCATCACTCAGCAATGGCACAAGTCTGTCAGATTGTCTTAAGTTTACTCCACGTTCCCAGTCATGCTCCATCTAAGTCAGTGACAAAATTCCTGCTTCCTACAATGAAGAAGGTGGAGTAAGACCAAAGTGATCCTCCTCTCTTTGGGAGTAAACTGGAATTAGGTACAACTTAATTGGGAATTAGGAAAACTAGGAATTAGTTGACAGCTTAAGCTGTAATGGTATAGGTGAAATATAAGCAAACTAGACAAACTTCACCTGCAAGTTATATTTCTTAATGGCTCACACTGTGTTTTTAGTCTACATAAATGAAGGGAAATTATGTTGGAGAGATGAGACAAATTTATACTTTCCCTTTCTAAAGTGTTGGTTTTGAAGAGAAGCTGAGTATATTGCCTTCTGTTTGTATCAGCCAGGTTACTTATCAACAGTTTGTTTTAAAAATGTCAATTAAGTAATATCAAATAGCTTTGTTCTCCTGTGGATGAAGATGAGAGGTTTATGTCTCTGGTGGTGATGAGAGGTGAAAATTGTATATTTTGAACTCAAATTAGTCTGGTTTGTTTGAATAGGTATATTAAAAGTTTGTTTAAAGAATATGTAGCTCACTAAGAATATCAGTATCAATTATACTAGTAGCCTTTATGTGCTTGAAAATGCACTAGTGTCTCTAACCTTCTCCTCCTCCTTCTCACAGCAGGGCTCCTTCATTAGCTAGATTGCTGCAATGAAATCCCAAAGTTTCCCTGAGTAATTCATGGTCTGGTCTTTATCCCTGACCATTGCCGTGCCTTTATTGTAACTTTGTTTTAATATGATAGTGGGAAGTGTCAGATATAATTGTTTGCATTCAGAGAGATCTTTGTTGCCTCCTGGGTGTGTGTACATATGCAATGAGTGCCTTGAAATGTGCAATGAGTGCCTTGAAATGCAATAGTATGAAGTCTAAAGACAGCTTCACTTTTTCCTTCAATATCATATTCTGGAAGCTTAAGGGGATATTCTCCTTCCCTTTAAAGGACTATCACTTCTAATCACTCCAGCTGCCTAACCTCCAACAATGTAGAGCTTGGAGGGCTGGCTAGGCAGAGGTCTTCTTCACTGGCCAATGGAGCTGTGCAAACAATTCCCTTCTCTTTTTGCAGTGGTGAAAGTGGTGCTGGTAAGACGGAAAGCACTAAGCTGATTCTCAAGTTCTTGTCTGCAATGAGCCAACATTCTCTGGAACTGTCCTGCAGAGAGAAGACGTCCTGTGTGGAGCAAGCAATTCTTGAGAGCAGGTATTAGATCTTTCAATACACAAGTATTTCTTCCAGGAGACATAAGCCTTGACATTGAAATAGAGCTTGCAATGTAATCAAGTAAGCGTGTCTGTTTTACTGAACAATAAAATTAATATTGGAGACGGGGAAATAAAACATTAAACAAAATTATCTGGCTACTCCAGATAGTTGTGAGCACAGTGGTATATCCTAATGAAGCAATAATATGCAGACTTTTGAAATTAATGAAGCTTTAATGGTGGCTTTCAATTTCATTTGGGGCTAAATTGAGATAATCAGAGTAAAGGAAATGTGTGATGGGAGGGAGAAACCATTGATTCAGTTTGTGTAGCCTGAGGACAAGATAGAACAAGATACAACATGGTGAGTATAAAGTGCTCAAGTGGTAAAAGCATGCTGAGGAAAGGGAGGGTAAGGAGAACTGATAAGACAGATGAGTAAATGCGTCTGATAAATTGGACACATCTACACAAGCAAATAAAAATTCTCATTGTTCATGTGAATTAACACATGATTCTAAACTATTTAAAAACAAAGACAATTTGAGATGCTATTACTTTTGTTTATCTTCCTTTATACATGCTGTATCTTGATGTAGTTATTTTCTTTTAATTGCCTTAGGACAAGGACTATTTCCTTACATCTCTCTAGCAATTTGCATGTGCTGAGATTTCTTATTTCTATCATATGAGTACTGCAATGTGAACTGCCTATATCTTTTGAGCAATTACCAAAAAGTAGCAAGTAGCAGAGTAGTTTAGTACAATGAATCTTCCATTCCATGAATACTTGCATCTTTTGATAGGAAATTGAGGTGCCCATTGTGAATAAATGGAGGGTAATGCTGAGGATGTAGGCTGAGGCTGAGGAGAGTGTCAGAAGGGAGCTTGTCAGAGTGCTGTTCCTTTCACCAGTCCCATGTGAAGCCATTGGCATGCTGGTCACACGTTAACTCTCTTGTTCTTCTCTGTTTTCACAGTCCAATTATGGAAGCTTTTGGCAACGCAAAGACTGTTTACAACAACAACTCAAGTCGCTTTGGGAAGTTTATTCAGCTGAACATCTGTCAGAAAGGAAACATTCAGGGGGGAAGAATTATAGATTGTATCCTTGTTTGGTGATTTGACCCCTGTACCTCCTTGATGGAAGACTGAGAGAACTGGCTTGCCTTTGTGTGTCTTTTCACCCATTCTGAAACATACACAATTAAATTCAACTGGTGTAGGTGGGAAAGGGAAGCAGCAACACCAAATTCACACATGCACTCATGTGTATATGGTGGTCTGGAGTGTATATAATCTTGGATGACCAGCATTTTGTGTTGCTGCTGCCAGCGCAGTGTGGCTCCATGTGCACGTGCCTACGTAGTGAGCTAAAGCAGCCTGAGTTCTTGGGGATAACCTCAGTTTCAGTTATTTCCCTCATTTATTATATCCAAACATAAGCTGCTTACCTCTCTGGAAAAGTACTTGAAAGAGCAGAGCTTCTGAGTTTCTGCAGTGTGAGTCTGGTTGGGTTAAATCAAGATTTGTCCTGCGTTTCACAAAATTGGACTATGAGCAGCTACACGAGAGCACCAGAGGTGTGGGAATGAGGATATTCTGTGGGAATCCGACCTACTCTTTTAGATGCCAGCCGCTTTTGCCCTGGGACAGATTTCATTATTAAAGTTGTTTACAAGCTTTAGGGAAAAAGAAAAGCAGAGGAAGCAGATGTCATTTAAAATTCAGAATGTAACAAGTCCAGTTTTAATGGGATGGAAGAGAAGAAGGTTTTGATACCTTGATAGTAGAACTGCTACAATATTATCATAATTTACTTATCTTGTTGGAGGCATGTTGTATGAACCATACTTAGCATGTTGTAAGAAAAGACCATGATGCTCTTCCTATTGTCTCAGATGGAAGAAGGAAGATTATAAATAGCTTCTGCATTAATTGCTCTTTTACTTTATTCCTTGACTAAAGCTTTTTTCCCTGGCTCTAGATTTATTGGAAAAAGTAAGTTGATGTTTGCTTTTGATTAGTTAATTGTGTTTGATTTAATATTTTCTCTGAAACTGTGGATAAAAAATTTGACCTTAAAAATGATCACTTAAGTGGAAACTGTTTTTTACTTTGGCAGAATCGTGTGGTAAGACAAAACCCTGGGGAAAGAAATTATCATATATTCTATGCTCTGCTGGCAGGGATAGAAGAGAGAGAGAAAGGTGAGTGGCAAAGCACAAGTCTCACAACTGTAGTGGCTTTCTGCTAGCAGTCAGCCATGGTGACAGCAGTGGAGAATTTAACTGCAGAAACCCAATAACCCAAGCAGGGAAATTTGTTATTTATTCAGCTGGGATTCAGTGAGTGTGAATTTGAGCTCAGCTTGATAAAGCAACACGCTTACTTGAAGAATGTCACTGAGCTGCTGGTAGTTTTTCTCCCAGCTTCTCCTGCAGGCTTGGGAATATACTTGGGGACAAACATGCCTCATTCTATTCAAACTAAAAGTTTTTGCTGGTATTAAATAACTCCACAGCAACAAAGATAAATAATTCTGGTTCCTCTAATCCTTTCTCATAAAGAATAAATCCACTGAACAAAAGAAATGACATGTGTATATATGCAAAAATTGCCTAAAGCTGTCCTAGCATCTCCCCTTAGCCCTGCTTGCTGTCTTTGCATGCTAAAAAGTAGAGTTACGCAGCTAAATAAAACAAAACTCAGGAAAATAGCCCCCATCTGATTTTAACATAAAATTTTGTCTTATGCATCATCATAATTTCTGAGTAAATCAATTGTGTACTGTTTAACTCCGACACAGTAATTTGTGATGTACTTTTGTTTTGGGATTTCTTTTTATTCACCCTCTTTTCTCTCCTCATTAGATGCCTTTTACTTATCTGTACCAGAGAACTACCACTACCTGAATCAGTCTGGATGTATAGCGGATAAGACAATCAGTGACAAAGATTCTTTCAAGGAAGTTATTGTGAGTTGTTTTGCTTTAAAAGCACTCGAAGTTCAGGGTGCCTGGGGCCCATTGATAGAGCATGGGACAAAGCTTTCTTGTGCTTTCCTGAACATGCAGCTTTCTCATTGAGGCACTAATCTTACAGGGCCTTAGATTGTCTCAAAATACTTCACTGTCATTTTGAGCATGCTTTTACCTTCCCTCCAGGATTTCATTTTTACTCTGTCATTGCAAAATGTACTGTAATTTAGTGTAGTTATTACATTTTCAAAAAGAAAATAATATCCGTTGGGAAGTCAGTAAGGCTTTTACATGCCTTTGACCTTCCTGACATTGCTTTATATGATAGATAGATAGATAGATAGATAGATAGATAGATAGATAGATAGATTTCACTGGTTCTGAATCCTGAAGTTTTGCCCAAATCATGTAGCATCTGTGTGTCTGCACTGCAGCACACAGGGAGTGAAGCATCTGTTACTCTTAAAGTTGCAGCTGGGAAATCCAGTTGTATGGAGTAACTTACCCAATAGAATTGAAGAAAATATAAACACAGATTAAAAACCAAGACCTAATGAAATCTCTCTGAGTGTCTTTATATCTTATACCCACAGCCATTAGTCTATACTGACCATGCTAATTGTGAACTCTAACACAGAGGTGATGTGTGTTAGATTTTAAAAATCAGATAAAACATTTGGTTTCATGCCCTTCACCAAACCATTTTTGTTTAGCTATGTTAATCTCTTTGCCAAATTGACAAATTAGTGTGTAGTGGATGCAGCAAGTTTTTTTAATGTAAAGAGCACTCATCTTTTATGGCAGAAGGTGGTGTTGGAAAAGTTGGTAACTGCTGTATATTGTTGTCACGTGCTGAAGTTGATTAGCATGACATTTAATTTGTGCTAATCATCCTAGGGTATGGAGAACACAAAAAGAGCTGAGCAGGTGATTCTTGACTGCTGCTGCCTGCAGCATGGGCAGGCTGGGAGCAGGGGCTGAGAGTGCCAGGCTGCATTCCCAGAGCAGGAGGCAGGCAAAAAACCCCACAGTTCACCCTCACCTGTCTTTCCCTAATATAGTCATCTCCTTTGCCTATTTTTATTGCAGTTTAAGTCCCAGAAATGTTACTTAAAGGAAACCTTTTGGTAGGAGACAGGGAGGAACTGCACAGTGAGTGTGGGGATGAACTCCTAGTGCTGCTGCCTTTCTGTTGTGAAAGGTTTTCTTTACAAAATAAACCTTCAACCATTATCTCTAACCTGCTTTGAATTGTGGGATGAGTCTGAGGCTTTTCCATTTTTAATGGAGGCTTTATGGAAGATAAAATGTTTCATGTGTTGTCTGTCAGACACCTGCAGTGGCTGTAACATGATGAGTCTAACTGTGGGAATATAAAACTGTCATTCAGTCTCAGACAGGCTCATATTAGACCCAAATTTAGAAAATTCTGGTCATTTCAAGAGGCATACAATTACATACCCTTTCTGTGTCAAAGAAAAGAATGTGTTCCTCTTGTTTTAGTATTTCTTCTGATATTTTACAATTTTATCATTAATGTAGTTGAGGCTTGATCATTGCCATATTATTTCTTCATAAATTCAACACTTTTTATGTAGATCCCTTTCCTGCTCAATTTTACTGGAAATTGTCAGGCCACATTGGTAAGATGCATGTTTGGGCACACACATGAGCAGATCTTATATGTGGCTGTTTCCTCCTCCTTGCTTTGTTACCTACAAGGCTAATCGGCAAAATTTGGTAAAAACACATAAGAGGTTATCAATTAATAATTGAAATTAAAGTAATTGTGTCTGATGCACCACTCAGTAGGTTGTTCCAATATTTATACAATTTTTAATCATGAATTTGAAAGCAAATTACAGCATCATTAGAGCATCAAAATGAGACTTAGAAGCAGAGATACTTACATGTTTCAAGATGTCCCAGTGATGCCTTACAGTGTATTCAGTTTGGGATGAAACCAAAGGAATGGGCTCCAGTCCTGACTTGCCTCCCACTTTTGAGTCAGTGTGCATGTTATTGAAGAAGCTAACATGTCGTTCCAGACTGCAATGGAAGTGATGCAATTCAGCAAGGAGGAGGTACGAGAAGTTTTGAGGCTGTTGGCTGGCATTTTGCATCTAGGAAATGTTGAGTTCATCACTGCTGGTGGGGCACAGGTTTCCTTTAAAACAGGTGAGAAGGCTGTGCATCCAAACGTAAATGTTTCTTGAGGCTGTGAAAGCTGTGTTTGTCATGAGTATATCTGAACATTAACAAGGACAAGCAGTGAAAGCTGCTTAACATCTGTAAATATCGATTAAAATGTTATTTTTGGGAGGTGGCATTTGACAGATAAGGAAAGATAGCCTGCTGCTGGATGCTAGATTTAGTTATAGAAGACCTTGGGCACTTATTTATTCCACTAATGAAATGAAACCCTAATTTGTTTCCATTTGAATCTAATTCCTTCTTTGAAATATTCTCAAGTTGATAAAATATAAGTGCTCAAATGCATTCCTTAACAAGAGCTCCACCGAAGGTATCTTTTGTTTTACAGCTTTCAGTACTTCAATTACAAATCCGAAAGTATGTGCTGGTTTATCTAAAGATTGAGGTTTTGAGCATTTTAAATGTTTGTTCCAATATGGCAGTGTACTAGTTTATATACCATGTTATAGCAAAGTTGAAAATTAAAGTAGACATGTAAGAAAAAAATTTCATTGGTTTATCCTTACCCTCAGGGAAGCTGAAAAGCATTCATGTGGACAAAGAGTCAATTACTGTTTGTAGGTGGAAAAATGTGTTAGTGTAAGCAGTAGATTGTTTGAATCCTTGAGGTGTAACATTAAGAGGTAAATAAATATTTGTGACTTGCCTGTGGTGAATTTCTTTTGTTAATTTCCTTCAGTTGTACATATTTATGCCTCTTCATGAGCAGCAAAACAATATCCTAGGGTTTCAAGTAGTGTTTTTGTCTATAATCCCTGTCATTTGGAAGTATCTTAAATGGTGGTGGTAGTGATGGTAATAATAATAATAATAATAATAATGATAATAATAATAGTAATAAAGCAAATTGTTTTCATAACCTAATGCATTTAAGGACATATTTGTATTTGTCTTTCTCTTTCGGCAGCTCTGGGTAGATCTGCTGAATTGCTGGGGTTGGACTCCACACAGCTAACTGAAGCATTGACACAGAGGTCAATGATACTCAGGGGAGAAGAAATCCTAACACCTCTTAGTATACAACAGGTAAAAGCATCTCAGTTTCGACATGTTTTTAGGGTTAGGAACAGAAGCATAGCTCGTACATCAGAGTTGTAATCAAAAGTGCATAGTTTTTTTGGGAAGGGTGACATCTCTATAGATCCCATCCTGTCGTTCTGACCAGGGCTTGGAGCTTGGCTCTTGTTATTAAGCCTGATTGCTTACCATTTTTCTCAAATTCTAGTCATATAGGCTGATATTTTTCACTATCAACACTTGATCAGGTGGGTGTTTTTGAAAACTTTCTGGAGAAATATTTTTATAATTTACAAGAAGGGGATTAGAAATAGGCATGTATAACATTTTGCTTACCTCTACAAAAGGGTGAATTAAGGTATTATTTGCTCTCTTTCCTGCCTCCACACTTTATTGTTTCCTAGTTTTTTGAATGCCTTAGGCTTGAGATGTAATTTTAAAGCCACATAGGTGTACAGCTGTTTTAACTTAAACAGGTAAATGTGATGCCTTTTAAGTGTTAATGCAATTGCTGTCAAACTACACAGAAATATGAACCTGCTTGCATTATACATTGCTTTCTGCTGTGCTTAGGACACTGACCAGCAAAGTCTGGTCAGTTGTCAGCCATAGGGGTGATGTGTCATATATTCCTTTTTTAATACAGGCAATAGACAGCAGAGATTCTATGGCTATGGCACTTTATTCTCAGTGTTTTGCTTGGGTCATTAAAAAAATCAATAGCAGAATCAGGAGCAAAGAAGACTTCAAGTCTATTGGAATTTTGGACATATTTGGATTTGAAAACTTTGAGGTAGGTTTCAGAAGCTTATTCAAATGGATTGTCTGATATTCATGCTTTGTTGTTTTACATATCTTTTTCGTCTTCTCTGGAACTTATTATTAAAGATGTTATGACTTAAACCAGTCCCTTGTTTGCAAAGTAAAATACTTGAAGGGTATGTATATATTTTTGAAAATTTCTTGTCTCTTTAGGTAAACCATTTTGAGCAGTTCAATATTAACTATGCAAATGAGAAGCTTCAGGAGTATTTCAACAAGCACATCTTTTCCCTGGAACAACTGGAATATAGCAGGTAAGAGACAGAGAAGAAATTTGAAGGAATTTTGACATATCAGTATTCACTTGAAATCTCTGTTTGCAGCTACCTTAACTTTCTTTAAAGATCTCTGTCTGAAGCTGTGTATTTTTTAAAAGCAAGCTGATTTTGCTGTAATTTGCAAGATAAATACACCAACTTCTCCTATTTCTATAATTAAAATAATTTCATAATAGTTGTCAATAAAAAGGCCTTCTTTATTTTTCCTTAGGGAAGGACTAATTTGGGAGGATATCGACTGGACAGACAATGGCGAGTGCTTGGATCTTATTGAAAAGGTAATAAAGAATTTGATACTCTTACCTATTTTTAGTTTTTGTTCTGAGATAATGTGTCTTTAAAACTCTTGCCAACACAAAGAACAAGTGAAGGGAATGGTGGATCTTGCATGTTTAAAAAGCAAACTTTTAATCAGATCATTTTCACATGTGGTTATATTATGGATTATATTGTAAGCTCACTATATGTATTTTTCCTTGTAGCAACTTCTTTCTGTGTGTGATTATATACAAAATCAATATTTTGAGGTGATTAAAAAAAGAGTCATTTTATGCATGTCCTCTTCTGCCATCAGTACAGGCAGAGTGCATGAGTTTATCTCACATAGCAGGGTGTGTGGCTGCAGGAGGTCAGACAGCCACAGAAACGAGTGGCAGCAGGCAGGGGATGCAGGTGGCAGGACGTGACTGCAGTCAGGGCCATGTGGTTTATCAGGAGTTTCTCTGGGCCCATGGGAAGTAGCTTATTAAATTGTGCTCCTGTAGAACCTCTTGTGAGAGGCTGTATCAACCTGAAGCTTGTTGGACACATTAATTAACTGCAGGGCAGCTTGTTTTGTTTACCAGCTCATCTAGTATGAGAAGTAGGGAACATCAAAGAAAATTACAGAGAGGCATATGCAAAGCAAATAAAGGTTGTGTATCCTTTGCTCTGCCCTTGGGCACTGTGGGTGCTGAAAGTTTGCATTGGTTCAACAACTAAGTAGATAATTTATTGGAAGCAAAGGTTTTAAAAGGCTGTTTTACACAAACTTCCCAGACTCAGTGGAAATTTTGGAGGCTGGGGGTATATTCTTGGGCAATGTCCTTGTGTGCATCTAAAAACTGCCTACCTCAGAAGGACTGTTGATTCTTCCAGTAGTTTGTGTTTCCTTATTTTACACATGGATCATATGCTCTATATTCCAAAAGGAGTGCTGCGAGAAAAACAGAATTGTGGTTATGTCTGGGAGCGGAATTTCAGTTTTGTATGGGTGGTTTTGCACCTCTCCACACACAGGAACTTCAAGCACTTCGTGATTTTTCCAAACTGGGGACAGCATCTATGTCTTTGTGCGCTAATTCATCTTCTGCCTCTGTTTGCTGTTCTAGAAACTGGGACTACTGGCACTTATTAATGAGGAGAGCCATTTTCCTCAAGCTACTGACTCCACCTTACTGGAGAAGCTGAATGCCCAGCATGCTGTATGTAATGTTTCACTGATGTTTTCTGTTCAAGCTATGGAGGATCTCTTTGCTTCTGTAGAAATTCATGGTTCAAATATATGGGTGCATAGTTGTAGAGGCTTTTTTGGATGAGATCCTACTTCCATGGCAAACCATATAATTTGCTGTTAAGATTGAATTGGTTACCTGAGGAACATATCCTAGTTACTGTGCTGTTAAAGGTTTCTGTCGTGGTGAATAAGTCAAATTTTATTCTTAATTAGAGCTCTCTCAACCTGCAGTAGCTCAGATTATTTAGATCTGCAATTTCCCTTGACTTAATGAAGCATTCACCTTGATGTAATTTACTGAAAAGTTGCTCTTTGTGCAGATTAGTGTTACTTTTATTTGTGATCCTAGAATTATTTTTGAGAATTTCTGGGATGCAAGCTTATCCACCAATTTTCATAACTGCCAGTTTAAGACTGAGCCTTGTCTTTCAAAGTGCCTTTAATAGATGGTTCTGCCAGATGGGTTCGGGTTTAGTATAATACCTTTTATGTACTATAAATCTGTTATTACTGTATTTGAAGCAACCCAGACTAGCAAATCCTATTATCATTATAAGTTGCTTGTTTGCTTTTGGAGCACTAATCTTCCAGGGAGTTTACTGGGACACAATGCTTTGTTTAGTATGAGTTAGAGGATAATGTGGCCCTTTGTATCATTCCGTTCCTGACGACCACCCCCAAATATTTTTCTCTTTTTTTTTCCCCCTCCTATTAGAACAATCCTTTTTATGTAAAACCAAGAGTTGCCGTTCACAACTTTGGAGTGAAGCACTACGCTGGGGAGGTAATTTCTTTATTTGCTGAAATTATTCCAAGTAGAATTTTCATTAGCTTGGTTTTACCCTGAGGCTGCTCAAAATTAACTAAAGCACTCTGTTCCCTCAGCACTTCTTACAGTACTGCTCTTGTGAGAGGTGCCTGACTGTTTGGCTTGTTGTTTGAACCAGGTCTGTTTCCTTCTAGGTCCAGTATGATGTCAGGGGGATCTTGGAGAAGAACAGAGATACTTTCAGAGATGATCTCCTGAACTTGTTACGTGAAAGCAGGTAAGTTTCTGTATTTTTGTTAGGGACGTGATATTAAGGGGTGTCATATCAAATAATTCTGCCAAGATTTATCACCTAATTCTGTGGACATTGAATGTGTTAGATGTTGCATAGCATCAGACCCTGACAGAGTTGAAATGAGCATATCATAGCATAGAGAGGAGCGTATCAGAGTTGCCTGCAAGCAGATCTGACTGTAATCGCTTCTCACAAAGTCAGGTTTACCTACATAGTGGAGTACCTTGTTGCTATTCAGTCCATGAGTTCCTAGAGAACTCACTTGCTACTCTGTGGTGAGTAAAGATGCTGGTGCTGGTTTTTAAGAGTTTCAGGGTGCCTCATAGGCAGCGTTCATGTGGGGGTTTTTCCTTCCCATACAGCTGGCTTTGTATGTATTTCTGGCATTCCCTAATTTGGTTGAACATTTAGTGTCATGACCTACTACAGTGCAAACTGCCCTATAGTAATTGTTTCAAAGGGAGAGTTTCTGTAGAGTTATGTTAGTGAAAGTCTGAGCTTGGATGCCTTTGGTACCTGTCATTCTGCTGTGTAAGGTCTTGGTCCTTACAGTGGTACCTGTGAGCTGTGGCTGTACCACATCCCTGTTTGTAGGTGGATGGTTGAGACTCCAGGGCACACAAAGGAGTGTAGGAAGAGGAGGCAGCTGAGCCAGGGTGTTGTTGTCTCAGCTGCTGCCCTCACCTATTCCCGTCCAGTCATCCTGCCTTGCTGTGCGAGTTGCTTCTTTGTAAATCCCTTAAGCCCTTCTGTGCAAGGGAAACTGTTAATAAGCATTTAACTCTCTGTGTTGTTTGTTCTGGATTGATGACATATCTGATATAACATCTGTCAATTGGAGTATGTAGGTAAAAGGAATAAATTACTTAAAGCTTCTGGGCCTGGTTTTGCTTTTCCACCAACATCTGTGTGGAGCTCAAAATGTCAGTGCTTCTGTAGAAACGATAAGAGGAGGGTACCCAAGTGATAGAATAGAAAACAGCAGATACAGCTGGTATCTGAAAGTGAGGCTTATGTTATGGCTATTTTGTGTTATGGCCCTAAACAAGCTGGAAGTCTTGTTTTTTAATCTTTGTGCAGGTACAGTTCTGGTTACAGTCAGCTGGAGTTTCGGTTGAGTGAGTGGAGTAAAATGCAGTAAGATGTCTAGGGCTTCGCACTTCAATTCCTTAATGATGTGTTTGGAGTGGAGAAGCGAGAACCTCCTCGTTTTGTTTTTATTTTGTTTTTTCACCCCTACATAAATTCTGCAAAGGCAAAATCTATTGTTTATTAAAGATTATGGAGAAAATCAATAAGTGTGTTTATGATGGAGTAGGTACTTTCTAAGGGGCAGTGCTTTCTTTGCATTCTACAGTGATGAACCTCATAGGCTGTTAAAATGCTCTTTAGAAATATTCTTTTTCTTTCCCGTTTCAGTCTTGATTTCATCTATGATCTGTTTGAACATGTTTCAAGTCGCAACAATCAAGACACTCTTAAATGTGGAAGCAAGCACCGAAAACCCACAGTCAGTCTCCAGTTCAAGGTTAGTTAATGTGTCATCTCCGCTCTGTAGCTAATCAGTCATAGATAAGCCCTGGTCAGTAAAGAATGGGTGCAGATTGAAACAGGCAAAACTAGAGCACGGAAACATTGCTGTCTCTTCTATGGAACTGCCCTTGCTTATCAGCTGATTGGGCATCCTAGCTAGCTTCAAGTAGACACTAACCTTTGTGTCACACCGTCCACACAGAAATCCTCTTGCATTCCCCACTTGCTTATTCATCCTTACTTTAAAGCTCACCTGTGAAGTTGGTCTCTCCTGTCCTGGTTTTTCTTTATAATCTGAATCCAACCACGAAATTGCATAAAGACTTACAGCAGTGTCTGTATGCTAAGAAAAACAAGTGCTGAATAAATACCTCATTAAGGCGTTACCTTGCTTTAACTTAGTTTGGAAGGCATTTTTGTTAAACATCTTTTTATGAGACTTTATAGCCTCCCATCAAAAATGGCACCAAATTGAAATCTAGCATAAAGTCTATCTGCAAATTATTTAAAAGAGAAAGATTGGCACAAAACATTTTCTAAATTGCATGAGTACAAGTCTGGATTAGTTTTCTTTCATTCTGTTTGAATTAATATACATTTGCACAGTTCATTCACTTTTTTTTTTAAAGAGCAGACTCAAATCCCTTAAGGGCAGATTTTATCCTAGTTGACTATATCTAAGTGTTGGACAGAAGAGCAAGAGGTGTATGCTGGGGCATACACAATGTCTTTTATTAAAAAACCTTAATGTTATGGTTCCTGGACAGCTTGGTTTGTGCTAACATAAGTCATCTCAGACACTTCCCACTTCTCGTGGTGAGATGGTATTATTTGCTAGTTCTCTGGGATAGCAGAAGGTAGTGTTTCCACTTAATCTTTTGTATATGTGCAAAATAAACTTTTAAGATGTTACCTTACAAAAATTGACCATATTTTTGCACCCACTTGGCAAGGTAAAACCAAATGTAGTGTTCCTTCTGTTCTCTCTCAGGGCCCCTGGACAACAGAAGGGTGATAAAACATGAAATCAAAACATAATTGCCTCTTATCTAAAGCTATAGTAACTGACCATTAACCAGCTGGGCTGCTTTACAAGAGGTTGACCTTCACATCACACCTTCCCCAAGGAATTAGATTGGGTGTTTTTCACATGTTTAAAGCCTTAGAGGGATTAGTCCATCTTATTTCAACTGAAGATAAAAACTTTGCCTTAGCAGTTATATTCTCGTGATAGGTTGGTTGACTCTTCATTCGATGACCTGCCTAATGTGGGCCTGGAGGTGCACGAAGAATAGCTGAGTTTAGATACCATCTGTTTCAGCCTGTTGATTAGAGCAGGGCAAATTTCAGATCAGCTCATCACCTGACAGCGACTTAGGGGCTTGCAGCACTGTGCAGAATCTGGCTGTCTGTACCACAGGTGAAGTTGAAAATAGTTTGAACCATTTTTGTTTAGACTGACCAACTTTTCCAGTCTCTGCAAGTAGGAGCCAGGATTGAGAGATTTGGCTTAGTTGTCCATAGATGTAATGCTCACACAGGTTTACTACAGATGAAGCCTTTACTTTTTAAAGCTGTAAATATTTGTCTTTACACAAAAATACTTGGTTTTGTATGTTCTGGCTGTTTAATGTTTGCTGCTCAACTCCTGGTCTGTAGGCTGGCAAAAGCAAACAAAGCAAGACCTATCATTTATGTTCTCAGTCATTTCACTGTTTGCTCCCTTTGCTCGCACCAGCTCCTGTGCATAGTCATAACTCTGCCTGTTGCCTTTATCACTGCACGTTTAATTATCAATAAGTCCTTGGTCTGCAGATTAAAGCAAGAATTTGTTATAACAGACTGACATTGGCAGTTTCGCTTCAGGACTTATGGCTGGATGAACAGTGTTGCTTCTTTAAAAGGTGGATTTTCTGTCTCCTTGGCAGCCTGCTCTGTATTCCCTCTGCTGCCTGGCATAACGTACCACCTTTGAGGGTTGAAACATTATCATTGCTAACTTCCTGGGCTCTTCAGAGCCTGGATTCCTCTGCTGTACGGTCATTTGTATCTCTGCTAAGTAAATGCCAGACTTCAGTTTAAATGGTTCATCATACTTAATGACACAGAATGAGGCAAGTTGGAATAAGATACAGAATTACGGCTCAGGAGGAAAAGGGGTGGATGTGTAATTAAAGTAATAATCTTAAAAGGGCTGAGGGATTTTTGTGATTTTTAGCTCCAGGCTGAGGTTCAGACAACTGATAGGCTAATGTGTATTGGATCATTCAGAGTTCTAAAACTATGAAAAAACCCATTTTCTTAAGGGGAAATGGAAAGTGAGTGGGCATGAAGTAGTTGAAATTAAAAGAGGAAATCTAGTTTTGAGGGTTTTACCTTAAGCCCCTTATCCTTCCTTTTGACATGCTCAAGTTTAGCAGTTTGGAAATGTGTATCCTAAGTCTTAAGCAGTCGTTTGAATGGTCCCTGAAACAGCAAATTTCCAGTTTGGTTTTTCCTTATGAACAGTTTTCTTGTTATCAATGTATGAATCTTGTTCACTGTAAGACAGTGATGACAGTTTTGACCAGAAGAGTCAGTGGAAGGAATGAACATGCATGTCTTGTTCCCATGTGTTTGGAAGCAAGAACTTACATGGTGCAGTAACTTCTAGTGTGTACCACTAGGTGTTGCAGTTAGATGCTGTCTGCAGTGCTGAGCTGCAGGAGCTCCTCTGAGGTATGTTGCCTGTACAAAAATCCAGCTTGTGAAGTGCTCTTCTTTCTACCTGTGTTTTAGGAATCGCTTCATTCTTTAATGGCAACGCTGAGTTCTTCAAATCCTTTCTTTGTTCGGTGCATCAAACCCAACGTGCAGAAGGTAAGATTTTAAATAGTTTTGTCTTTTGTGTGTCTCAGGCCTAATCTTTTGCTGCCTGTCTGGTTATTTACCACTGTGTGAAACACAGGCTAGCATTCTTCACTGACTTTTGTAGAAGACTCTGCAAGAAGAAGGCACTGGCAAAGGCTTTTGATTTTTTTTTAATAGTCATTGCTCACAACTTTAGTAAATGAGTGTCTTTAAGGATGGTTATAAAAGGAAACTAGAAGGCTGCACTGCATGTGTGACAAGTCTGTGAGAGCCTTTTTAGGAAGAAAATATCCAAACTGCAAAGTTTGTTTTAAATCACTAGAGGCAGTGATTCATGTGCATGTAGCAAAACCAGTGTGTATGACTGACTCTCTGTCATCAGACTCCTAGTCTTTCAATTTATGAAGATCTCTTGAATTGTACAGGCTGGCTGTTTTGTTCTGTTACAGAATTTTGTTTTTAAAACAGGCTTGGAGACTAAGGCTTACATTATTGATTCGTCTTTTGAGTTACAGATAACGAAAGGCAGTGTCAAGACTTTTCTAAATTGTTGGAGGGCTCTCCAGAAATGAAGTGGTAATGGTACAGTGCTTGTTGAAATTAATATTGTTAGTCTGGTTCTGATATCCTGGGGTTTTGCACATCTGTTTTTGGTTTTATAGGCTGTTATTCAGCTATGGTCTGCTTATGACAAAAATGCAAAAGGCAGAGGTGCTCGCAAAGCTGCTTTATGGTTTTCACGCTTCAACTCAGAAATAAGTGACTTTACTATCAATCCATATTTGCTTGTTATATTTTTCTGGGACGTCTGGTTAATCAGGATACTAACAAATCAAACCTGCCGATTTCATGGCAGGCTTTTGTCTTACCTGAACAGTACATCCTTGACTTTACATGTTTTCAGTTGCTAACTCTTCTTTTGCACTGCTACCCATGACGTGTCAAATAACATGCAGATTTTGAGCAAGAGGGAGCAGCCTGGAAGGAAGTAAGAACTGCTTTTTGCATCTTGAAGTGGTTGGTGCTGAGGTGGGCAGCCACCAGGCAGCCAAACCCACATGGGTGACAGTGCCTGGGCCACTAGCTGAGCTTTGTGAGCCTGGGTATGTAGCAAAGTCTCTGATCATGAAAGGAGGGCAGTTTTCAAAAGCTTGTTTGCTTCCCCGCTCCCATTTCTGCCTGGAAGCCCCAAGACCCTTATAAAGGCTGTCTGCTGCCACTGAAGTGTAAGAAGAATTTCCCCAACTAACTCACATGTTTGCCTTATCTGTTCTTATGTACCTGAGTAAGGCTCATCTCCACAGTACCAAAGGCACAAGGATTTGCCATGACTGATGCAAGAACCAGGCACTTGTATTTGCATAGCAAGGAAAACACTGAGTTCCCACTCCTATGTTCCTTGTTTTTCCAGTCTTTTCCCACTAGAATACTCTATCCCTGACAAATTTGGCATATGTTACTGTATCTGTGCATATATTTTACTGTCATTAAAACAAAGTTCTCACGGAATTAGCTGCTGTGCAAGGAGAAGGAGCTTGAGACAGTATCAATCTCAGGGAACCACATTTAATTGCAGGAGGGCATGCTGGAACAGACTGGGAAATTTTTGTAGCCAATCCCTTTCAGACTCAAATCTTACACAAAAATGTTGGCCTTTGTTTTCCATTTGTCTTAATTTGATTGCAAATTCAACTTGTTTCAATGGGTTTACCAAATAAGAAATCCTATTTGAAGAACAAGTGTCAAGTGTCACACAGTTTCTCTGTTGTAGCTGATTCAGTAGAAGACTTGTTAGAAAATAAGAAGGAAAGCCCTATATAATGCTTGTTAATGGCATTCTTAAATCAGGGAACTGTTATCAAAATGCATTTTTGGAATTCACCATTTTAAGTTTTGCCCGCTGTATACTGACTGCTCTTTGCCCCCCACTCCGCATCATACAGACAGAAGGCACAGAATGGCTGGAGAGCAGCCAGGCAGAAAGGGACCTGGGGGTACTAATTGACAGGAAGCTCAACATGAACTAACAGTGTGCCCAGGTGGCCAAGAAGGCAAATGGGATCCTTTCCTATATCAAGAATAGCGTGGCCAGCAGGACCAGAGAAGTGATCCTTCCCCTGTACTCTGTGTTGGTGAGGCCACACCTTGAGTGTTGTGTTCAGTTCTGGGCCCCTCAGTTCAGGAAAG
>JAOXXN010000395.1:75513916-75538597 GCA_026770055.1 Myrmophylax atrothorax
ATAGACAAAATCCTGGCTTAATTGGAGTTTACATGAAATATTTGGTGTAGACAAGAATTTCATTTTTAAAATTATTTTTGTAGGAAACTTTTGTCAGTGTGTGCCACAAGGCAACAGGATTGCTAGGTCCCTACTCACCTCCCTGTCCACTCATTTGTGGTCTGTCTCATTCCTCTATTGTAGTGATGGTCTTGTCACTGTCAAGATAAAAGCCACCTTGTCTCAAAGCTTTGATCTCTGAAGGGGTAATTCTGTTTCTCTGCAGGTTTTTATATGAATTTTTTAATCTTAAAATTTAATTAGGTCAGGTAAAGAAATAAAATTAAACCTCTATTTTAAACCTACTGCAGGGTAGAGGCTACAGGGAGCAACAGGAAATATGAAGCTAGTAATAACTTCACAGTTCAAAGGAAAACTGGTAGAAAAAACTATCTGTAATAAATTTTGTAAGGTGTACTGCTGCTTAGAGTCCTATCATGCTCCATATTCATTCTGGGGAAATTATTATCAAGGCAATAAGATTGTTACCATTGCTTCTGGGGACAGAGCCATTTGAGGGATCAAGGTATGGCTATTGGCATCTGCAGTGTACTTTGAGTCATGGGTCATTAATGGCTCTGAGACGCCCTAAAATAGCAAGCAGTATGTCCTGTAATACAAAATAAGATGCAAACCTATTTTGCTTGGCGCCTGAATTAAAGTTGTGCTCTTAAAATAGCTCTGAATCATTACAAATGTAAGTATAGCATGATATCAACCTAAACACCAGTTAAAGTGCAGCTCAGGAATGCAGTGCACAGGAACAGTGATAGTACAGCTTGACCCTGTCTGCGAGGTGATTGTATGCAGGGTGTGGAGCAGGTACAAGTGCAATGAACCAGTATGTGAACTGGTTGTCAAGCTGGAATTGCTGTATTGTCATATGACGGTGTGAATTACTGAGTTTGCCTGGTAGGGAGACCTTTTTTCTTTATTTGTTTTTTTTTCTTTTTTTTTGTTAGAAATATGGATGAGGAGGGTGCAAGTCTTATGATGCTGCATTGAAAACAGGACTGACATATAACATTGAAAGATTCAGGGAGAGAGACTGAGCTTCAAGGATACTCTACTATAGCTGCACCACAGGATTGCTAAGCATATGTAAAACTTCACTTTTAGAAGTCTTTGTTTTAAAAAAAATCCTTAATAGAGTGACCTGACTTCAAACTTCTATACATGTCCTACTGGAGTTGTATACCAAGCATGTGCTTTATACACTAACCTCAGTCACTCAGCAGACTCTGGGTCTCCTCGCCTTTGTGAGTTTTTGAAGGTGCTGAGCCCAGAAGTTAAATGCTAAAGGGTTAGGCCCTAAATGGAGGGCCTTTATGGTTTACTCAGTTGCAAAGCCCTGAGGTAGCCCTTGTACAGCAAACCTGCAGTGTTCTCTGGTGCTGGGAGCTGGCAGATCACAGGGTAAATTTGACTTGCTGTCCATAAGAAAAGGGGAATAGAAAGCCTGATCATGTTAGTAGTTACTCTGTCATACTTTAAAAGTGAAGGGAATAGATTATATAGCCCAGGTACAGCTGCTGGGTATGTGTGGTGGTATCTGTAGAAAGTTATTGTCTAGTAGTATCATTTACAGCTGTATAAGCAGCTCATATATTAGAGATCCTTATTGCCTGTTTTAAAAATGTCTCTTTAATCTCAGTTGTTCTCAATAAATAGTTGTTTTAAGAAGGCTTTCTCATTACCAATTACTGCTGTAATTGCTTCTGGAGGAAGCAGAGCCACAGGCTCTGAGCACAGATTGGGCTTACTGGGGCAGCTTGGGTCAGGCTCAGGGACCTGCTGCTCAGGCTCATCATTTGGGAGGAGAGCAACCATTTCCCCAAAACATAGCATGCTGGCGTGGTCTTATAGGTGAGGAAATGCATGGGGCCAAATGCAAACTATTTATCCTTAGCCCTTTAATTTGTTCATAAGGCTTTATGATTTGTAATGAGGAAGACGCAGTTGGAAGGTGTGGCATCGTGCCTGGCCAATGCCACTTAATTCAGCTACCTGGATCTTGTTGCCTTGGGTTTTGCAGAATTACATAGCTTCAAATCAAGACTTGTGGAGTATGTGCCAGCTGCATCCTTTTCTGACACATCACTTGAGTAATTAGGTCAGGCTCTAGAAGACTCTTCAGGTAAAAGTGATAAGGCGAGTGGGTGTGAGGAAAGCAATCGCTCCTGCTCGCAGAGTGCCAGCAGTAATGTTGCGTGTCAGTCTGCGTCCCTGCCCGAAAGAACAAGATGATTCCTGCAAAGTGTTTTGTGCTGCACGTAAGCAATGCCTGTCTTCTGTGTCCTCTCTGAAACATAGCTCCCATCACTCCTGTGGTGCAGCCTATTGGTTATGCTGCCTGGGAGCCACTGGGTTGTCCCTTTGTCCCCTTCTCAGAGTGTTCCCGCTTGCTCAGCTGAAGTAGGTCATTCCACTCTCCGGGCAGTCACCCAGACAGGCATGTTCTTCTTCTTCTTCATCAAGGTTTGTTGTTTGCTAAGCAGGGCTAACGAGGCATCCCTTTGCTAAGTGTATTAGGGTTTGTCTTTCAGTGACCGTGGTTAAGGAGTTTAAAATTGAGCTGTTTAAGGCTAAGGACAGAGGGCTGAGATGGGATGCTGCTGGGGAGGGAGCAGACGCTGCTGGAAAGGTTGCATCAAACTCCAAGCAGTTCAGGCAAGATTTTTGCCTGTTTTGCAGCACATACCGTTTGGTAGGACTGTCCACAAATGATAGGAGAAATTTTGGATCTTGAATAGTAATCATGGCAGTATCTAAGCAGGATGGAGGGAGACATGGGCAGCAAACACTGCTTTGGGAGGGACTTGGAAGGACGTGGCCCAGATGGCAAAGTACCAGAACAGTTCTGGGGAAAAATTAAATGCCTGGGGGTGGGGTGTTTTTATTGTGCAACACTTACTGTGTACTTCAGTGTGATATCTAGAAGTGAGAAAGATTTTGACTGCTGCAGCAGTTCATCTGTGAGTAGCAGCACACCTTACTGCCTCCAGCTGGCTTCAGGCAGTGCAATAATTCTGCATGTTGTGCCACCTGATGCATTTTTTGAGATTTATGAATTCCTTTATATGTGATTGTGTGACATGAATAGGTATTCATGGAACTGCAACTACTGATCCCATGTCTGAAGTATTTGCTTTTTATAAATACCAAGCAAAAAACTTGGCTTTTCTTCCTTTTTGTGCACTCTACCAATACCAAGCATTTGAATTGCAAACATTGTCATGCAAATGTATGCTCAGAGAAAGTGTGTACTTCATCAAGCTCTGGAAGTTTTCTTCTTTTAACTACAAAAAAAAAGTCCCCCATCTCTAGATGGCAATTTACATTCAAATCCTGTTTGCTGTGTTCTCATGGTAACTACTGCAAGGGAACAAGCACAGTCCATGATAAATAGACATCCTTAGAGCTCCAAAAGCATCACTGGAGTACAGAGTATTGTTCTTTAGCAAAAACTTTAACTCGTATGTCTCTTCCTTGCTAAACTGTGTCTTTTGGCATTTTGTGCATTTTATCTCTTAAGGTTTAGGAATTTGTTGGCTGTAAAATGTATTTACATTCTTGCTGTCTATAAGGTAAGATTAGCCCTTATGCCCTGTTAGTCAGGAATATCTTCAGCAATTGCTGTAGAGCCAGCCCTCGCTAGGCTTGACTTCCTTTGAGTAGCAGCAGGAATGAATTAAGCAAGTACAGCCAAAGATATCACATGAAAGACTTGAAATACCAGTGAGCTGAAGAAAGCCCTGTTCTGTGTGTGTCTCTGTGTGTGTACATAGCTCCGACTGTTAAAGATTCAGTTTTTCACAATGGACGAACGCTGAAGGGTGAAAAAGTCTTAAAAGGTAAGGGATTTAATTCGTGCAGGTTTTAAAGTTATTTTGATCTTGCATACTTGATGCTGCAGTGGAGTTGTAGAAAAAGAATAGAAAGTGCCTGGAGTTTGGCTGAGCAAGCTGTACTGGAAATGTTTCTGGGCTTGTATTTTCTTTTAAAGAGAGTAAATGCATGCAGAATCAAGTTTATGAAAAAAAGAACTAAATTTACTGGTCTAATCATATTTTTGAACACCAGGAGAGCTTTGCTGCCAAGCAGTCTGCTTTAATAAATGACACTGTGTTTGAAAGTTAAAGGGGTGATTGTTTGCAGAGCTAGAAAAAAGTCAGCAGAAGTAGAGCTGTGTGTGCAGGGGGAGCAAAACCTGTGTTGTAGTGATGGGCTGCTTTCTGGAGAAAGATCTTTTCTGTTGTTCAGCAGTCTATCATGTAGATTCAGGAAAACCAGCTACGTAAAGTTTAGGATTCCTGTAATTTATTAAGGCATAAGGCATGGCTGTAGTTTTGTGTTGATTACATGATAAGAAAGCAATACTGGGGACAAGTAAGTGTATTTGGAATTGGAGGAGTCCAGAGAGATAGCTTCACAACCCAGAAGTCTAAATTAATTCTGTAGTTATACTGGAGAAACTTGATGGGGCACATTTGGAACAGTATTTTTTTTGCCATAGAAATACAGGAAATGAAATATGCCTGGAAAAAAATTAATTGCAGTTGTAAGGGAAAGGATACCACAAGAGCAGTGTATTTTGACTTTGCTCTGTCAGCTCTCTCTTCTGCCCCCCTATGAAATAACGCCCCAACACAGCAAATAAAATAGCTCTGTTAAATGGTTGTCTTTGCTTCTGGGATCTGCATTTTGCTCCTTGCTTTCGCACTTAAAGTGCTTGTCTCTGCAAACATTAGAATTCAGCCACAGGGTAGAAAATTAGGATAAAATTGCTTGAGAGAACCTGTTACGAAGGGGATGGGTTTGATCCTGCATCATTAAAGTCTATGGGAGTTTTATTCTGGTCTCAAGAAGAGCAATTCTAGATTTGCCTTGCAAATCTAGGTGGAGCATGTATGATCTGATAAAGTACTTACGGGGCCGGGAAACAGAGTTCCCATAACTTATGGTCGTTCCTCTCTCACTGATGTTAAAATATATCCCTTTAAAGCCCAAATGGTAACAGTGGTGGTAGGTCAAAATGTACATGTTTCTGTTGTGTGGCACATCAATGATATGTATTCAGTATTTCTTTTGCTAATTCGACTTAGTTTCGAAAAAGATAAGATCTGTTTTGTTTCTCCTTTGTTGGCTTATTCAAAAAAAAGTGTTTGCAACCTGTAACATAAATAGAAGCATAACAACAATAATTTTTCCAATACAGCTAGATGCTGATAGGAATTAATCTGAAAGTGCTGTCCCAACTATACACAGATCTTTGTCAAAGCTATCCTCAAAACACAAAATCTGTGTCAAGAGCAGAAGTTAATGGTGTTTAAAAGTAGAACTTTTTTCTCTTTAACTGTATCTATCTGTTTATGTACATACATATATATGTGCGCCTTTTCTTAATTTAGTGACAGGATGCAGCAAAGACTTCAGGGGGAACCTCACTATGATGGATTTGTAAGGACTAAGTACATTTTAAAGCATCTGGTGTTACATCATCAGATGAAACATTAAACATGAAATGCCTTACTGAAAGTGCATCAAAGCATCTTATCTTTGTTGTCTTGCACTCAGAATTTACCATTTCTGATGGGTTTAGGCACTTTATAAACCTCAGAACCAAGGCAGGTCCATTCTTAACACTGTCATTAGAAGTCAGGTTGTGGTTTCAGTTGTATGAAGTGGAATGTAGTAGCTGTAAAGTGTGTTTTCAGACATAATCTGAGACATAGCTGTGTGACAGCAGTCAGTCTAAACTACAGGAAGTTTTGGCTGACATATGCATGAGGTTTGAGGTTGCTGTTGTTGGTTTGTTTCCTCTCCACATTCCCAATGTGTATTCCCTGTTCAGGCAACAGCTGGGCAGATGGTGCCACTTACAGGAGCTTTGCTGGGGAGGTGATAGCACCGCAGTTCCTCAGGCTCTGTGGGCAGTGTTTGTTGCTTGGTCCCAAGCACCGGAACCTGTGCACACTCTGTTCAGGTCTGTGAAGTTGCTGGTGAGCCAAGAAGCACATTGCGCCATGCAAATCATTAAGGACACTGGCAAGTTTTTTGTGTTGGCTGACACCTTGGATTGTGGCACACACCTGTGAGCACTGCATAATATTTAGTGTAGGAAGGGCAAGTTTGTCACCAAACTCAAGAGTACTAGAGCCTATTTCCCCTATTTACATGAAATCTATTGTGGCATTTTTGAAACTCGCTCTCTGTAGATCTGGAAATCTTTAAGTATGTGGCAAGTAGGGACTTTGAGGGGGTCTCAAAGCCTTTATTAGTCAAGCAGGGATAAAGTAGATGGGTTGAGAGAAGACATTGACTTTCAGAAAGCCAGGTAAATGCCACATCCTGTGTGATACTGTCATTCTCAAATGAATGGCTGCCTTAGATTCAGCATGAAAAAGATATGTCCATCTGCAACTTCCCAAACATGCCATTTGTGCATATTAACCAAAAAGAAACAGTGAGCAGCCTCATCAACTAAGTAGTCTTTCAAAGGGAGAAATTATAATTTTTACTAAAAGTGGTGTAGCACTTTAATTAGCTTCAGTAAGTTTTTGATGTAAGCAAAAAATTCACGAATCAAACAGAAATTGTATTTGGGAAAGCTGATTCTATCTTAAGTGTCTCTTTCTGCAAACATTAAGGGTTATGTTGGGTTGTATACTTAAGCCAGCCTAGGAATTTCTCATGGGAGAAAGGGCTGTTTGTTCAGCCATGTGTTACTGCCATTTCCCTGTGACCGCTCATGCACACCCAACACAGCAAATCTCAAATCAGCCTGGTTCTTACAAGGCATGTACATTTCATTGGCCTCATTGAACTCTAAGCACATGTGTAAATGCTTTGCTTAGGTTAGTACTGGTTTGATGCCGCTTTGGCCAACACATCAGAGAGTACCTGGAGCCGCAATGCCTCCTGTCACACAGCTTGGAAGAGGAGTGAGTCATATGTGCAGCTCCCTGACAGTGCAGCCTAAGTCACAAGTCATCTGCACAGAGAAGACGAGACTTTCTACATCTCTTGCTTCCAGTGGTGTGTGTTCCCTGCTGCTGGCCAGTCCCAGGAGAACAGAGTACTGGTGGGGCAGCAGTGAAAGCACATCTAACCAATCATGGAGTCTCAACAATATGTTTTTACCATGACCAGAAAATGTGGAAGAGGGATAGAAAAAAAATCTACTTCTAGGGCAGGAAGAGCCATATTCTTATTTGAATATGGTGCAACAGATTGTAAGTGTAAGACCTTAAGTAAGAGTAGAATTTTTCTCCACACAGTCATCTTAAAGATGGATACAATCAGCCAAGTGTGTGGTTCATGTAACTAAGTAAAGATGGAACTAGCCTTAGTGAAACAAAGGGCCATTGGCCAGCATCCTTCCCTGGTGTTTGGCAGGCTTTGAGGAGATAACAGTGGTACCATAATTAGATAACCCAGAAGGTGGGTGAATGTTAAATTAGTTAGATGCTGATGTAATGTTACAATCTAGTATCATTCATTCTTTCTCTCTCTCAGTATATATGTGGGTTTAGGTAAATCATTTAATAGTTAGTTGCATAACCATATTGATGTTAAGGAGGTTTAGTGCCATCCATTTTGGGTAACCCTGCACTATGCTAATAAAGTTATTTTACTCTATAGTTAACTCTTACTTCACAGGTGTTTAGGAATTGCAACAAATAAGTCATCCGTGCAGGTTTTTTTGTGAGGGGAAAAATACATGGTAACTTTGATTGCATGTGTTGATGCTTAACAATGCATAATCTATTCCAACGAGATGACATTGGTGGATTTTTTTTTCTCTAGTTGAATGCAATTAGTGTCAATGCAGGAAGCACAGGAGCTACCTGCTGTTCTAGCCAAGGTGATGTTGACTCACCTATGTGTAGCCTCTGTGGCAGCACAGGTAGCTGTGATCTGCAGAGATCTTCCATCTCGTGTTTATATAAAATATGAAGAAATCAGTAAGGAAGCCTTTTGTTTGACTTATACTGGAAAGTTCTGAACTACCAGAAATACCTAATTTGATTTTGATGTGGTTCTCAGAAACATGAAAGAACTCAAGGAGGAGACTTCACAACTCTCAGTGGGAGGATGGGACAGGACTGTTGTGTTGTAATGAAGCAGTCCAAGGAGCACATACTTATTGCCTTTTTCTGTGAAATGAATGTCCACAAGAACGAACAACTGCCTTCCTTTTTTGCCTCTGCTCTGCGACCATACACAGGCACGCATTTCACTAGTCTTGATATCTTGTCTAGTCGGTTGCAGATCTGCAAAGCAAGTCCTGAGCGTATAATGCAAAAATGTATAGGAATACAATAACAGTAGTTCAAAGGGCCAAATTCTAAGAGAAATGCCAAAATGAGACTGACAATATGTGAGATGTGCTGAGATATAAGATGTAGTAATAATTAACACACCAGTTACATGGGGTTGAGCTGGGCCATTTATCTGAGCCATCCTGCAAATCTTGCTGTCAGCTAGAAGCTGGTCACAGAGATCCTCATCACCTCTGTAAACCTGAATTTCCTCTCTCTAGACTTAAAAAGTGTCTTAAATGCAGTGTGGGAATTGATTTACAGTATCTGGAATGGAGAAAGTCCTGCCAGAAATGGATTTGTGAAGAAAATGAAGAAGCCACATCTAATGATGCTTTTAAATGTTGTTTAAATGTACAAAAGGATTGTTTAAATGTCTTTTTGCAAAGTCACTGCTCCTCTTTTCCAGAATACCTTAAGGTGGTCTCTGTGTGTCCTTCTTGGGCTCTCAGGGCACCGCGTGATCAGGGGCAGCGGGGGAGCACATTTTATCCTAGGTAATGGAATAAACCCCAGGAGCAGGATAACCCACCAAAACACTGCAGATGGAAACGCCACAACAGACAGCACTGCAGAACAATGCAGTGTTACGGGGTTCCTGATACTTGAAGGAGATCTCCAGACCACGCACTGCCAGTCTAGTGCAGCACAGCTCTCGGTCAGTCCACAACGTCCCAGGCTCCCTCAGGTTGAAGCTAGCCTTTGGTAATGGTCCAAACCAGCGAGAGCCATGTGCAGTGCCATGGGGCATTTCTGGTGCAGAGGGCCATGCCTGTGGTCACTCTGGCGAGGGTCAGTGCAGGGAGTTGGGTGGCAGGGATGCTCGGGCAGGGCCAGACAGAGGCGCCTGTGCAGGCAGCAGCCCAGAGGCAGCAGCCCTGCTGTGAATGGAGCCCTGTGCCTGTGCCGGGGTGGGAATAATCTGCCCTTTCAGTGCTGTCCGACCTCCGGTGTCCTAGCAACACAGAGCTGTTCGGATGAATGTTCTGTGGAGTTCCTCGTTTACACGTATCAGATATTGGCTGTGATTTAAGCTTGGCTGATTGCCCATTATGGCTTTTGAACAACAGGCTTGATACAGGAAGGAGAAATGAAAGGGCTACTTAGCAGATAATTTTATAAAACCACTTTTTTTTTTTTTTTGTGGAAGAATTACACTTGAAGGTTTCCTTGCTTGAGAAAGCACTGAGCAGACCAAGCAAGTCTGTGCATTACGTCAGCCTTGTGCTTTGTAGGCATCTTTTATGGGCCACAGACAGAGTGAACGATGTGCAGGGGCTAAATGTTTAAGAGAAGGAGAAACTGCTTGTGGCCTCAATATTGAAAAAGGGGTGCAATAAAGCACTAACTTTTTAATATTACTTGAATCTGATTCCAACTTTTAGCTACAAAGTTTGTGGCCCCTGGGGCCATACAACAAACACGGACACTCCACACTGAAATCAACTACAGATAATTCACACTTTTATTACTCTAAACCTTGTAGTTTTCAGAGGTGTGATTCATGATTGTTGCAGGGTCTTTCCCATTTTTGACAATTGGAGCCGATCATTTGGAGGAGCTTTTTTTATTATTTTGTGGTGAATATGTGAAGGCTTTGTAATGACTTCTAATCTAAGCCAGTCCTCAGTGCTGCAGCCTTTGTCTTCACAGACAGTCAGGCACAGTAAAATCTCGGCCAACCTGCCCTTGCTGGCCCATCAAATACTTGCATAAGTTATGAAGGTTACAGAAGTCAGCTTCTTCAAATAAATAAAATAGTATTTTTTCTACAACTGGCATGCCAAAGGAGGGCTAGTATTTAGTCTAACTTGCTGTTTGGCAAACAGTAAGGCAACCATTACTGCCTGCTGGAAGGAGGGTGACATCCTGTGTTTTCTTGGAAGTGTCTGATGGCTTGAGGTGGTCCCGCCACCATGGGTAAGCTCTTCCGATGAATGCACTCAGTGGGAAAAAGTTGTGCCTTCTGGTTTGGATATGTCTTACTTTGATTTTCATGCTTTTTATGTCTGTCTGCTGGATATTATAAATCATTGTTGAATGTATGGCTACTCACACATTACTATCTGGGCCTCTCAGCTTTCTCACTGATAAGCTCCTCAAGTCTTTTATCCAAGTCCCTTACTGCCTTTTTGAACTGAGACCCTTATTCTCATGTCTCCTACCTAAATGGTTTACAGAGTAGCCATCTCCTTTATTGTTCTCCAAAACCAGAATTCACATTTCAGTAGCAGTCGCACAGCTAAAGGAGCACAGGTTAGCCCACGAATCACTAAACTAACTTTGAAATAGCAGAGAATTTTTAGTGTTCTCTTTAAAGCAATGCCCCAAAGTAGAAAAATACCAAGATGTAAATGCCATTTGGGCATGGAGTCCAAAAGAGATAGGCTTTGATAAGACTTAGGGAAATGGCAGGAGGGTGCCCAGGACTGAAGCAAAGAAAAAAGTGAGATTCAGATTTGGAATCCTCTTCTACTCTTCTTGTGCTCTATGAGTTGATGCCTCTTGTCCCTCTATGGATTGCAATGTTAACTCCCTCCACCTATGAGCTGGAAGTGAGATTCTTCCACCTCCCTGTTTCTACTTACCTGCAACAGATAAGAGGGGGCAATAGCCCTGTATCCTCTTTGCCCCTGCTTGGAGCGGTAGTCCAAAAAAGGTTGCTCGGCTTCATATTCTCAGTCACCAGAGAAAGCAAAAAGAGTTGTGATAGTGTGGATCAAAATTATCTGCAATACTATTTGAGGATGTATTGCTGAAATGTGTTAGCATTTCAGTGAGAACTAGCTTCTTGGAGGGTTTCAGGTGTGAGATTACTTGTAGTAACTATACATTAGGTATTAGAAACACACAGGATTAGGTTCTTAATGGATTGTTTACAAGGTTTTACAGCCATGTCAGACTTTGGCTATGCAAGATGAAATTCATCATAAACATGTTCTCTCAAGTATTTTCATCGTAATTTTCTATCCCCTGATGAAACTTCATATCTTCTGGGCATAAATGCTTGATACCAAGCACCATTATCTGAAGAAATCATGTTAGAGGGACCATTCTAAAACATGATCTATGGCTTTTAAGTATAGTAGTAAGTATTTATGTGCCCAGCCTTTCAATAAATTGTCTAATATCAAAAAAACCTTGTAAGATATGGATGAAAAATCAGAGGTGGAGAAGTGAAAAAATTAAAAATAATTAAAAATTGAAAAAGAAGGTTGAGGTCTCAGTCCATGTAAGTTATTTGATGCCATGGAGGTGCAGGGTTTCCCCATCTGCATTTGATCTGTATGCAGTCACAGCAGACATGGAGTGGTGTGTGCAGTAGTTCTCTTGACCATTGTAATGAACAATGGTGATGTTGTTGTTGGCTGTCTTGATATGGGGTTGGTAAGGAAGGATAGCTGTGCTTGCAATTAGTGCCTCACAGCATGTTTCTTCATGGTATGTCTGTGGCTCAAGGGAGCTTGATTGATTTTCTTCAGATGAAGCCTGCTGACCATTCACAGTGTGGGAGGATGAGGCGAGACTGGAGTTTAGTCTGAAGGGACTGGAGGCTTTAGTGGGGATTACCTCAGATGAAATGGCAACAGATTACTCACAGGTGGAAAGGAGGGTCTATGGAAAGTTCCAGCTGGGGTCTGTGCTTTGAGTTCCACCTTCTGTCAGCGTGCTGAGACCCTGCCAGCAAGGCTTCAAACATTAAATCCCTGTTTTCCCAAATGCATTTAATTGCCTGTCTCACATGGATGGTCCTGCAGTTGCTGTTCTGGGACAAACAGCCTGTGAGACTTGCTATGCATTTCAATGGAGCCCTGAATAATGTACTCAAGCAACAAGGGCTCACTTTAGCTGAAAATTAGGCAATCACCGATCTCTAAATATGCATTTGGAAAACTTCAGTGTCTGCGGTGTTAAAGCCTGTGCCTTTAACAATCCATTCCTATTCCGTGAAGTTTTAACTAGTGTGTAAGAACTAACAGTCATTTTGAGTAGCTAGCATTCCTCTGGGCTCATGGGAGAGAGGAAGCAAATTCTGTCTTCTTTTAGAAGAAATTCTGGATACCTTTAAGAAAGGAAGGTTCACAAAGGGGCCGTTGTGTATTTACTCGGGGGTAGCATTTAGTCCCTACAAACCAAACAAAAAGATTACTCTGAAATGCAAGAGTATAGTGACAATAACTAATAAAAAGTATATTAAATAGGCATGGGATTATGATTTTATTGATCACTGTTGATGAAAGCACAAAATCTCAGCAATCAGTCAGAATCCTTTGAGCATCTTTTCCCCAGCAAGGAAGTTAGTTACAGCTTTTATCTTTGCTGAATATAGTCAAGCATGACCTGAAATATGACCACAGCATCTTTGTAGATGTATCTAATGTCTTGACCCAGTTGAAATCTTTAAAGGCTAGTGCAAATAGCCAGTGTGGCAATGTACTCCTTCATAGCTCTTAAATGTCTTAAAAATGTCCTTGAGATGCCCTTGCTTGTAAAGTAAGCTGGGTGACAGGCAGAATATAAATACAGAAGTATTTACACATTCATTTATTGAGTCTCCTGCTTTGACAGGTTTGGTACAGTAGAAGATCTCTAAGATTACAGTGTTCCCTCTATGCAGTACTATTTTTAGGCATGGGAAACTCTAACCTGTGGCATGAGAGTGGCTAATTTTGAAGTCTGTCTCTTATCTGAAATACTCAGGGCTGGAAGATGAGTCACGCAGGTCAAATGCAGTAGTTGGAATTGAAGAGATCAGCTAATCCTGTAAACACTTGCTGCTGGTAAATGCAGTGCTTTCACGTTCAGACCTGTAGAGACTGTACAGAAGAGCCCAGCATATCATTACTGAGTTTGCAGTGAAATCCAGCATGGAGTTTGCAGCAGAATGTTTTTGAAGCACAAGGGTTGTTGTAATATACCCCGTGTTCTTTTTGTAGCAAGCTGTGCTAGTAATTTTTAAAGGCTTTTTATGGCATTTTGGGGTTGATGTGTGAATAAAGGCCAGGAGGCCCTTGGACATGCAAAAAATAACTACTATTTCAGATTTATTCAAATATTCCTTGACTTGGCAGTGCCATACTGTAGAAGTCCCAAATAAATTTTGGCTGTGGCATGTTCTTTGTGTTCTTCTATATTCTTAACGATGTTTGTCTGGACACAAATACTTGGGGACAGTAAGGCAGTAAGGGAATGTCATCCAAAACAAAGCAGGCATCAAACTTCTCTGTGTTTCAACCCAGACCTGTTCGTTACAGCTAGCTGCATGCTGGAGAAGACCAGAGGGAGTTTCTTTCCTTGAAATAGGCTCTTAGGTGAGTGGGTCCTTGGGCAAGACACACAAAGGTTTTAGTACTCCTTGTGCTGGAAGTGCAGCAGTTCTGAGGTTGAAAATCTGTTGAAGCTGATGTCAGCAAAGTTCAAAACCTACTGTTATGTACTGACCTCTTTTTAGCTTTTGCTGGTTTTCTCCAGAGTAAAACTGCCAGGACTTCATTTTAAAAGAGGCGATTTAAAAAAACTAAGACATTGAGAAAGTTTAACTGGTGTTTAAATAAAAAAAAATGGTTTTTTACATCCTCTTTTCTTTCTCTGCATGTGTTTTCCACAAACCACTTTCCTAAGCCAGAAAAATCAACACTTCTAAGACAGTAGCAAAGCTGACTTAGTTCTACTCAAGTTCTTAGAGGGAAATCTAGAAACAAGGGACTGGGATTTTTTCTCTTTCTCTTTCCGCCCACCCTGCCCTGGTCTCTCTGTGAAGTTCCTCCTGCCTACATGAAGTCTGTTAGGCTGCTGTAATCTGTTAGTGTTTGCCTGTACTCTTGTGAGGCAGCCAGGAGTTCAGAGGGGAAGAAGGATTTCCTCACGGTGAAGTCAGGTATCCTCTGTGTTTCAACAGAGCAAATAATTCTCGGAACGAAAAATTGTTGTGTTCTTTGTGTTATTCGGGTGCTTGGGGTCTTCACTAAAGGTGCTGTCCAGGGAAAAGGGATGGTGTTTTTTTTGAATCTCAGTCAGACTGTAATCTAAGGAACTATTTTATCATTAAAGTTTTGCATAGGTGTTAGATGTCTGTCCTAATGGTGCTTCTAATTGTGATTTCAGGCAGAAGCTTTGCCCTTTAGGAGACTCACCACACATCAGAGCAAGCATTTAGCAGCTTAAGGAGCCAAAGTCTCACCAGCAGACTCTAGGTCACATTAAAGCCTTGGCTTTGGTGCTGTCTGGTGCAAATTCAGTGGAGACTTTTGGATTCAGGAAATGATAAATTACAAGTTGTGTCAGCACCACAAAAAATCCACCCTTATCAAATAGAACAGACCTGACTTGTAGTTACAAATTTCACATTGATGTTGCTCGGTGCACCAAAATGGCTGTGACTGATGTGATTCCAGCTGTTGTCTGGTGATTTTGTGTGCTGTAGTGGTTTAGAGCTGCCATTCCATGATAAAAGTGAAATACCTATTGAAAATTGAGTTGATTGCATTTCAGAGACAAATCTGGAAGCTGTCAGTTGACTTCCTCTCCTGTTGCCTTCTCTTCTATAAATTTGATCTTACTTTGCAGAAGTCTTTAGTTTTAGAAATTATTTAAAATTTTTACTGTGGAAAATGTGTTATTTTAAAATCAGTGATGGTTGTTTTGCTGTCTGTCTGAAATTTTCGTACAGAATACAATTTCTTCCCAAGTGTTCATTTGAGAAACAAGTCCAGTTTTAACAGCAATACTGGTAGAAACTTAGCAGACAGCAGAGATGAGTCCTATCATGTATTACTTTGGAAAATTAGCTTGCTTGCCACAGGCAGTCTGAAAAAGCACCAGTAAAGATAGAAGGCTGAACATCAGCTGCATAGGTAACCTTTTGTGTGGAGATTTTATACCATTACAGGTCTAACTCAGTGCTACACCAAGCACTGTTCAAGTAGAGATGGTCATCAATCTGTCTTAGAAGTGTCTGCAGTTCAGTATTGGGGTATAAGCAGTACTTGCAGTCTGGTTCAATAAATGTATGAGCAGTCCTGGTGACTGGAAGTTACGCTTAAGGTTATCCCTGCCTTCAAGTGTTTATAGGATTGAGGCTGAAATCTTCCTCATCCATGGAGTAAAACTACCTGAGCTCGTAGTATTGCCAAGGTGTAAGGTGGGTATGCTGGATGCTGTGGCTGCATGGAGGCTATGCATGGGACTGTATTTGTTACTTCTGGTTGGTTTTGTTAGATGTGGAAAGCCTGAATGAATTTCAGTGTTTAGGGTTTTGGCACCCTCTGTGACCAGCTGCAGCTCTTCTCCATACTGAGGACTGAGGAGCTGCTGTGATGGCTCAGTCAAAAACGCGCAAGTGATTGTGAGGTATCTTCTATTGAAAACATAAGGGATGAGTCCAGCACATCTCTTACCACCATCCTGGTTTACTCAGAGCAGCCATACTTTTTGCAGATGCAATTCCAATGATATGCCAGGAGGATGTGACCCTCCAATTTAATGGCCCCATGTGTCTGTGAGTAATTGAAAATAACTAGTAATGTAAAGTGATTGAGTAGGCGTATATGATTAAAATGGAAATGGTCTTTATGTTGCCCTGCATTGATACCATGCAACATCTCTTGCTTGTTTCATGCTTTTCTTTAAAAATGCAGGTATTTGAAGTTAGGTGTCTGTATGACAATCCAGCCTTCTGGTGACAGAGCAGGGCTGTTTTAAACTTCTGTAGTTGCAGGAAAAAATGTTTTTAAAATGTTGCTTCTTCCTTTGTGACTCCAGAAAGTTTTTTTTGAAATAGTAACGTAAGCTTTCAAGCCAGCTGTGTGGGTGACTTTTGACTCCTTAAGTGCCTGGAGGTGGCAATAATAGGGTTAGGTAGCCCAGCAGCCATCTGGCTCTCAAAGCAGGAGGTGCTCCCTTGCAGAGGGAAAGGCTGCCTTGTGAGAGAGACATCTGTCATGTCACCAGCATTTTGCCTGGCTTTGGTGTATCCCCACTGCCCTCCATGCATCTGCCTCCACACCTCAGCACACCAAAAGTATTGTTGTGTTTGCAAGTCTCATGAAGAATGTCACCTTTTGAGCCAGTGAGTTTCAGTGAGGTAGAAGGACTATGAAGAGTTTTAGTGTTAAAGAAAAGGGGATGTATTGACCTGTGTCCCCTTGTGCCAAGCATCAGCTTTGAGTTACACAAGCTGAAAAGTGAATGTTTTTCCTTAAAGCTTTTGTGTGTACACCTAGTTCTTCCCTGCCTTTCCTATCAGGCATCATCAGTCACACACACAGAAAGAGGCAGACAGGTATGTGCATGGACATGCAAAGGGCAGCTTTGCCAGGCTAGTTTCCTAACTAACTGGAGTCACTTGCCTGCCATAAAGTGGGCACGTATAGAAAACACTGTTGGCAATACCAGTCATACAGTATTGATACCCTCATTGTAAGCATTCATGCCGTGTTTCACTAAAATACAAAGATTTTACTAGTGGTGGCAAAATCCAGATAAAGCACATTGTTGAGAAAGATGAGTTTGTTCATATCTTTCACAGAAGCATTTTTCCCTTCTGGAACTTTCCTTTTTTCATAACCGGACCTGCCTATCCTGTATCGGCCTTTTTAGCCACCAGCACGTTTGCAGCAAGCGTGGGTAGTGCCCTTCCCAAATCTTCGTTCGCAAAGCCTAGCCATGATGATGATGATGATGATGGGTATTGAAATAAAATACTAAATCACATTTGTAACAGTGTCATTACTGTAACAACAGCTAGAGTGGTGTGGAGTTGATAGCTCTGGAGCATCCTTTGGATGCTGTGTCAGAGAGAGGGGAAAAGGAGCTGCTGGCAGTGACTGATGTTCTCCATAGCCTGTGTGCTCACTGGCACCAGATTGGATCCTGTCGGCACACGCACAGTGCTAATTATCCCAGGCAGGACAGGGCTCAGCAAGGTGACCAGCCAGTTTCTGGAACACACATGTTTTATCAGTTTTGTTCAGTGCTGTTGACCGTGGAGGGAGGGCCAGGCTGCGGTGCTTTTCCATTGGAAAGCCTTTCTATGTTGTAGGAGCGGTGAGTGATGGGGAAGCATTCATCTGTGCAGCTCTGCAGCAGCTTGGCACAGAAGGGCTGCTGCATCTGCAGAGGAGTCTCCCATTTCTGCTCCAGGAAACAAATTAATGAAAGGAAGAATAGCAAGCAACCTTTTGCTTTAGACATTTTGACTTTTAAAGGAGGCAGGAAGAAGTTACTCTATCAGAATTTTTGAAGCTACCTAATTGACAACTCAGAGGTGTCATCACTAGTGCAGTGTTTTGTTTTGTGAATAAGGGCACTGCTTGAAAAGGTTATACTGGATATTTAAAATGAACTTTTGAGTCTGTGCTTTCCTGAACTTATGGAAGTAATTTATTTGCTAATTTGAACAAGAGGCATGATTAAAGCCAGTTAATAAATACCAAGAGAGTCCTCTGATTTACAGCTGCCCAGGGCTTAATCTTGCTGTCGTTTTTGTCAGCTGAAGAACTTCAGATCTTTATGTGAACCATTGGCTGTATCTATGAGATCCCACCTTCTGCACTTATTCTTGCAAACTACTAAGCACTGTACTGCAGCCCTGCAAATGACTGTGCAGGAGGGTCAGCTGGTGGAATAAAGTGGATGATGATAATTCATGCTGATAAATTAAATGTTGTATTTACATATGGTGGCATTCAGGGGTTACCTGTGTTTTGCCAGGCAGCAATTAGTGCTATCTTGAGTAGCTTTGCATGGCTGGGGCTGGTTTACCTCAAAGCATGGTGAAAGCACAGGTAGCTCACAGGATTCTCAGACGGGATGAGAGGATTCCTGAGGCCCTCAGCAGCAGAATCATACTGATCAGTATTTCCAGGTTTTCATAACTGAGTGCGTGGGGGGTTATCTGTTTTCTAAATGCAAAGTGATACTGAAAGAACTGCAGGAAAACTAAGGAAAACTTACTTCAGATAAGAAGCTTTTTCTTCCTGTTTACAGAGAAGAGTATTTCTACTGGTTAGAATACCAACAAATAGAAACTCTTTTAAATATAACTTATTTACTATTTGAGGTACCACTGGCAATCTTTCAACCCTGTCCATAGCAGATAATTGTCGATGTACTAAAAATTGAATATTTTCTGTCCTTCTGGTTTTGGTTTTTATTAAAACCATATCACACACTGTATCTGCGTATCTTCAACATTTGGGATCATTTACAGTGACTTTAAATTCACTTAGTAAAGAAGCAAAACAGTCGGTCTTACAGCTGTTGACCTCTTGGTTGCCTGTGCATCTTTCTGTTGTTTCTTCCTGTGCAGCAATGATCTGAAAATACACATAAAATGGAAAGAGAGAGCTGATTAGATTAAATGACTGTAAATGCTGTAAATGCTTTTTCTGTGGAAATGATACTGTTTAATTACCCTGTGATTTCCATTCTGTGGATACATTTTTATATGCTCAGAACTGCTAATATCCTTTATGACATTGTGTAGTCAGTTTTTAGTCTTTGTGCATTTCAGATTCATACGATCTTCTCTTTATTCCCCTTGACATCTCTAACCATTGCTATTAAAACTGTTGTTTTGAACCTGCTCATTTTAGATGCCAGACCAGTTTGATCAGACAGTGGTGCTTAACCAGCTGCGCTATTCTGGGATGCTGGAGACGGTCAGGATTCGGAGGGCTGGTTTCCCGGTCCGGAGGCCCTTTCAAGACTTTTATAGAAGGTAAACACACTGACTTGTGCATTTCTGATGTAACTCACAGGTACCAAGTCAACATTCCCATGCTGAGGAAAGAAAGTAAAAAGAAAAAAATCATATGGCAAAAGTAGAACATATCCCTTCAATGAAGCAATAAATACTTTTTGGTTGCCAGGTATAAAGTCCTCATGAGAAACTTAACTCTGCCTGAAGATTTAAATGAGAAATGTGCCGTCCTACTTCGTCTGTATGACAACACAAGCACTGAATGGCAGCTTGGAAAAAATAAGGTAAAATAATCTGACTGTGCATATTGTGGGGCTGGTGCTTGTACAAAGCTGAGGGGACAGGATTTAGACTGCACAGCTGCAGAGGTGTTGTTGTAATGGTAATTACTTTTGTCTGTAAAATAAGCTGTGCATGCCTGTTGGTGGTTTTGAAACCCTTATAGCAACAATTAATGGTTGTGCTGAGGAATTTGCTGTCCAAGGCACTTACACACTGACTGGTGATTTCAGTCATCAAGAAAGAGTCCATTTGAATTTTCTGTCACTGCTCACAAGCAATAGCACTGGTGAGGATCAGAACTTAAAATATGGTATTTGGATTTTATGGCCTTTAGAAGTATGGAGCATGTGAGGTAACAATTCTGTTCTGCCGGGAGCTCCACTCATACTAGTAAACCCACCTACCTGATACCTTCTCAGTGGCAGAAATCAGGGCCAGGAACTTTAGCCAGTGTTCATGTGGCAGACTTGAGCTCCAAGGTGTGTTTGGCGTTATAGTCTGAGAGTCTTTTTCATATGTACACTAGATGTTGATGAGTGCAACTGGACAACCTGAACTTTGCCCAGAACTTATTTCTTTCAAAAAAAAAATTCAAATAAAAGAATATAATTTTAATTTTAAAAAATAAAACAATCCAGGTGGTTTTGCATGCTCATTTTGCAAGTTTGATTTTAAACAACAGCTTGCGATTTTTGCCCTTGGACTTCAACAAATGCTTTCACAAGTATTGTGGACTCAAGAGAAGATTCCTCTTTGCAGGATTTGAGATTTCCTAAATACTAAAAAGATTTTTAAAAGCTTTCTCAGCACCATAAGATAGTAAAAATATTTTGTAAGATCTGATTGATTTCTCTATGAAATGCCCTTCCCCTATCCTTTTCTCCTGACAACTGCATGGTTTTGAAGGGTTCCTTCCATTCCTCTGGATTCTTAAGGAGTCTCAGATTTGTATTGGGAAAGTTGTTTTAATCATTTTACAGTTACTGTAAGAGATAGTAATTGATGTCATCTTCCATCCCATTTTGGTAGACAATGGCTTGCAGATAGCACAGTGGTAACGTTCGGACACAGAGCTGGGCTGTATTTCCCACTGTACTTTCAGATGTAGTATGTTAACAGTATTTATGCATGGACCCCAAAGAGTGCTTTGACATCTTAGGGGCATATATCTATCAGTACGTGAAACTGTTTTAATCAGCTGCTCATCAGGACCTCACCAGGAGCCAAAGTCCTATCGCAACTTCCCCTGACTGGGGCCTGTGCTCATCGTCCCCAGAAGCTGCCTGTGCATTTGTAAGAGTGCTCATAAACAGGTTATTGTAGAAGAGAACAAGAGGGCATTGGTTTCAGACTGAACATGGGATGGGGCACTATCCTACCCCTAGGTTATTTGAAAGGGATATTAACAACATTGCAATGATTTCGCTTCAGCGTGATTTTTTTTCTTGTCTTTTATGTCTTAAGCTGCAATGCACCTGCTCGGGAAAAGGCATTAACCTGGGCTTATCATCTGCTTAACATCCATTTCTGTTCAGGAAGTAGCTGAATGCCTTTCTGAAGCAGAATTTTGTTGTGTTTTTAAAGCCACTGTGTGCAGAGCAAAGAAAGATTTCCCACTGAGTGAAAGAAAAGGCTTTTTTCACTAGTAAAAACTTCGTGTAGAAAGAGCTGCCCAGTGCAACTTGGACATTGGAACTCTGAGACTTTCTGTGGGACTTTTTATTGTTCCTTAGTGTTGGGTAATTTGTACTAGAAAGTCCCTTTCTAGCATTGTTCAAAACTTACAGCTCTGCCTCTCCTCAAGAGTGCTGCTGCTTTGGCTTTGATGCTGAGCATTTTCACATAAACACAGAGGAGAAATTACCCTGTTTTGCATTCGAACACCCCCAAAAGTCCATTGGGTTCTTTTTTGAGTGGAGGGGTGGTTTGGAGGCGTTTTCACAGCAAGAGAAAACCCAAAACACTTCAAGGAAGCATTCCGACTTTTAAATGTCTTTACAGCGCTCCTCCCTTAGGAGACCCACCCTGTCCATGAGCTTTCCATATTGCCACATTGTGGAGCACAGCCTGGCTCTCATCCTGCATAGAAGTGTCACTGAAGTGGCTATTTTCAGCTGCCCATGTATTAGGCAGCAGCATGCCAGGCTGTTGTCACCTATAGCTGATACCAGCAGACTTGGCCTTTAAAAAATAAAAGTTGAGAAGAGGTGCAAAAAGCGCTGACAGCAGATAGCTCACCAGTATGTGAGTGTAAAGAGTAAGAGTGTAAAGTGGTAAAGAGCAGATGTCAAGGCAGGTGGGAGAGGGAAGCTGCCCCCGCTCTGCCCCTGCTTCACTGGAGAAGCAGTTTTATTCATTTAAGGCAAAATAAGCTGTGTTAGCTCAGTATATGTCAATGCCCTGTGCTAAAGCTGTCTCTGAGAGGCACTAGTCTGGGTGAACAATCCAGGTTAATGCTTGGAAGAGAGCCTGGGAAGCAGTCTGTCTTTGGGAGGGTGGCTGGCTGTGGTGGGGTGTCTGGCCCCAGCAGCTCCCTTCATGTAACAGCAGGAAAACACAGTCAAGTCAACATGAATATGAAACCACTCATTTCTGCTTACTTCTCAAGTCCCATAGCAATGTCACTGAAAGCAGCAAGGCTTGTCAGTCACAACCTGATGTGACTGTGGAACAGTTAAATTATTGGTGTGATATTTCTGCCTTCAGAATGGGAAGTTCACGCTAAGTCCTGCAGCTTCTTTGGCCTGTGTTAATCTTTGGTGGGAAAGGCTGTTTAATGAATCCAGTAATTAGGTTGTTTTTGGAAAAATCCTGTTCCTAATTAAAAACTCCAGGAGAGTAATCAGACTCTTCCTACTGAAATCCAAAGTTAGAGGATCATCTACAAGTAATTTTCTTTTAAGAGAAGTATTCCTGGTTTTTGTTTTCTGCTGAGGAAAGAGTACATTTGTCTGTGAATTCAAAGCTGAGGCTTGCTGTTTGGACTGATATTGACAGCACCCTGCCTGACTCTTAAATATGATGCTCTCCAAAAGTTGTTAAGCCAGAAGTTTTCTTATGTAGGTGTTTCTCCGGGAGTCCTTGGAACACAAGTTGGAGAAACAGCGAGAAGTGGAAGTCACCAAGGCAGCAATGATTATCCGAGCACACATCTTAGGTTATGCAGCCCGGTAAGTGACTAGATGAGAATATTAATGATCAGGATTTGAAATAAATGGATGGGGTGTCAAGGAGCTAAATCCTTCTGACACGATTCTTAACTTTTCCAAGGAACCAGGCATTCAAATCCTTTAAATAGCTTTTGAAAACACCCATGAATAAAACAAAGTTTAAATTGCCTTAATATAATGAATAGGACAGTATAGAAATGTGGATGTCAGCCAATACCCATCAGATTTTATCATGGCATGAGCTCCATGATGTTAGATCAATGGTAGGAACTCCAGCTGGATGGCACCTAGTGGAGCTGCCCCAGATTACCAGCTGAGATCGTGATTTATCTTTGCTTTGTCACAGTAAGAAAAGAGAAAGCAAACAAAACTAAGCCATTTGATTCTTAAAGAACCATGACATTAGGTTACTGATTACTGTTTCATTTGTTTGCCTGGCTTCATGCATTATGTGTTCGGTGGAGTTGCTCATCCCATCTGTTTATTTCTCTGCTTTTTCCACAAGTCAGTTGAGGACAGTTTAAGGAAGCTTGTTTGCATAATGAGGCAGTTTCTTTTCATGTGTATGTTAGTCCTGTTCTTATATTCTGACCAGTATGTTACTCAAAAACTATATCCCTTTTTTAATGACAGAGTTACCCTGCTGTCCATTGTCTTTTCTTTTCAGAGATGTGGAATGACTATCTATGTATATTCTCTCTCTTCATGTGTGCACACACACAGAGGTGTCCTTTTAGCATCTCCTTGTCAGGGACATAAGAACATGTAGGACAGGTAATGTGCATTTCCTTAAATGAAGACACAGACAGTGTTGTCAAAGAAATGAGAGATTCTCTTTCTTCTCAAAGGGAGAGAAGAATGTGAAGAGCAGTGGGGAAACCATCACAGAGCTAGAATTACCACTGAGGGGAGACCTCATTGTAGTCCACAACTTCCTTATGAGGGGAACAGGAGGAGCAGGCACTGATCCCTTCTCTGTGGTGACCAGTGACAGGACCTGAGGGAATGGCCTGAAGTTGTGTCAGGGGAGCTTTAGACTGGATATTAGGAGGAGGTTCTTCACCCAGAGGGTGGTTGGGCATTGGAACAGGCTCCCCAGGGAAGTGGTCACAGCACCAAACCTGACAGTTCAAGAAGGGTCTGGATGATGCGCTCAGGCACATGGTGCGAATCTTGGGGATGGTCCTGTGCAGGGTTGACGGTTGGACTCAATGATCTCTGTGTGTCCCTTCCGATTCAGCGTATTCTGTGATTGCAGGTCACCATGGCAAGATAGCTCACAACTGCTCCTTAGTTCGTTGTTTCATTAGATATTTGCTTCTTTATTTTTTCCCCCTAGAAAGCGGTATAGAAAGGTTCTCTACTATGTGGTTGTGATACAGAAGAACTACAGAGCATTCAGTGGTAGGAAAAGGTTCCTGTGCCTGAAGAAAGCAGCCATAGTTCTTCAGAAGCAGCGGCGAGGCCAGCTTGCTCGACGACTTTACCGGGAGCGACTAGAGGAGAAGCAGAGGCAAGAGGAGGAAAGAAGAAAAGAGGAGGAAGAAAGGTGCAGTATGCTGTCGTGCATCAGTCTGCTGTTTGTGCCCTATTAGGTGTTGGTCTGAATAGCCTTTATTTCAGGCTTCTCTAGATCAAGAGATTTTTAAAAAATTTTGCTTCTTTTGCTAAAAGGTGGGTGTAGCTATCATGGTAGTTTCATATTCACAAACGTATTCGTGTGACCTTATTTTTAGCTGTCTTTTCCTTCTGGCAGATGATCTCTGTAAATTGAGCTATTGCCCTAGCAAAGGAATGTGATGAGCTTATGTTGAGCTTGATTGACTAACTTGTTTTCTTCCCTCACTTTTAGGGAAAGACAAAGGCAAGAAGCAGAGCGTCTTGCCCAGCAGGTAGGTGGTGTATTCTTAATGCTTTCAGCCATTCTGTTTATTTGAGTATCTCAACCCAGCAATTAAAAAAATAAAAGGTATCTGTAGCATTTAAACTAAACTTATTACAGGAGCTGGCAGATAAAGCCAAAGGAAACTCTATACAGTTGTTTGCATGGACATTTCCTTCACCTCATGCTTCATTTAATTGCTGGAAAAGATTGAGTTTTCTGCACATACTTGAGCTTCCAGTATCTCTGAGCAAAAGGAATTGTGCTTGAATTTTTCTTTTT